>OY757010.1:110437625-110760953 GCA_963580285.1 Lucinisca nassula
ATTTGGTTTTACATAGACTTTTATAGGGAAATCTTTAAAAATCTTCTTCTCTGTAACTGCAAGGCCCATGTCTTTGATATTTGGTATGGTATGGTATCTAGTGGACAATTATAGCCTTTGTTGATATTTGGTATGAAGCTTCACCTTTTTGGACCTCCCTCAACATTATGCACATTATAACCTAGGGGTCAATACTGGCCCTCCCCGGGGCCCACTTGTTACTCTATGGATCAGGTGAGCGATCCAGGGCCATCATGGCCCTCTTGTTTAATCACTTTTTCTGGTACCCCTTAATTGCAAAATGGGCTCCTCTCATATAAAGGATGAAGATTTCATTCAGTACAAAATGGTTTGGTCACATATGAACAATCTATTAACCAGGCCAGCCTCGGTAGCTCAGTCGGATGCGCATCTGACTGGTGCATTACGATGACACACTCGTGCGATAAAGTGCATTTCTTCACATCTCCAAAATGGCTACTTTTCTGATGAAAATCCATGATATTTTTCTTATTTTAACTGCAAACATAGGTTGTGGGTGCTTGTTAGAGCCGCCTCATTGAGGCAGTTCTAACGAGTACCCACAACCTATGTCTTGGAGCAGAAATAAGAAAAATAATGTTTACCCCCGTACACCCCAGTTTTCTCTATATAAAGTGGGGTTTAGGGACGTGATCATCACACGGACTTGTTCACGTGATGGATCAGGAGGAAGCGGGTTCTATACCTGCCAAGGTCGTCAACATTCTTTTGTGGAGATTGATCATGAAATCTTTTATAAGGCCATTCTCTCCCTTCCGCTGATTCAAGAAGGGCAGTTGTCAGTTGGTGAAAGAATGTGCACCGTACTGGTTAACCGCTTACGTATAAGCCTGCCCAGAAAAAGTGTGGATAGGTAAGCCAACCGGCTCAAAACTGACCTAAGATAGTGTTGACTGGGCTGTTAAACTACAATACAAAGAAACAAACAAACAAACAATTTATCAACACGTAAGCATTTAAATTTTTCCCATACTGTTTTTATCCTGATTGTTGTTTGTTGTTATCGAGTGGATTGCTAATATTAATTCATGCTGATGAAGCTGGTGTGAATAAATATTTGCATCTACCTAAAATTTAATTTTAACTAGAGAACATGATGTATCTTTATAGACCAAGTTTTTCAAAGGACCCTCTGGACATGCCCGGTCCGACATGGACGTCGACAAAGTAAATGTTTCAAATGAGATCAAATGCAGGCTTCAGTACAGGCTTGTGCACACGCTTGGCCACACTATATGTTTACATGTCTTATTGGGAAATTTCACATGCTGCAGTTTCATGTAAGGTCAAAATTGAAAATGTTATGGTCTTGATAGACATCATCATCTATTCTCTCAAAAATCTATGGGATTTGAAGATTCAATTTGGAATTACAGTCGTTTTAGAGAAAGAGAAATATACATGTATATAGCCAAACTAAATTTAGTTTGACTTAAGCAGTTTGAGTTATTAAAGTTTAAGATAATGAAGGCTTCCTAAGGTTGTGAGCATAACACTATACAAGAAGCCAGTAAATGCAGTCAGGTATTACTATCATACACAGTGTTTACCCTAAATATTCAGACACTTTTTAAGGCCAATAGTGCCATACTTATGCAATAATATTTTCAACCAAAACTTTTGCAGTGGCAAACAGTGTAGACTCTAATCAGACTGCTCATTTAAAAGCTGTCTCGTCTATTCTCATGACTCTTTTGTGTCCGAATATTTAGGGTAAATACCTCATTGAAGATACATGTTTCCAGAAAAATTGTTTAGATAATATTAGAAATAAGATCCATAAATGGTCATCTTTCTTTATAATATATACATTTTGGGCAGCTATCTTGATGTAATGAATAATGTTTTAAAGAGGCTATGATTGTGTACATTGTACATGCTTGATAGTTTACAAATTAATTTCTTTCATGAAGCTTGGTTCTGAAATTGGTGACTATAGCACGGGGTTGCAGTAAAAATGTGGGTCAGACAGTTTGTCTAACCCTTATCCTTCAGAACATGACATCTACCTTTGCAAACAGTGTTGATCCAGATTATATGGCTTCTGGACATCCAATCAGGATCTACACTGTCATGAAGTTTGTGAATTGAACGAGTATAGTGATTGGCTGATAGTCAGCAATGGGTGTGGCTTTCTTTATTCATTCAGTAGGATAAGGTCTAAACAGCTATGAATTAAATAGGATCTCATGGGAAAGAACAGCATAAAACATGTGATGGGCCTGTGGGATTAAACTGGACTTGCATAAGGAAATAACATATCTGTACTTCTCAAATGATATCATTGGATACTCGTTATGGAGGAACTGCACTGGACCATTGTACCAGTAGTCATACTTAATGGCTACTATATTTGGACTCCTGAATTTTATTTTAAATGACCTTACATCTGACCAGCGAATTTGGTTTCTGTTCAAATCAAGATCAAAATCTTAAGAAGTTTTGAAACTGAATCTTACTCAAAGATAAGTTAGAAAGAGGTATTCAAACAGCGTTTGTAATACAAGCTGGATTCAAAGGCCTTGAGAGTCATTTGCTGCTCCTCAAGGTTAAAACATGCGGCCACAAAAGAACCATCTTTACTTTCTTACTTTTTTTGTCTGTTCTTAATATGACTCACCATAGTGTTATTGATATTTTCTTGTCATTTAGGATCATTGGTTCCATTGTGGAATTTTGAAAATACTTCAGTGTCATTGACAAGTCCTAGGTGGCCGAAACTAGCTAGTCTGGCCCAGAAAAACATTTACACTTCATATTTTACAGTTCTGTAGTGAATTCCTTGCTTTCATATACATTGTAACATATTTCTTTTTTTTCTATTTCTGTCTGATTTTGTCCAAACTTGTAAAAGAGTTACATACATTTTAGCATTCCTTCATAGCCCAAAAGCTGGAGAAGCCCCTGATTGAACCCATGATCCCTAGTTTATGAGGCGAGTAGCATAACCACTGCACCATGGAGGCTAAGAACTACATTTTTGTAGTAGTGGCTTTCTACACAAGATTAACCCTACCTTGTGGGATTCTATTAGGTCTGTTACAATGACAGAATGTGTTGAGTTCAATGCTAAAGAAAAGATTAGAGAGTACTGGAGAAGATTCGATCCCCTCAAGCGCCTAGTATTGTTTCCTTGAACAAGAGACTTTATCCACATTACTTAGTACTGGTTTCTACCCAGGAAGGAAAGAGCGCCACATGGAAGATTAGAGACTAGTTTACTAATGTGTTATCCTCTATAAATGAAGTTGATTATTATTATTATTATTATTACATGTCTGCTGAAGTATGGAAAGATTTCTTATTGCTCCAATACTGTGCTTGGCATCTGCTGTGAAAGATTT
The DNA here is from genome assembly GCA_963580285.1 of Lucinisca nassula. Classification (NCBI taxonomy): domain Eukaryota; kingdom Metazoa; phylum Mollusca; class Bivalvia; order Lucinida; family Lucinidae; genus Lucinisca; species Lucinisca nassula. Next base: position 110,441,012 of record OY757010.1, read on the forward strand.
TTAAGATTATGTTTGGCCTTATTCAAAATGACCTTTTAGTGTTTTTTTGCAGTATATCGGCAGCTATTTTAATGTGAAAGACTGAGAGATGAGTTTAATATCATGTTCCTATCCTGTGTTGACAACTGAGTCATCGTGTTATGACCTATGCATCCTAAGCATACAAGTCGTGCAAAAAAGTTGTTGTCAACAATGCCAGACAAAAGTTATATTTTTCAGTCCACAACAGAACTCAGGCACTTTTGAAAATGTCTGTCAACTCAGCTGAAGCTGCTGTCGACTGACTGACAATCAGCAGCCTCTTTTTTGTTTGTTTGTATGTTAATGTCTCATAGATCAAAAGGCTCAGTTGACACCAGAGGCAAAATAACCCTGTTACCTATGTGGGAGAGCTTAAAAAATTCAAAACGTAATGTTACTATACAAACAACTTCATTAATTTCACATGAAAATTATTAACAATTTCACAGCAACATAATCTTTGCTGATTGGTCACATAATAAATTAAATCAATAACTGTTGGGCTGTGGGTTTGCAATCCTTTCAATATTTCACTTATTTTAAGCAGCATCACATGATCCAAGTGAGGCTCAAATCCACAATGGTGAGAAGTAAGGATAGAACTTTCTACATTTCCATTCAAGTTTCTTTCTCTCCTGTCCCTCACTTTCATCTCCTTTACCATCTCTACTGTCGTTTTTTCTCCTTTTCTGTGGGAGATGACACAGAATAACCCACAAGGGTTGACGTGTCGACAAACACAAAACAATCAAACAATCAACTGAATGATCAACCATTTTCTTTGGACTAATGTAAAGCAGGATGATGTTCTGAAATTTAAGGATGTCAGGTTGAAATTTTTTTGGAATTATTTAGGACTGTTCTTTTAAAGGGTTATCCTTTGAAAGCAAAGGATACGCCACAGAACTGAAAAGTATGGAGTGTACAGTTTTCTGGGCCAGACAAGCCAGTTTCAGCCAATTAGGCCTCGTCAGTGGCCTGCAGATATTTTCACAATTCCACAAAGGAATCAGTGATCCCGAAGGGCAAGAAAACTACACTTTGATGAAGAGCCGGGAGACTTTTCATGGCCACCACACATTCCCTGAACATCAGCTGTAGTGACGTTAAATATGTTCTATAAAAGGGTCATCCTTTGGAAGCATAGAATGCACCACAGAACTAAAAAGTATGGAGTGCACATGTTTTCTGGGCCAGACTGGCTAGACAAGGAACCCTTGTCTGAACCTTTTTAAGGCGATGATCAGGCACTACATTCTGTGGTAATGATCAGTGCGTGCACTCTTTGCCAATGATCCCTTTCCATTAGGCCATAAGGCCTGTCTAAAGTAAGTGAATTGACAGCTTTATCAAGTGATACTTGTATATTAATTATTATGCTGCTGCATGTTTCTGTTGTGGTTTACCCCACCCACTCATTTTTCACCGAAATAACATGTTGTTGACCCTCATTAGTTTACTTCACAAAAAATTTAAATACTTGCTAATCATCTTGTTGAATCTGTTATTTCCTCCTGTAAAATTCAAATATTGGCGGGAAATAAACTTCGGAATTTCATTCTGAAGTCAATTAGGATGGGTTCTGAGTTTGAATATTTCTTGATTTTCATTTTCTTTCTGTTTTTTTCGATGATATTCTTCAGTGGCTTTTGGTTTCAAAAAGATACATTTTTATATCATATATTATGGCAGAAAATAAGAATTAAAACATAATTTATATAATCCTTGTTATTATTGTTCAGTGCCAATCCCTATCTAAGGTTACGTTAGTAAGGGTTTTGCACTAACAATTCTTTCGAATTTTATGCAACTGTTAGTGCAAAACCATACCTAACTCCACTTAGATATAGTTTTGCACTGACAATAAAAACATTTTGACTTAGCATATTTTATTAAAAATTAAATATCTTTGCAAATACTGGGACTATATTTACAATGTTTTGACAGATTTAAGAGGACTTCTCAGGCTTTTTAAATTCATGAAAAAACTGATTTGGGGAAAAAATGGAGTTAGCCTAGTTTTGCGCTGAGCCATCGATATGACAATGCTTGATTTTGATATTTTCGAATTTTGATTTATCAGATGTTGATGGTGCAGTTGGGACATGTGAGACATACTGGTCAGATCACAAAATAGTTTTTCTACACTTAAAATCAACATAATTCGACACATGTCACCCACTCAGTTTTAAATGTATAATACCAGCTTTTCGAATAAAGTGGTTTTTTGCTCATTGTCTTGGTGAAATTGAAACGGAGGAATCTATTGGGCAGATCATAGTGTACTTCATGTCTCTCTTTACATCTTGGAAAAAGTATCACGTGATTGTCTATGTTACTTTAAAGTGCACTCACCCGCCACATAAAATGCAGTACCTGCCTCTGAAAGGTAGGTATTGCTGGTGGTTTGTACAAGATAAGGGTGGCCACCACTAACTGACATAAGAAAATGAAGAGCCTTGTAAAACCCCACATTATATATATTGAAAAGGGTATTACATGTATGCTGTTGATGGTTTGTTTGTTTGTATTGGAGTTTAAAGGCCCAGTCAACACTATTTAGGTCATTTTTGAGCCGATCTTTTACCTATCCACCATTTTCCTGGGCAGGCTTATCTGTAAGCTGTTAACCAGTACAGTGCTCATTCTTTCGCCCAAAACTGACAACTCTCGAATCAGCGGAAGGGAGACAATGACTGTAGAAAAGATTTCATGATCAATCTCCACGAAGAAATGTTGCGGACCTCAGCAGGTATTGAACTCCCTTTCTGATTACCAGTCAGACGCACATCTGACTGAGCCACTGAGGCTGGCATGTTGTTGATGCTTTGTTTGATTTGATTGATTTGAGGTTTAACGTCCCCGTCAACACTGTAAAGGTCATTTTGGAGACGTTGCTTCCAATTTTGTGGGACTTTTACCCGACATTGAGATGAAATGACATCTCAAGCCCTGTCGCCCAATGAAACCAATAGGGTTTATTAGCATGGACGGTCCGCCTCGCACCGCGGTTCCTTGACAGGCTTAGATCCCTAAGCGGTTTACCAGTACTTGTGTGCAGGCCGGATTCAGCTCTGCGTGGAAGCATCATGCAATGTTTTGGTTTGGTTATATTAACCCATATACTCATAGCCACCCTTTTATGGGGCTTGGGTAAAAAGTGACTACCCAGATCAGCGCCACATAGTGTGGCATTCTGATCTGGGTGTACAGTTTTTGCTCAGAGTACATTTGTTGTTGACAACTTGCCTCCAAACGAACCTTACACCCCTATAATTGGAAATGATCCACTCCAAACTAATTTGGTGGGGGATTCCATTGTCGTATATGGGTTAATGGTAATTACTACTGGATTCATTGAGATGTATTGCAAAATAATTGAAAAGGGTATTAACCCTTATACGCTGTTCACAACAATCCTTAACTTTGCAAACAATATAGATCCAGATGAAGAAGCCATCTGATCTGGATCTACACAGTTTGTCATTTAGTTTCATAATTTGAATGAAAACATTATATCATGTAATCTGATTGGCTGATAGTAAGAAACGGGCGTGACTTATTTAAATATTCAGCAGGATAAGGGTTAATTTCTTTCCTTATACACAATCTTTTGTTGCCTTCATATTAAACCTCTCACAAGACATTTTTAAGGGAATATAGACTTGTAATGTACATTCTGTAGTTTTGTCACAATATTTTTAATTCTGTCAAAAACATACTGTATTGAATTCTTATTTACGACAGTGTTTTGTCATGTGAATCTGTTGTTCCTTATATGGAGAAAAATTCACCCAAGTATTTGAATTCTGTCAAATAATATATTTTATTGTTTTATTAATTGCAACAATATTTTGAAATGGAAATCCATTGTTACATGTAAAGGCTGAAATTAGATTTTCCTCAAAATGTTTCAAGTTACCATTTTCTAGATTATTGCAAGATCAGGAAAAGTTTTGTTGAAATTCAAGAGAATAAGTTGATGTATCTGTATTCTGTGGAAAGACGAGGATTATTTTTACCTGTTCTTTATATCAGATTTTATGCTCGTTAAAGACACATTTTTTGATTACATAACATCCTAATGACCGTTTATTAAAGAATCAAGCAATGAGATAAAATACACTTGGGGTATTCAGGCTGTCATACAAGTAGGGGACCAAGAGAGGGTAATAAATTACCTGTGGATATGACTTTTACAAATGACATCTATTCCTTTACACCTAAGTCCTTGTTTTGATTTTGCATGGAAGAAACAACAGCACTTTTTTCCGATTTTATATTTAGTAGCCATTATTTATAATCATTACAGAAAATGCCAATTCGAATATATTGGTATTTTTTCCCACCAAAAATGATTTTTTGTTTCATATAAAATCCTGATAACTTTATTATTCCTGCTCTAAACATATATTGTGGGTACTCATTAAAACCACCTCGGCGAAGCCGTTCAGACGAGTACCCAAAATTTGTTTTTACAGTGTGACTGCTCGTTAGAGTGTGCAGTGTGACTGCAGTTTTGCACAATGTGGTCATCATGTGACCAAGTCTTTTAAATGAACATCCCCTAAACCCCACTTTCTATTGAGAAAATGGGGTTTAAGGGGGTATACATTATTTTCCTTATTTCTGCTCCAAGTCATTGAGTCATAGGTTGTGGGTACTCGTTAGAACCGCCTCAATGACGCGGTTCTAACGAGCACATACAACCCATGTTTGTATTTGAAAAGGTAAAAAAAAAAAAAAAAAAAAAAAAATCTTAAAATATTTCATTTTTTTCTCTCTTTTCTGATATGATTGTGTCTAAAACAAAGAACTTTTTATAGTTCCATCTTGACTAAAACTATAAAATGCTAATGTTTTAGACATTATATGATTTGTGTGTGACATAGTTTCAACCAAAATAAATAAATAAATAAATAAATAAAAAAAAAATAAATAAATATAAATAAAGGTAAATTGATTGAATAAATTTTGAGGTTAATCAATTCATTTACCTTGTTTGTTTAAGTCTTTGCACTTTTGAGTAAAGGAAACAATGGATATCAGTGTTTTCTTTACTTTATTTATTTAATAAAAGAAGTAATAGGAGCTTTTTTCGTGACGTACTTCCGGTTCTAAAAATAGAACGGGAAAAGCCCTGGCCGTCATCTGTCGTATTGCGTCAAAGGCAGTGGGACAGATGGAGTGTTAATTACAGCGTAAAACAGTGGAATTCTTTTAAACTTTTGGGGAATTGTAAAGTTAGATATTGGGAGAAACACCGATATGCTACCAGATGTGAAATTTCGCATTACGAAAATGATATACAGTAAAACTTCGATGGCTCGAACACCGATGGCTCGTTTACCATGGCTGAGTCGAATCCGTTCTTGAGTCCCGAGGGAATTTCTCCACATAAAAAGGGAGGGTAATTAAGGATTTTTTTTTACCTATTCTCTTGTAAATGTATGCTCTGTGTACTCATTAGAATCGCCTCTATGAGGAGATTCTAATGAGTACACCTAGCATACATTTTTGTTACTACACCGAAAAGATGTCCCAAAATTAAGGCTGTTATACCGCCTGGCAGTAACCCTCAGTGGCTTGAACTACCCCTGTCTCGAACAGATTTTCATGGTCCCAAAGGTGTTGGAGCCATTGAAGTTCGACTGTATTGTACATATGACCCAACAGGCCCCCCCCCCTCTCTCTCTCTCTCTCTCCCCCTCTCTCTCTCTCTCTCTCTCTCTCTCTCTCTCTCTCTCTCTCTCTCTCTCTCTCTTAGCGCACCAACAATTAGCGAGCGCAGGCAAATGTAAATTACAGTTTGTCGTTAAATGACGCTACGTCAACCGACATGTAGCGTGTCAACAACGTCGTGTCTACATCAAACCAACTTCAAAGCGATGCATTGAATTTGACATTGCAACGTCGATGAAACGTCATAACGTTTTGTTTGCGATAATACGGCGTTACTTTATGAAATGTCATTTGCCCAGTGCTCGGAACCACCAAGACTCAGTGGGATGGGAACATTAAATTCAAAACAAACGTAGAACACCCTTTCAGAGCATTAGAATGTTAAACACTCCTTCGCAAGTGCCAGATTTTACAGTAAAATCTGGTAGATTTGTAGATTGGTTCAACCTGCCCAGCCCTTAGGTCTACATTAACCCATTCGGTACCGGAAACCCCAAAAGGGGTAAGTGACAAACAGTGCAGGCCCAGATCAGACGCCACAGAACGCGTCGTCTGATCAGGGCCTACACTGTTTGCAAAAAGTTCGGTCATTTTCCAAATAAACTTTGAAGAAAACACAACCTGACACTCCTAAATTTTGAAAATGACTCCTGCTATATATAAGGAGGAAGATTCCATTTGGTACAAAAAGGGTTATGGGCTTCTTGGATACAGGGATCAGTCAAACCATCTCAACGGTCACGTGCCATTGAAGTGAGTTGGAGTGGTTGTCGACGGCATGACGTCGAGCCAACGTTGACTCGCCCGTCTGTAAGTCCACTCATTTTTTTTTCTGCTGTCAGTATGTTTATTTGTCTGTCTAACAGTCCGTCCGTTCGTCTGTTAGTCAGTCATTCAGTCAGTCGGTCTGGGTGTCGTCTGTCTGTCTACTGTCAGTTTGTCAGTCAAACCCCTCTCTCTCTGTTTCTCTCTCTGTCATGCCAACGGTCATATGACAATGAAGTGAGTTGGAGTGGGTGTCGACGACATGACGTCGAACCAACATTGACTCAACGCCCCTACGTCAGTCCACTCATTACTTTATTTCGATGTTCAGTATGGACATTTAAATTGCACATGTAGAGAGATCGTTGGACGGATTTCGATAGAGAGAGAGAGAGAGAGAGAGAGAGAGAGAGAGAGAGAGAGATAGATAGATAGCGAATAAAACGAAAGTTACGTAAAAACTTATTTCGTGAATAACGGTATCTCAAGCCATTGACATGGGTCATTCACGAAAAGATTTTCGTCAATTAAAAACGGATTTAGGATAAATGAATTTCGGTAATGAAAGTAAAATGTCATTTTTTCTTTCTCGAGGCATTATTTCAATGAAAACGGGCATATTTTCTCTCAAAATGTCTGAATATTGTTAGCATTTTAAGTTCCGCCAATACATTTGAATAGCGATGGCCGTTTCAATTGACGGCCAGTACTTTGCGCATGCGCAAGAATGACGTCATAAACGGAATTCCTAAAACCTCCTATAGAAAACAACATTTTGTTTGAAACAATCTCAGTAAATTATACTATCACTCAATTACCCCTATTGAGCCCCCTATTAAACATATCCATCTGCTCATAATCACCTCATAATCACTTAGATAAGATAAGCCTTTGATGTGCACTATGGTCCGAAGGAAATGTTTATTAGAGATCATTAGACAGGCCACCCCTTTTATATAAGGAAAAAAATGTGTCTTTAAGTTTCTATTTGGCATATATCACCTCATAGATTCCACACATCTTAATCTGCCTTATTTTATTCCTTATTCTCATATTTATGCCCACTATATCAGAATTAATTCTTTGTGGCTTTTAGATAGATGAAAGAACCAAAATGTTTATTGCAGAAAGGTAGCTTAATCTATAATAGCCTTATAGAACATTGTCAAAGATACAGCTCGGACAAAACTTAGGAAACTTCATTGTCTCACTTTTGATATGTTAACAGCTATATTTTAGGTCAGCTGTGTTTCTTATGTAAATTTTGTCATACCATGCAATACTATTGTTAACCACTGTGTCAAAAGGAAATCATAGCTACAGATATTGATTTCTTTGTCAAATTATGACTTCATCATGAACATAGAATTTCAGCATAGATTCAAGAAGTCTTGTGCACGCAACATGCCCTTCAAGATTTCATCCTGAAGAGTTCACCTGGTTCAACCGATGTAAAACTATATTGACAACCTTTTGTCACTCAGGTAAACAATCATGTCTTGCTTTTCATCACAGTTTGCCTTTTTTCATTTTTTTTTATTTCTTTCGAAACATCAGTATTGATTTTCTGGTACACAGATGAGCGATACAGGGCCATCTTCACAGGAATATTACATAGTTGACTCCCTACTAAAATAGCTAAAATCGTTTTTCTCTGACGAACAAGATGGCTGCCATAGCTAAAAAACAGAAAAACATCTTCAAACGACAACTCCTCCTATACCCTTGGGCCAATTTCATTCAAACTTCATAGGCATTTTGCTTTGATGACCGTCTACCAAAATAGCTAAATCGATTCTGCTCTGGTGAGCAAAATGGACACCATAGCTAAAAATAGAAAAACATTGTAAATTTGCTTCAAACATGGACTCCTCCTAAACCCTTGGGCCAGTTTCATTCAAACTTCACAGGAATGTTACGTATGTGACTCTATACCAAAATAGCTATAATCGGTCCACTCTGATGAACAAGATGGCCCCCAGAGCTAGAAATAGAAATATATTCAAGCGACAACTCCTGTACCCTTGGGCCAATTCCATTCAAATTTCGTAGGAGTGAGTGTTTGAGTTTAAGTCTTACCAACAGCTAAGGTCATACGGTGAGGAGACCTCGGTTTAAAGACTCATCTGAAAGTCTGGAGAAGCCCGGAATCGATCATCCTGCTACCCCTGGTTTACAAGGCAAGTAGCATGACCACTTCACCATGAGGCTTCTAAACGTCATTGAAATGTTGTGTAGATGACCCTCTAGGAATATAGCATAAACGAATAAATGGCCACAAGAGCTAAAAATAGAAAAACATTGTAAATTTGCTTCAAATGCGAACTCCTTCTAAACCCTAGGGCCAATTGGATGCAAACTTTACAGGAAGGTGGCCAGGTGACTCCCTACCAAAATAGTTAAAACTCATTCTACTCCGATGAACAAGATGGCAACCAGAGCTAAAAATAAAAAAAAATCTTCAAACTACAATTCCTCCAGTACCCTTGGACCAATTTCATTCAAACTTTGAAGTAATGTTGCTTAGATGACCCTCTACCAAAAAGGCTAAAATGATCATGCTCAAGTGAACAAAATGGCCACCGGAGCTGAAAATAGAACAAATTGTAAATTAGATTCAAACCTGAACTCCTCCTAAAACCTTCGGCCAATTTGATTCAAACTTCACAGGAATGTTGCCTAGGTTACTCCCTACCATATAAGCTAAAATCACTCTGCTGATGAACAAGATGGCCAGCAGAGCTAAAAGTAGATTGTACTCGAGGCAGTGATACTCAGGTGAGCGAACCAGGGCCCTCTGGGCCCTCTTGTTTTATTTATAATATCTCAAGAACTTTTCTGATCCCCACTCCTTAACCATATATACAGTGATTCATGATGACAAGAGGCATTAAATAACATTGACCTTATCTCAAAATCCATTCGCATCCCCACTCCTTAACCATATATATAGTGATTCATGATGATAAGAGGCATTGAATAACATTGACCTTAGGTCAGCCGAAGTAATAATCAGCCCCTTCAGCTCATTTATGGCTTTATATCTCTGAAACTGTTCAGATCCTCATCCCTAAACCATATATATTGTTATTCCTTATGATCAGAGACATTGAATAACACCAACCTTTGGTACCCAGAGGTTTTTTCCAATACCCTCCAGTTCAAATAAGGCTTAATATTTCAGAAACAGTTAAAATCCCCAACATGGCATTCTATCTTGAAAAAAAAAATGGATACAAAATCCTAAAGCAATCTACTTAGGCGAAAATTCAATAGCAAATATGTGAGCGATATATGACCACCATGGATGGTCCTCTTGTTTAAGATCACCAGAGCTAAAGGCTCCAGAGAAGCTTATAGGATATGCATCATCAGCATTTTCAAGCAAAATCCTCCCTAAGGCTGCTAGGCAAAGTAAAACCAAAAGTCCAAAATATAAGTATTTTGTCTTTCCAGAATATGCAAAACTGAGACCTGAATTGTTTTCCAAGTATATTCCAAACGTTTTGCCTCCAACATGTGCTGCCAACCTTGACCAGTATGTAGAAGAAACCAAGAAAATGCAAGAAGAGATACACAGTCTTCCAGGATTCCAAGAGTATGTATAGCCAACCAGAACAAAAACAGAATTACAGACACTTCGTCCCCATACCAATTGGTCCCCAGTCACCTTGACCCCAGTCACCTCGGCTCCCACAGTCACTTCGGCCCCTAAATATTTCTATTCAACAACTACGACAGTTTACCAAAGTGTCCATTCTCTTCATTGCAACCTCGGAAATGTTTCATTTTAGCTCACCTGTACGAAGTACAAGGAACGCTGTTGTCACCCCGTTTGTGCGCGTGTGCGTTTGCGTTCTAAAGTTTTTTTTCATATGCTTATATCTCAACAGTGACTCATCACAGAGCACTCATACATGTATTTGGAACTGTACCTGGGAGGGTCTTCTGACATCCAAAGAGAACAGACCAAGGGTGGGGCTAGGGTGCAAAATCTAGAACACTTTTGTCATACTGTTTAAGTTTTTGAAATGCTTATATCTCAACAGTCACGCATAACAAAGCATGCATATTTAGACCTTGGATACCTGGGAGTGTCTTCTGAGATTAAAAATCAACACACCCCTGGATTCTTGCCCGGGGGCGGATGGGTTTTAGCTAGGAGTCAAAATCAAGGACGCCTTTGTAATTTGTTATTTACTTTTCCATTATGGGAACAAGTTATAGAGACACTTGGTTATACATCAGCCATCTACATGACATTGGTTCAAGTGTAAAAGGGTGAAGGTCATGGTGACCTACATTTCATGGCACAGTGATTTTCCCTTATATCTTGAAGACTATTTGTTGGAGAAATGTTATACCTGGGATATTAGTGCCATGTGACCCCATGATTGACCTCAAAATAGATATAGGTCACCGTGACCTATATTTCATGGTACTATGATTTTGCCTATTATCATGAATACTATTTGATGGAGAAACGTCACACCTGGTTTAATTTTTCTGTGTGACCCCGTGATTGACCTCAAAATATATCTAAGTCAGTGTGACCTTTATTTCATGGTTCAGTGATTTTACCTATTATCCTGAATACTATTTGATGGAGTAAATGTCACATCTTGATAATTACTTCCATGCGACCTGATGATTGACCTCAAAATATATCTAGGCCAGTGTGACTTATATTTCATGGTTCAGTGATTTTGCCCATTATCGTGAATACAAATTGATGGAGAAACGTAATACCTGGGTTATTTATACCATGTGACCCCATGATTGACCTCAAAATATATATAGGTCACTGTGATCTATATTTCATGGTTCAGTAATTGTGCCTATTATCTTGACTACTATTTGATGGAGAAATGTTATACCTGGATTATTAGTTCTATGGGACCCGATGATTGACCTCAAAGTATATCTAGATCAGTATTACCTATATTTTATGGTTCAGTGATTTTACCTATTATTTTGAATACTATTTGATGGAGAAACGTCATATTTGGGTTATTTATACCATGAGACCCCATGAATGTCATGGTTCAGTTATTTTGCCTATTATCTTGAATAAAAGCCCCCGCCCATAGGGGTTGAAGAAATATATGGGCTGCATGATGCTTCCACGCAGAGCTGAATCCGGCCCGCACACTAGTACTAGTAAACCGCTCAGAGGATCTAAGCCTGTCCAGGATACGCGGTGCGAGGCGGACTGTCCATGCTAATAAACCCTATCGGTTTCATTGGGCGACAGGGCTTGAGATGTCATTTCATCTCAATGTCAGGTAACAGTCCCTCAAAATTGGAAGCAACGTCTACAAAATGACCTTCACAGTGTTGACGGGGACGTTAAACCTCAAATCAAACAAACAAAAATTATCTTGAATACCTTTTGATGGAGAAATGTCATACCTGGATTATTTATTCTATGTGACCCCAGAAGCCTCCGTGGTCGAGTGGTTACGCTACTCGCCTTGTAAACCAGGGATCGCAGGTTCGATCCCGGGCTTCTCCAGACTTTCGGATGAGTCTTTAAACCGAGGTCCCGTCTCCGTATGACCTTAGCTGTTGGTGGGACGTAAAACTGAAACACTCACTCACTCTATGTGACCCAATGATTTACCTCAAAGTATATCTAGGTTAGTGTGACCTATATATAACATGGTTCAGGGATTTTTCCTATTATCTTGAATACTATTTGATGGAGAAATGTTATACCTGAGATGTTAATTCATTGCACCCAGATGATCGAGCTCAAAATAAATGCAGGTCACTGAGACCTAGATTTCATGGTTCAGTAACTTTGCCTTATATCTTGAATCGTATTTTATGTAAAAAGTCACGACACCCGTTTAAGTTGCTTTTTCCAACATCGTCACGTAGTGACGAGGTGAGCTTTTGGGATCCCTTTTCGTCCGTCGTGCATCAGTGCATCTGTGCGTACGTAAACAATTTCTTCAAACGACATCTCCTCCTAAACCACTGATCGGATTTTGACCAAACTTCACAGGAATGATCCTCAGGTGGCCCCCTTTCAAAGTTGTTCAAATGGTTCCGGTCCGTTTTACATCTAGGTCATGGGAGCCAAAAATAGATTTTTTTCACCAAAAATTTAAAAAGTCTCCTACTCTGAAACCACAAGGCCCAGGTCTTTGATATTTGGTATGAAGCTTCATCTAGTGGTCCCCTATCAAGATTGTTAAAATTATAGTGCTGGGGCCAAAAATGACCCAGCTCCGGGGCCCTTTGGTTTTACATGGGCTTACATAGGGAAAATCTTTAAAATCTTCTTCTCTGAAACCGCAAGGCCCAGGTCTTTGATATTTGGTATGAAGCTTCATCTAGTGGACCTTTACCAAGATTGTTCAAATTATGGTGCTGGGGCCAAAAATGCACCGCTCCGGGGCCCTTTGGTTTTACATGGGCTTATATAGGGAAGATCTTTAAAAATCTTCTTCTCTGAAACCGTAAGGCCCAGGTCTTTGATATTTCGTATGAAGCTTCATCTAGTAAAATCCCTACCAAGCTTGTTCAAATTATAGTGCTGGGGCCAAAAATGCCCCAGCCCCGGGGCCCTTTGGTTTTACATGGGCTTATATAGGGAAAATCTTTAAAAACCTTCCAAAGACATTTGGTATGAAGCTTCATCTAGTGGACCCCTACCAAGATTGTTCAAATTATAGTGCTGGGGCCAAAAATGCCCCCCCCCCTCCGGGGCCCTTTGGTTTTACATGGGCTTATGTAGGGAAAATCTTTAAAAATCTTCTTCTCTGAAACCACAAGGCCTAGGTCTTTGATATTTGGTATGAAGCTTCATCTAGTGCACCCCTACCAAGGTTGTTCATATAATAGTGCTGCCAGGCCTAAAATGCCCCCGCCCCAGGGCCCTTTGGTTTTACATGGGCTTATATAGAGAAACTCTTTAAAACTCTTCTTCTCTGATTCGCATGGCCCAGGTCTTTGCTATTTGGTACGAAGCTTCATCTAGTGGACCCCAACCAAGATTGTTCAAATTAAAGTGCTGGGGCAAAGAATGCCCCCTCCCCCGGTTTGGTTTTACATGGGCTTTTATAGGGAAAATCTTTAAAAATCTTCTTCTCTGAAACCAGGTCTTTGCTATTTTGTATGATGCTTCACCTAGTGGATCCCTACCAAGATTGTTCAAATTATAGTGCTGGGGCCAAAAATGCCTCTGCCCCGGGGCCTTTTGGTTTTACATAAACTTATATTGAGAAAATCTTTAAAAATCTTCTTCTCTGTAACCGCAAGGCCCAGGTCTTTGATATTTGGTATGAAGCTTTATCTTATGGACCTCTACCAAGATTTTTGAAATTATAGCCCTGGGGCCAAAAATGCCCCCACCTCCCCTCCGGGGCCCTTTAGTTTAACATAGACTTACATAGGGAAAATCTTGAAAAATCTTTTTCTCTGAAACTGTCAAGCCAATGTCTTTGACATTTGGTATGGAGCTTTATCTAGTGGACCTCTACAAAGATTGTTCAAATTATAGCCCTCGGGCCTCAATTGGTTTTACATAGACTTATATAGAGATCATCTTTGAAAATCTTTTTCTCTGAAACAGCAAGGGTCAGGTCTTTGATATTTGGTGTGAAGCTTCATCTTGTGGATCTCTATCAAGATTGTTTAAATTATAGCCCTGAGGCCAAAAACACCCTAGCCCTGGGGCCATTTAGTTTTACATAGACTTATGTAGGGAATATCTTTAAAAAAAGAGAAAAAAAATCTTCTTCTCGAAACCGCAAGTCCCAGGTCTTTGATATTTGGTGTTTAGCTTCATCTAGTGGACCTTTGTCGAGATTATTCAAATTATAGCCTTTGATGATATTTGGTTTGAAGCGGCACCTATTTAGACCTCCCTCAAGATTATGCACATTATGGCGCTGGGTCAATAATGGCTCTCCCCGGGGCCTTCTTGTTACTCTATGGATCAGGTGAGCGTTCCAGGGCGTTGTTTTATTGGTTGCCATGGAAACCAAAATGCAAAAAATATAAAAAAAAATACTTAAAAAATTATCCCCTCAGAAACCATATGCTCTAGGAGGCTGAGACTTTATGAAAATATTCACGATATTTGCCATTACGGGTTTTGTGTTTTGTTTTAACGTTGGCCTTTTAGTTTTGTAGCTATGGCAACTTAGAGTTTCCATTGACTTAAAATGTGGAAAACTGAAAAATGGCATTTACTGCCAAGACATTGCAGATATTTTGACAAAACTTACATAGAAATGTCCCTTGAGTAAACCTTTCTTTTATGTCAACCTGGGACCGGCCCCGATAGCTCAGTTGGTAGAGTGTCTGCTCCGGGGTACGGGAGGTCACGGGTTCGATCCCGGGCCGCGACATACCAAAGTCATTAAAAATGGTACTAGCTGCTCCATGCTTGGCACTCAGATATACGGGGTAGAGCTAGGACTGGTCTACCCAGTGTCAGGATAATGTGACTGGGTGTGGTATCATGTAATGTGTCTGGGACAGGATACTTCAGTGAGGCAGCACTATAAAAGTGAACATTGAGCTCCCTGTCGCAACCAGACACCGTCGTGATATGACTGAAAAATTGTTGAAAGCGACGTTAAAGCCGAATTCACACACACACATGTCAACACCTAGGTTGTGCAGGCCCCCTCCACTTCATAAAATGCCTTCTATCTCAGAAACCTTACAGATCCCCACTCCTAAACCATACATATTCTTGTTCCTTATGATAAGATTCATTATTTGACACCAACTTGGGTCCCCCAGGATGTGCCTGGGACATGCTCCACCCCGTCGACTTCATAGAATGTCATTAATCTCAGAAACAATTGAGATCCCCACCCCTAAACCATATATATGCTCATTCCTTATGATAAGTTGCATTCAGTAACACCAACTTGGGGGTCCTCCGGGATGAGTCGGGGCCATGCACAACCCCCTCCACTTCATAAAAGTCAAAATATTCCAGAAACCTTACAGATTCTCACCCCTAAACCATATATATTCTTGTTCCTTATGATAAGACACATTCAGTGAAACCAACCTAGGGGTCACCCAGGGCGCGCCCGGGCCATGCCTCACCCCTCTACTTCACAAAAGACCAATTATCTGAGAAACTGTTCAGAGCCCCAACCCTAAACCATATATATTCTTGTTCCTTATTATAAGACGCAATCAGTGACACCAGCATGCACGTCCCACGGGGTGCCATGGGCCGTGCCCCAGCCCTTTACTTCATTAAAATCCATAGTTCTCAGAAACCGTTCAGATCCCCACCCCTTAAACATATGTATTCTTGTTCCTTATGATAAGACTTATAAAACCATTCAAATCCCCATCCTATAATCACATATTTTCTTGTTAATTGTTATTAGACACATTCAGTCACCCCCGTCTTTTGGGAATCGAAAGGGCCATTTCTCTCCCTGCCACTTCATAAAAGGGCCTCATATCTCAGAAACCATTCAGATCCCCACCGTTTAACCATATTATACTCTTTGGTCCTCATGATAAGACATATTCAGTGACAACAATCTTGGGCTTTTCTGGGATCTGCCCTGCCCGAATCCCTCTATTGCTTAAAAGGCCTTACATCTCTGGAACCATACCTGTCCCCACTTCTAAACCACATAATAATTACGTCTCTGTTCCTTTTGATAAGACGCATTTAGTGACACCAAACCAGGGCTCCATTGGGTCCATGTCCCACCCTATCTTCTTTATAAAACACCTAACATTTCAGATACAGTCCACATGAGTGCTCTTTGGGGTATGGGGTTTGTTTGGGAGACTTTATAATTGGAAGATTAAAATTATATCATGTTATAATACATGACTGCCATTAGGCAGTGTCCACCTGAGCTCTGGTTTATGAAATTTGGCTCTTTGGTTTGTTTGCTATGGCAAGTTAAGAGTTCCCATTGACTTATAATGGGGAAAATTGAAAAATGACATTTATGCCTTTCAAGATATATTGTCAAACTTTCATAGAAATGTTCCTTTAATAATGTTCTTTTTGGCCTAGTTTGTGCTCGTGCACTTTTGCATTGACAAATCAGGCGCCACATAACTGTCTGATCAGGGCTACTGTGCTTGCTTAAAATACTGGAATTTAAGGGTTAAACGAACAGTTCGATTCCAGTCCAGGACTATTTTCCCAACCTACACTCAGAGGCAATCGACCCACCAGTTCTCTCAGTGCTTTTAAAGTAGTTCCGGCTTTGACTGCCATACGAGTCTGCACAAAATATAGTCCAGTTTGGCGCAGAAATCAAAATTGTAACAGCGTATTAGTAAACCTATAAGCCCAATACAAATTTTTGAAGCGGCCAACTTGACGATCAGAGAATAGGGTCAGCTTTTCATATGAATCAGCTGCATCATGCGACGGGTTTGGAAAACACTGTATACCCAGACATCCGGCGTCTGCTCAGCCGTCTGCTCAGGTTGTACACTGTTTTCTAACAGTGCTGTCAATATTTAACCCTTAAAGACCAGCCTGCTGTAGGTCAATGGCAGCTGCAGACAAGAATATTAATGGGTTTTCTGACTTTCGAGGTCAAGTCTAGGTCAGCTACAACTTAGGTATATATTGGACTTGCGTACACAGATGTGACTGGAGAAATTGGAAAGAAACGCTTCCCTTACAACCCTGGAATATGGTACAGATACCTATTCAAACAGTGTAGGTTCTGTGATATTGTTCTAGGTGCCATATTTAGCAGAATGGACGAGCCCAACTTCAGTGATGGAAGCGTTCACTCCAGAAACTCAAGGCAGTGAATAAATCAAAGCACTGACAACACTCTTGCCGATTGTCTCTGAGTGCAGGCTGGTGAACGGTGACTTGGACTGATGTTTCGTTTAAACTTAAAATGTTAGTAACTAATGCAAAAGTGTAGAACAAGATTAGCACCTTGTTCTGTGGCGTTTGATCCGAGTCTACATTGTTTGCCAGATCCAACATTTGATTCATGTGCAGATTTTACAGATTACACTTACATGTACCCAACACTGACAAACGACGCGGCTATGTTTGGTGTTGATTGTTTGTCATTCGACTTGAAGTTACTAATAAGAAAAGTGTTTCAGTGCTAACGTCTACGTGACTATCACTGACTTGTCAGAATAACGTTTTTTCTTCTGGAAAATAGCCGCAGTGAGATCAGGGCATTCCATAAGACTAACGAGGGTTATCCTGGAATCATAGGGTGAGCTTGGCAAACAGTGTAGACCAAATTTCAGAGTTAAATAAAACAGTTTAAATCTCAGCCCAGGACTATTGCCCCAACATACACTCGGAAGCAATCGACCTACCAGTACTCTCAGTGCTTTGATTCTGAAACAAACGAAACGATTGTATTAGGCATCATCAATCAACCAACCATGACGTCTGGTTATCAGTCCGGCCACATTGATCCTGTGCACCCCCTTCACACCAGTACGGATAGAAACCACATGTTCAGAACCTAACTTTTGATGTGTAATATAAGGTCGTGCCTAGAAAAGAAGGAACTGAAATGCATTAAGTTAGAGCGTATTGCAATGTTTCTCATTAAAGGATCGTAAGCGTGTCCCTGGACAGTTAGAAGCTGGTCGGATAGCGGATAACGTTGACACTGATTTTGGGTGCCACATGTGTATGATCTATCGTCTATTGGATCGTCATCTTACTATGCATACAGAGGACGTTAGTGGGCGTCGACGTAGCGGAAGACCGACGTCAGTACGTCGAGATCGATTCATCCATCAGACCCATCTGCGAAACAGATTTCCACCTGCAGCTGCTACACTGTGCCTGTAAATAAACAAGGGGTCTCAACAACCGACTAATAAGTGCTGACAGTTCGTCGTTCTTATGCGATGCACGTTTGAGAGGTAGACATCCCTGTCGTGACCAAAGTTAACACGTCGACACAGTACGGAACACCTACGCTGGTGCATGAAATACTTAAATTGGCGAGAAAACAGCGAGACGTTACATCAATCAAGTGCTTCGGCCTCACATGGTTCCATTTATTAATCAATCGCCGCAAAGCGGAGCGGGGATTATAGGAATGGCATTCGTCTGTCCGGGCGGATGTGTTACACGTTCTTTGTGCACAGAGATGGAATAGGATGAAGCCTATCTTAATAAAGACAGCTATGTACACAACAATCGTGCGAAAGTTATATGCTAAGGTAGTCTGTCCCCAAATTTTTGCTTGTAAAATTTGCTAGTAAGCTATGGTGGTTTGCCCCAGAATTTTCCTGTTCCCTTGGCACTCTGCTGTTTATTTGTGAAAGGATACCGTTTTAATTTTCCTGGTGGTGGCCTTACTGGCTTAACATATTTGATTGGTTTCATAGGTTCTGACACTAGTGGGGTACATACAATTTGGTCTGTCTGACACGTCAGTCCTACAAGGTGCTGAACTCTCAGCCCTTCTATTTCGTCACTGTCCTCTGACGTTAGTGTATATGGGACGCTAACGTCACCGTCACTTTCCGATTGCTTTGCAGTTTCAAAACTGCTGTCTTTAAATGAAGACTTGTCGACCTCATTACTGTCATTACTGTCTGTCGACATAATAGACTCAGAGATCAAACAATTAGACGTCACAGTCTGTCGCTCAACATATTGCTTTAGAATGTTAGCGTGTTATGTGTTAACATTTCCATTGACGTCAGTCTTATAATCCATTCTGTTAACTACCTCAACAACTTCATATGGACCTTTCCATTGAAGCAATAATTTATTACTGTCTGTCGGTAGTAACAAGAGCACTTTATCGCCGACGTCAAATTTACGCGACCTCGCGCCATTATTATACCCCCTGGGGGTATATAGTTTTCGTCTTGCCGTTTGTCCGTGTGTCCGTCTTTCCGTCCGTCCTTCCGTCCGTTAACTTTTTGGTTAAAGTTTTGCGTTAAAGTTTCTATGATATTGTATCTTCTGAACCCTTTGATAGATTGAGTTGATACTTACACTGAAGTTACATACTGGTCTAAAGATTTCATTCATGCATGTCCCACCCCCACAGTGACCTTGAGGTCAAGGTCACAGACTTAGAAATTTTACATTCGGTTTAAGTTTTATGACAAAGTTTATAGATGCCTGTATGTTCTTAACTCTAAGACAAATTCATTTGATACTTGCATTGATGTTGCATACCAGTCCAAAGATTTCATTGATGCATACCCACCCTGCTGCTTCAGTAACATTGATGCCCCCACCCATTCAGTAACTTTGATGCCCTCACTCCCTGGGTCCATTTAGAAATTTTATGTTTGGTTGAGCTTTTACAAGCACATTTATAGATTCTTATAGCTTCTTCACTTCTTCATTCATACTACATACAAGCTCGAAAGATATATCAGAGGGTGGTGCTGGCCGGGGGTATACGTGACCCACTGGTCGCTTTTTCTAGTCATCATAAGCTTTCTGCTTAATCTGAACCTTCTTCAAATTATCAGGCAGTAATTTGCATGTCTGCTCTAACCGTTCCCTGAGCTCAATAACGTATTGATACGTCGAAAGAACTTGCTCATCGCATACCTCATCAGCCCATAATTCTCTTAATATTGCCATTGGACGACCTCTGGCAACTCAAAATGGGAAATCCTAGTGACTCTTGTGGGACTTCCCTAACCACAAATAACAAAGCTGGAAGATATTTTTCCAATCTTTTGGACGTTCAGAACACATGCGACGTAACATCTGCTTTAACGTAGCGTGGAAACGCTCAATCAATCCGTTGCAAATCGGGTGTCTCGGACTACACGTTAACTGTTGAAGAGAAAGCAGACTAGTGGCTTCTTTCATTACCTCAGCAGTGAACTGTGATCCACAATCAGTCCTCATTTCATCAGGAATGCCAACCCTACTAAACATTTCAATAAGCGTTTCGCGACAGGTTCCGTCTCAATACTCGGTAAAGCTATTGCCTCTATATACCCTGTCGCATAATCTATCATTGTTAAAATATACAGAGATTTCCTATCAGATCGAGGCTCAATTGGACCAACTATATCCACTGCCACCCTCTTAAATGGCGTATCAATCAATGGCATTTTTTCCTAGAGGTACTTTAGTGACCCGACCTTTCTGAATGGTTCTCTGACAAATATCACAAGATTTACAGAATCTAGCGACATTACCGCAAATACCGGGCCAGTAAAACTCAGTTACAACTCTATCCAATGTCTTCCTAATGCCCATATGTCTAGACATAAGCGTTTCATGAGCCAGTTTTAACACCTTGACCTCTACAAAGAGTGTTCAAATTATAGCCCTGGGGCCAAAAATGCCCCGTGCTGGGGCCCACTGGTTATGCAGGCGTATGATAGGGAAATCTTTAAAAATATTCTTCTCTGAATCCAGAAGGCACAGGTCTTTGATATTTAGTATGCAGCTTTATCTAGTCTACCAAGATTGTTCAAATTATAGCCTTTGGGACCAAAAATGTCCCCGCGCCGGGGCCCGCTTGCTTTACATAGACATATTAGGGTAAAATCTTTAAAGTCTTGTCTCAAAAAGGACACTGAAGCACGTGCAAAACTCTTAGCTCTTAGCTCAGGTGAGCTATATAGGACCGTCATGGTCCTCTTGTTGATATTTTGTATGAAGCTTCATCGAGTCGACCTCTATTAAGATTATTCAAATTATAGCCATGGGATCAAAAATGCCCCCTTCCCTGGGGCCCACTGGTTTTACATTGACTTATATAGGGAAAATCTATATAATCTTCTTGTCTGAAACCAGAAGGCTCAGTAATTTAATATTTGGTATGAAGCTTTGTCTAGTCGACCTTGACCAATATTGATCCCGGGGCCCACTGGTTTTACAGAAAACATTTAAAAATCTTCTTGTTTGAACCCAGAAGGCTTAGGTCTTTGATATTTGGTATGAAGCTTTGTCTAGTAGACCTCTATCAAGATTGTTCCAATTATAGCCCTGAGCCCAAAAATGGGGCCCACTCCGGTGCCCACTCGCAATTAATTCGATTTGCTAGAGTGTGTAGTCATGTCACTGACTTCAAAACTCGTAATAAATTATTAACGGCTAAACTTATTATTCATAGTTGGCCATCCAATCCCAAAAAAGATTGATATTTTTACTTTTGATGGCAAAATTGAGTAGAGTATGACACCCATGCTAAATATAATCCTTTATGTGTGTCAACAATCACAGGGGTGGATGCCACGTCTGGAAATGCGTCTGAGGCTCAGAAGTAGGTCAAAGGTCAAATGAGTGCAAAATAAACATGAAACTAGTTATAACTCTCTTTTAACACATATTTGGGGGAAATGTTTCATCAAAATCACCGTAAACTATTCAGGTGCAGTGAACAATGGAAAATTATTTTAATTGTACCCTCAAAGTATGCCAGTCTTCTAGGTTAGTGCTCATTTAAGTGCAAAACTTGTGAAAAAATGATGTTTTCTAATCAAATTTTGTCATATATAGCATAAGGATGTGTTGATGACCAGTATCTATTATCAAATATTAAAAAAAACATTTGTTACGTGTATTTGATTAGAAAATCTGCTTGTTTACATGGATATGGGTTAAATGGAATAAAAAGGGATACTTATGTTACAGACTTGAATCATTGATGATCCCCTATATTGATATAGCACTGGATTCTTTCTTTGTTGCTTTGTTTCTGTTATGGGTCTGAAACATTGCCTTTTCGCAACTGAGTCAAAGCGCGTCTTCCGTTGAGCTAGCCTGTCCGACAAAAGGTTTTATTAGTCAGTACACCCAGCTGCCTGAACCGGGTTGCCAGGCCGGTTTTTATCAGGATTTGTCTTTTACAACATAGACAGAATACTTCACTGTGTCATTTCTAATATAAAATGATTTTACAAGCATTACATATTTTCAACTAAACTGTTACTCTATTATGAGCAGGACCGATTTGAACACTTTCTTTGTATAAGACAATTAAAAATCAAACTTTAACCTTATCCCCTTAATTAAAATGTCGCATCTCGGATAACTGGCAGTAATAGATAAACCAATTAACAACACATTAAAACATCATTTGGCTTTATGTGTGACTTAAAGCAGGTGCAAAAATGATTGATAGTTTTACTTTTGATGACAAAATTGAGTAGAGTATGGCACCCATGCTAAATGTAATCCTTGATGAGTGTTAATAATCATAGGGGTAGGTGCCACGTCTAGAAATGCGTCTGAGGCGCAGAAGAAGGTCAAAGGTCAAATGAGTGCAAAATAAACACGAAACTACTCATAACTCTCTTTTATCATATATTTGGGGAAATTGCTTGCTTAAAATCACCATAAAACTATTCAGGTGCAGTGAACAATGGAAAATTATTTTAAATGTTAGTCAAACTATGTTAGTCTTATAGGCCAGGGGTTATTTAAGTACAAAACTCGTAAAAAATGGATGTTTTCTAATCAACTTTTGTCATATTTAGCACAAGGATGTGTTGATGACAAGTATTTATTATTAAAAAATTAAAAAAAAAAACATTTGCTGCGTGTATTTGATTATCAAAGACAGATTTAAATTCCTTAAGTTGGCATCCAAGATGGCTGTCAGACAGTTATTGACTTCTGTTATAAAATAGAAGTGGGGGCAATGATCAGGAATCGATAAAATTAACCCACAGCTCCCATCAATGGCACCAAGGGGAAAGAAACACAAAAAATGAAAAGACTAGACCCTAATTGAAACATCAATAGAGGAAAGAAAAAAGGACAGTTACTTTCCCACAAAATGGCCAATTGGCTATCGAAAACAAAATAAAATTAGTGATACACACACTCAAAGACAAACCATAACAAAAATAAACCGCGACAGAAGAACGGCCTTGGAACGGCCAGTGAAGCGAATTCCACTGGGGGTGGGGGCGGTCTTAAAACGATTTTATGCAACTGCAATCCTCGCCCTTACTTCCGTCGCGATTTAGACAAATCATTTGTCCAGTCCGCATGAAAGCCTCTTAACTCATCAGTGCAACATCTCCGAGAACACAGAAATCAAAACAACCATAGAGATGAAACAACGGTGAGGACTGTACAGCAAGTAACCACTAAAATGCTGGACCTAAAGAAAACCAAAAGTTATACTCAGATGGGCCCGACCAGAGACAGAGCATCAGGCACCAACCAATATTACATAAAACTAAATTCTCTAATCCTCAGTAAGCCTTTACGCGGGGACCGTCATACAATCTAAGGCCTGACCCACCGGCGAGAAATTAAAGAGGGAAGCAAAGTTGTCAACTGTGATTGGGTAAACTACCATGCTTGCAGTCTGTCGTTTAACATTTATGTTGTACCCAATCTTTTAATATCGAAGAACGAAATTGGGTGCTGAAGTCATTGCAGTTATATAAATATTTTTCTGAATTTATTTACTATGTCACCATAAAATTCGGGTTCTGATAGACCTTGTTGCAGAAGAGATTATATCCAACACTGAATTATGAAATTAAATCGGAATGACGTCCTTAAAATTTTGAAAAGGCTTTGCGTAGTTTATGATACCGATAGCCCAGATTAAGAAGTTTAGCAATTAACAATTTATTCCGAGTGTTGAAGTCAGTTACATGACTAGAAACTCTGGCAAATCGAATTATTTGCGAAATATAAACGCCATAGGATACCACACGAGGAATATCACCATCCCACATAGGAAAATTTACAATCTCGATGTTAAAATCGTCGCGTTTATGACAAATTTTCCAGGAAACAAACCCATCTACAGAACACAGATGTAAATCTAAAAACGAGGCCTCGGTGTCAGAAGAATTTGCTTTATTTAACTGAGGGGGGGGGGGTTAGGTCTGACTGATCAAACCATCGAAATAGGTATTGATAATATTTAATAAACCAACCAAATATCTAGAAGTCGAGATATGAAGTTAAAATGGCTTGTTATTTGTATATGGCTATGTCTATCATATCAGATTACGGGACAGAAAGCCCGTATCAGTGATATCGGAGAAACCCCTATTTGGTTTGCATTGCATAGACTTGTCAATGATGGAAGTAAAATCATTAAAACATATGGCCGCAAACTCGAATACATATTAGCTGTTACCCTTTACATTGTAGTGATCTAAACGGCTCTTAAAATGAAGTGGCATCTTGTAAAATACAAACTTTGAATACTGTTAAAACATACATTAAGCGGCAGCAAGTTTGGCGCTTTTTATGAGTAGACCTTTACGCGGATTTATATTTTGGCGGATTTTCGATTTCCGAAGAAAAAAAATCGGTCGAATCCCCCAAACCATGTAAGATGACAAAAAAAAAATATCGGAGTTGATCATCAACAGCGTCATGCAAAAGCTGTAGTAATTAGTAAATTTTTTGTGTTCACCGCATGATTAACCCAATGTGCTACCTTGATAATCCAAATGTCTGTCTGGAGGTGTGTCACTTTCCTTTTATCTGATTGGTTTACCCATCAAATTGAGCTCACAGTTAAAGCCATCAATCAATTACATATTATATTCACAATTTTGACAATAACTCTCAAGGTGTGTTTGTTTTCATTCAGCCGTTTTGAGCTGTCTTATGACTAGAACATTGCCTTTCTTTAGTTCGACTCCAAAAGAAGTAAATGTATTTTTTCTTTTGTCACCGATGATGCCTATGACCTATTGACGCATCACAATTGTGATCTGTAGAATAAAGTTTCTTCTCTTGCACTCTTTGAGCTTTATTGGCGGATTTTTATTTTGGTGTTTTTTTTTTTCCTTGACTGCAAATAGCGCCAAACTAAATGACCGCAAACTATAAGTGTTTTCAATAGCTGCATGCGACCTTTGATGATGACCCACTTGTGTTATTATTAAATATATCTTCATCATATACTATATCCTTGATATATCATTGTGACGTTTAGTAAGAACTCAGAAGACGATTTGGAGTGTTACTTATAATAATGGATGGCATGAGAATAAACAACGTATTTTGCAAAATAAGCATATTTTGCCAAATATGTATTTTAAATGACCTTTGACCTAAGGCCAATTAGGTTGGCCACTATGCTGTTTGTCAAATGCATGGGTTTTATGCTTCCTAGATAAGGAAATGGCAACTCATTTGGCTTTGTTTCAGTTGACATACTAGATAACCCTTTGTACAATAAATATTGATGCATATTTAAAGAAAATTTGTATTTAAATGACCTTTGACCCTGGCCAAATCTATGATACAACTTCTTTTCTCACATATGATGCATAAACAATATGTCCTTAGTACATTGCTGTGTTTCGATTAACTTTGTTTGGTCTGCTTAGATAGAGAGATGGTACAAATACCAGTATGTACAAATTTTATTGTAGTTTTGCACTCATTTGACCTTTGACCTAATTCTGAGGCTCAGGGGCATTTTCAGAAGTGGCATCCACCCCTATCACTTTTGCATCACACTAAAGAACACTATTAACACGGATGCCATACTCTACTCAGTTTTGCCATCATAAGTATTTTTTCGTGGTTTGGATGGCCAACTATCAGGGTTATCGGTACCATAAACTACGCAAAGTCTTTTCAAAATTTTAAAGACGCCATTCTGATTTAATTTCAAAATTCAATATTGGACCTAAATCTCTTCTGCAACAAGGTCTATCGGAACCCGAATTTTATGGTGACTTAGTATATAAATTCAGAAAAATATATAACCACAATGACTTTAGCACCCAATTTCGTAAAATCATCTTCGATATAAAAAGATTGGGTACAACATTGATATTATACGACAGACTGCATGCATGGTAGTTAACC
Organism: Lucinisca nassula; assembly: GCA_963580285.1. NCBI lineage: Eukaryota > Metazoa > Mollusca > Bivalvia > Lucinida > Lucinidae > Lucinisca > Lucinisca nassula. Next base: position 110,467,230 of record OY757010.1, read on the forward strand.
CAATCTCGGTTGGCAACTTTGCTTCCCTCTTTAATTGCACGCCGGTGGGTCAGGGCTCAGATTCTATGACGGTTCCAACGTAAAGGCTTATTGAGAATTAGAGAGATCTAATTCAAGGTAATGTTGGTTGGTGCCTGATGCTCTGTCTCTGGTCGGCCCCATCGGAGTCTAACTGTTGGTTTTCTTTTGCTCCAGCATTTCAGTGGTTTCTTGCTGTCGAGTCCTCACCGTTGTCTCACCTCTGTGTTTTTTTGATTATTTGTGTTCACTGAGATGTTGCACTGATGAGTTAGGAGGCCTTCATGCGGACTGAACAAATTATTTGTCTAAATCGCGACGGAAGTAAGGGCGAGGATTGTGGCCACGTAAAATCGATTTAAGCCCCCCCCCCCCCAAGTGGAAATCTTTCCACTGACCGTCCCAAGGCGGTTCTTCTGTGGCGATTTATTAGGGCCCCGCACTGAAAGTGTGGGTGCCCTATAGTAATCACTCTGTCTGCCTGTCCGTCCGTCTGTCCGTCCACAAAATTTTTTATTAGTATCCTCCATAACTTTCTTATTCCTGGATGGATTTAAATATTACTTGGCAGAAATGTTAACCATAATGTGATGGAGTGTTGCGCGCAAGACTCAGGTCCGTACCTCAATGGTCAAGGTCATACTTAGAGGTTAACGGTCAAAAAAGGGTATTTCCTGTGTCCAATTAATAACTTTGTTATTATTCCTGGATGGATTTAAATATTACTTGGCAGAAATGTTAACCATAATGTGACGAAGTGTCACACGCAAGACACACAACCGTACCTCAAAGGTCAAGGTCATACTTAGAGATAAAAGGTAAAAAAGCGTCTTTTTTATTGTGTCCAATCTATAACTTTCTTATACCTGGATGGATTTAAATATTACTTAGCAGAAATATTAACCATAATGTGACAGTGTGTCAGGCGCAAGACCCAGGACACGCGAGTGTGGGTGCCCTATAGTAATCACTCTGTCCGTCCGTCTGTCTGTCTGTCTGTCTGTCCGTCCGTCTGTCCGTCCACAATTTTTTTAATATCCTCCATAACTTTCTTATAAGGGCCCCCGCACTGAAAGTGTGGGTGCCCTATAGTAATCACTCTGTCCGTCTGTCTGTCTGTCCGTCCGTCTGTCCGTCCACAAATTTCTGATAGCGCTGCCGGGGCCCTAGTCAGTTTCACTGACAGCTCTAGTTTATGTTGTTGTTTGTTACTTACTGTGTGTATCACTTGTGTCTTTTTATTTTGGTTGGCCATATGGCCATTTTGTGGGAAAGTAACTGTCCTTATGGCCTTCTTTTGTTTAGGTTTCCATTATGGTCTGGTCGCTTAATGTTTGTGTTTCTTTCCTTTTGGTGTCTTTGATGGGTGGAGTAAGTTAATTGTATTGATTCCTAATCTTTGTTTTACTTCTACTTTTTATATAGACTTACATGTATGTAGCGAAAACCTTTGAAAATCTTCTCGCCTGAAACCAGAAGGCCCATTCCTTAGATATTCGATGTTAAGCTTCATTCAGTGGACCTCTGCTTAGATTGTTCAAATTGTAGACCCGGGTCTTAACATTGTACGACCCTGTGACCTACATGTTAATCTCCTAGCTCAGGTGAGCGATATAGAACCATCATGGTCCTCTTGTTTTTTTTTGTTTTTTAGCTCACCAGAGCCGAAGGCTCCGGGGGAGCTTATAGGATAGGCAGTTGTCCGGCGCCGTCGTCGTCGTTGTCGTCGTCGTCGTCTGACGTCAACACTTTCAAACATCTTCTTTTCTGAAGCCACTGGACCGATTCAGCCCAAATTTTATCTGTAGCATCCTTGGGCTGGGGGATTGAAAGTTTGTGTTTTTTATGAAATTCGGCTCATTGGTTTGGTTGCTATGGCAACTCAGAGTTTCCATAGACTTATAATGGGGAAAATTGAAAAAATGGCATTTACTGCCAAGCCACTGCGGATATTTTGACAAAACTTTCATAGAAATATTCCTTAGGCAATCTACTATCTGCCATATGATTTTAGGCCTACTGCTCATTTTTATTGGTTGCCATGGAAACCAAAATGAGAAAATAGAAAAAAAAATACTTAAAAAATCATCTCCTCAGAAACCGTATGCTCTATGAGGCTGAAAGTTTATGGAAATATTCACCATATTTGCCTTAACAGGTTTTGTGTTTTTTATGAAATTCGGCTCTTTAGTTTGGTTGCTATGGCAACTTAGATTTTCCATAGACTTATAATGGGGAAAATTGAAAAATGGCATTAACTACAAAGCCTTTGCAGATATTTTGACAAAACTTTCATAGAACTGTTCCTTTAGTAAACTTCTCTCAGCCATATGCTTTTATGTCAACCTGGGGGTCCAGTAGGTTGTGCCGGGGCCATGCCACGCCCCCAGTACTTCATAAAATGACCTATATCTCAGAAACCTTACAGATCCCCACCCCTAAACCATATATATTCTTGTTCCTATTGATAAGACGCATTCAGTGACACCAACCTGGAGGTCCTCCGGGATGTGCCGAGGCCATGCCCCACCCCCTCCACTTCATAAAAGGCCCAATATCTCGGAAACCATTCAGATCCCCACCCCTGAACCCTATATACTCTTGTTCCTTATGATAAGACGCATTCAGTGACATCAAACTGAGGGTCCCCCGGGATGCGCCGGGGCCATGTCCCGCCCCTCCATTTCATAAAAGGCCCAATATCTCGGAAACCTTACAGATCCCCACCCCTAAACCATATATATTCTTGCTCCTTATGATAAGACGCATTCATTGACCCCAAATTGGGGGTCTTCCGGGGTGCGCCGGAGCCATGCCCCACCCCTTCACTTCACAAAAGGCCATATATCTCAGAAACTGTTCAGATCCCCACCCCTAAACCATATATGTTCTTGTTCATTATGATGAGACACATTCAGTGACACCAACCTGGGGGTCCCCAGGGATGTGCTGGGGCCATGCCCCACCCCCTCCATTTCATAATATCACAATATCTCGGAAACCTTACAGATCCCCACCCCTAAACCATATATATTATTGTTCCTTATGATAAGACACTTTCATTGACACCAACCTGGGGGTCTCCCTGGGCCTTGCCCCACCCCTGCACTTCACAAAAGGCCTTACATCTCAGAACATGTTCAGAGCCCCACCCCTAAACCATATATATTCATCTGCCTTATGATAAGGCACATTCATTGACACCAGCTTGCTCCACCGCTTGACTTCATTAAAAGCCACATATCTCAGAAATAGTTAGATCCCCACCCCTAAACCATATACATTCTTGTTCTTTATGATAAGACTCATTCAGTCACACCAACTTGGGGGTCTCTTTGTGCTGAGGCAATGTGCCCCGCCCTTCCACTTCATAAAAGGCCATATATTTCAGAAACCATTCAAATCCCCACCCCATATTCATATTATGTTCTTGTTCCTTATTATTAGCACACCTTCTGTAGGGGTGTCCGCAGGGGCCAGTCCTCTCCTTTATCACTTCATGAAAGGATATCTTGGAAACCGTTCAGATTCCCACCCCTAAACCATATATATACTTGGTCCTTATGATGAGACACATTTAGGGACAACAATCTTGGGCTTTCCTGGGAACGACAGGGCATGCTCCAACCCCTCCACTTTTATCTCCAGCCATGCAGATCCCCACTGCTAAACCATATATATTTTTGTTCTTTGTGATAAGACACATTTAGTGATACCAACCAGGGCTCCATGCCCCACCCCCTCTACTTCATAAAAGGCCTAATGTTTCATATACTGAGTCCACATTGATGCTCATTTGGATATGGAGGTTCATTTGGCAGATTAAAATGATATCATGTTAAAATACATGGCTGCAATTTGGCAGTGCCCACCTGAGCTCTGGTGAGTATAGTGGCCCATGGGCCTCTTGTTTTTCTTAAAAGCACATAAAAGTTATTATTGCTTGCGACAAGTTTGTTTCTTTTCGAAGGTCCGAAACTTAAACACAGTCAATAACTTTCTTATCTCTGGATGGATTTTGAAATTTGTCCCGTACGTATGTACTTTTGTCATTGCTCTAGCGCCTACATTTCTTGACCGATTTTCATTTCGCACAAATGTTCTTTATAACAATATCTCGAGCGAGTTCGGCTTTCAAGGTCGTCACCTCAAGGTCAAGGTCAATGTGGCTATTTTTATGCCCCCGCCATTCGAAAAATGGTGGAAAGTGCATATAGCGTTGCCCCTGTCCGTCCGTGCGTCCGAAACTAAACGCAGTCAATAACTTCCTTATTTCTTGATGGATTTTAAAATTACTCAGCAGAAAAGTTATTCATCATGAGACGACCTGTCTCGTGCAAAACCGAGGTCCGTACCTTCAAGGTCAATGTCATAATTAGAGGTCAAAGGTCAAGAAAAAAGTCCGAAACTTAAACGCAGTCAATAACTTTCTTATTTCTGGATGGATTTTGAAATTACTCTGTAGAAATGTTAACCATCATGAGACGATGTGTCACGTGCAAAACCCAGGTCCATACCTCCAAGGTCAAGGTCATACTTAGAGGTCAAATAAAAAAAAAGGTCCGAAACTTAATCGGAGTCAATAACTTACTTATTCCTGGATGGATTTTGAAATTACTTTGAAGGAATGTTAACCATCATGAGACGATGTGTCATGTGCAAACCGAGATCCATACCTCCAAGGTAAAGGTCAAATGTAAAAAAATGGTCCGAAACTTAAACACAGTCAAGAACTTTCTTATCTCTGGATGGATTTTGAAATTACTTGGCAGAAATGTTGGCCATGATATGAGATAATCTGCCTTACACAAAACCAAGGTCCTTAAATCCAAGGTCAAGGTCATACTTAGAGGTCAAATGTGAAAAAGGGTCCAAAACTTAAAACACTGTCAATAACTTTCTATGGATGAATACGAACATAGACATATTTTCAGGCGGGGGCATCCGTGTCCTATGGACGCATTTCTAGTTAGAAAAACTTTGTCATCGCTCTAGCACCTACATTTCTTCACCGATTTCAATATAACTTCACACAAATGTTCTTCATGACAATATCTCGAGCGAGTTTTACTTTCAAGGTCATGACCTCAAGGTCAAGGTCATTGCGGCTATTTTTAGAAAAACTTTGTCATCGCTATGTTCCTTATGACCATATCTTGAGCGAGTTCGACTTTTAAGGTCGTGGCCTCATGGTCAAGGTCACTGTGGCTATTTTAAGAAAAACTTTGTCATCTCTCTAGCGTTTACATTTCTTCACCGATTTCAATATAACTTCACGCAAATGTCCCTTGACAATATCTCCAGCGAGTTCGACTTTCAAGGTTGTGGCCTCAAGGTCAAGGTCACTTGCTATTTTTAGAAAAACGTCATTGCTGTAGTGCCTACATTTCTTCACTGATTTCAATATAACTTCACACAAATGTTTCTTATGACAATATCTCGAGCAAATTCGACTTTCAAGGTCATAGCCTCAAGATCAAGGTCACTGTGGCAATTTTCAGAAAAACTTGGTCATTGCTCTAGCGCCTACATTTCTTCACCGATTTCAATATAACTGCACGCAAATGTTCCTTATGACAATATCTCGACCTAGTTCGACTTTCAAGGTTTTGGCTTCAAGGTCAAGCTCACAGTGGCTATTTTTAGAAAAACTTGGTCATCGCTCTAGCGCCTACATTTCTGCACTGATTTCAATATAACTTCACACAAATGTTCCTTATGACAATATCTCAAGCAAGGTTGACTTTCAAGGCTGTGGCCTTAAGGTCAAGGTCACTGTGGCTATTTTTTTTCTAAAAACTTTGTCATCGTTTTAGCGCCTATATTTCTTCAGTGATTTCAATATAATTCCACACAAATGTTCCTGATGTTAATATCTCGAGTACTCAAGTTGGATTTTCGAGGTTATGGCCTCAAGGTTACTGTGGCTATTTTTTTTAAAAAAAGGGTCTATCTCATCGCTCTAGCGCCTACATATATTGATCGATTTTAATATAACTTCACTAATGTGTTGCTCATGATAATATCTCGAGCGAGTTCGACTTTTAAGGTCAAGGTCACTGTAGCTATTTTTAGAATAACTTTGTCATCGCACTAGCGCCTACATTTATGGACAGATTTTAATATAACTTCACACAAATGTTACTTATGATAATATCTCAAGCGAGTTCGACTTTCAAGGCTTTCGACTCATAATCGAGAGGTTGTGCGTTCGAATCCGGCACCCGAGCAGCAGGGGGGGGGGGGTGAATGGACTTTTTGTTTCAACCATGAAAGCCCCATTTAACCCATTAAGCTTCCCACCTCATTTTGACCCAAATATATTAAATAAATTAAGCCTCCCAACCCAAACATCAATATTTTCCATTTAGCAAAATAAGCCTCCCAACCCTAAAAAAATCGACCCCAACTGGCTGCGACATACCAAGGGCACTCGGCGAGTGCCTCGTATAGGCAAAACCCCCAGAACCCCAGGGGGCGGCCCACCACCCTCGCCGGCCTTGGGGATCGGGTCCGGGATAGGGAAGTAACCTATTTGGACAAGTAGTTGCAAAAGACATACATAGGCGCAAACTGAAGACGTCGAAGCCGTGCACTAAACAATGGCCCATCTCTGCCCCAGCGGCGCCCGCTCCCCGGGGCGGCCCACCGAGCCCTTCTCAACCCTGACCATGTTCACGTGCACCTTCGAAGCCCTGATCAGCAACATCGGCCGCCCCCACAATGAGCTCACGGACATCCTCGGCTCTCGGATTGCCGCGGGTCTAGGAGGGGCCGTCAAGGCCTTAAACAGCAACTATGGCCACTTCTGCGCCCCTGGCTTCTAGCAGTTCTTGAAGGCCCCAGCCCAGGCCGGCCGTCGGCCGGCTGGCAGTGGCCGCCAACGGAAACCCCAGGGTGACGCGACCTGCTTCAACTCCGCCCTCGAGCTGACGATCGTCCCCGGCCTCGAGGATGCGCCCCCCGCCCTGGTCAGAACCCTCCTCGAAGAGATTCCCGGAAAGTATTATGCCGTCAAATCTTTCCCAACGACAGGGCACATACAAGTTCCAGGGGTCGTTTGCTCCGACTTCTCAGACGGCGTTTTATTTGTTGCGGCCCTGTGGGCTCGCTTCTTGACGGAGGCAGGGGTGGGGACAGATCCTGCCGGCCCGGTCGCCGTGGTCTGGTCGCGGCTGATCATGGTGAACTTCAAGTTCCATCTGAACTGTCAGAGCGAGCAAGTCGTCCTCAACCTGGCGCGCATCGTCGAACACCTGGGGCGCGCCAAAGAAGAAAGGAGGGGACCGTACCGGATCCGTGAAATCAACGCTCCCCAGGACGGTCAGGACCTTTCGTTCAAGTTCGTGTGCCCCACCGGGGAGGCCAAAACGCAAAAAGGTCTTTTACCGTGGGAAGGTCAATACCCTGGGGGGCTCGAGATTTCGAAGCCCCCCGGGTTATCGCAAATATCTTTCGGTACTGGTCAACTACCAGTGGACCGAGCCGGTGGGTCTCAAGCCCCTTCTGGACGCCCAGCGCGCAGCGCTCGATGCAGTCCTGTGGCTGGCAGAGGAGTTTGGGGCCGAGTTCGGCCTCCGGGATAAGGAAGTAACCTGTTTAGACATGTAGTTGCAAAAGACATACCGGTTTTAACGTTCATCATGCCCAAGGGACACAACAATTGTAAGTAGTTGACTTTGGGCTCGGTTGAGTCCTGTGGTAAGAGTTGTATGGAAGAGTACTGTAAAACCAATCGCATACGTCTCCGCAAGGGTTCATGCATGCGGCCATGCGAGGTTTGTGGGGCTGGGGTTACAAACAAACACCGACCTTGTTGGTCGCATGGGTATGCAAGTGCGTGGAGGCGTGCAACCATAGCGGTGAAGAAGGAATTTAAGCGTTTGTCTGATATCGATATTTCCTACTAGAGAATAATTTGATAACTGGTATACCTATCCGCAACTATAGAATCAAAGCGCCAAAGGCACTGAAATGACAGATTCTATGAGAAAATCAAAACACTGTGAAAACTTACAGACAACCTTTCTAAAAAATCTTAAAATTTAGAAAAGTAGTTCTGCAAATTCCATTGTATGATATGTTTGCAGATGTCTATACACCGGTGGTATCATGAAATGCCATTCGATGTTTCAAATTTTGGAAAGAAACTATTTACGTTTTCAAAACCAAACATTAAAATTCAAGTTTTAACAATACTACTGGCAATTAGTAACATTTTTGTCTGGTCGGTTGTGGATACCTCCCCCAAAAAGATACTTTATTTTTCACAAAGAGATCGGAGGAGAAAGGCTGGTCAGTCCAGTACATGAATTCCATTGGCGTGAAGACATTTTTGAGTAAGACCACCACTATAAACACGCGCGTAATCCTGCTGCATTAAATATCCCGGATTCTGAGCGTAACAAATAAATGGAACCACGTGAGGCCGACGCACTTGATTGATGTAACGTCTCGCTGTTCAGTTAACGTCTCAGTCATGATCTTGAATGTTCTTAATGTCGCTAGCTACAATAGCTCGACATATCATTTCGCTTATTCCATCCGATATGTCATGCTCTATTACGCACGCGTCGCCTCGGCATACCTTACACCTATGTGTCGAAACATCCCGAAACGACAATCGGCGTGATTCACGCTGAAGTGCGATGTGTCACTGAAACGCATATCACGCGAGTCGTTTAGACGCCAATATACATGTACGTATTTCATGCACCAGCGTAAGTGTTCCGTACTGTGTCGACGTCTTAATGTTGGTCACGACAGGGACGTCTAGCTCTCAAAAGTGCATCGCATAAGTGCGACGAACAGTGCCAGTGCTTATTAGTCGGTAGTTGAAACCCTTTGTTTATCTACAGGTACAGTGTAGCAGATGCCGGCGGAAATCTGCTTCGCATATGCGTCTGTTGGATGAATCGATTTTGACGTACTGACGTCGGTCTTCCGCTACGCTGACGCCCACTAGCGTCTTCTGTTGATAGTAAGATGTCGCTCCAACAGACAAATAGATCACACACATGTGGCACCCAAAATCAGAGTCAGCGCCATCCGCTTTCCGACCAGCTTCTTACTGTCCATTAGAAGCCTCCGTGGTGTAGTGGTTATGCTACTCGCCTTGTAAATCAGGGATGGCAGGATCGATCCCAGACTTCTCCAGACTTTCGGATGTGTCTTTAAACCGTGGTATCGTCTCCGTATGACCTTAGCTGTTGGTGGTACGTAAAACTCAAACACTCACTCACTCCCTCTAACTGTCCAGGGTTTAAAGAAAAATGTTGCAATACGTTCTCACTTGATGCTTTTTGAGAACAAAATACAATTTCTTCTTTTCTAGGCACGACCTTACATCACACATCAAAAGTTTGATCCTGAACATGCGGTTTCTATCAGTGCTGGTGTGAAGGTGGTACACATGATCGTTGGCCCCCGCCCATCGGGGCTTAAAGAAATAGATGGGCTGCATGATGCTTTCACGCAGAGCTGAAACCGACCCGCACACGAGTACTGGTAATCTGCTTAGAGGATCTAAGCCTGCCCAGGCAAAGAGGTGCGAGTCGGCAGTCCATGCATATAAACCCTATTGGTTTTGAATGGGTGGCAGGGCTTGAGATGTCATTTCATCTCAGTGTCGGGTAAAAGTCCCACAAAATTGGAAGCAACGTCTCCAAAATGACCTATACAGTGTTGACGGGGACGTTAAACCTCAAATCAAACAATACAAAACACAGGATCGTGGCCGGACTGGTAACCATACGTCACGGTTGATTGATTTAACCTTTTTAGCTTAAGGACATGGTGCCTTAGCGTGTTGTAATCATGCAATCGTTTGGTTTCAAAATCAAAGCACCGAAAGTGTTGGTGGGATGTAGGTCGGGGTAAAAGTCCTGGGCTGAGATAAAACTGTTTAATTTAACTCTGAAATTCCAAACAAATAGTGAAGATTTTGATAAGAAGCGCGTTCTGCAGGGTCCGAACTTGGTCTACACTGTTTGCCAAGATCACCCTATGATTCCAGGATGACCATATTCAGTCCTATGGAATACCCTGATCTCACTGCGGCTATTTTCTGCAAGAAAAAGGTTATTATGAGAAGTCAGTGATAGTCACGTAGACGTTAGCTCTGAATCGCTTTTTTTATTAGTAACTTCGGGTCGAATGCCAAACAATCAACCCGAACATAGCCGGGTCGTTTGTCAGTCTTGGTTACATGTAAGTGTTATCTGTAAAATCTGCACTTGAAAAAATGTTCGATCTCACAAACAATGTAGACTAAGATCAAACGCCTCAGAACACGGTGCTGATCTTGTTCTACATTTTTTGCATCAGTTACTAAACTTCCGTTAAGTTTAAACGGATCAGTCCAAATCCTCGGTCATGACCAGCCTGCATTTAGAGACAATCGGCATGAGTGTTGTCAGTGCTTTGATTTATTCACTGCCTTGAGTTTCTGGAGTGTACTCTTCCATCACTGAAGTTGGGTTCGTCCATTCTGCTAAATATGGTACCTACAATTATATCACAGGACCTACACTGTTTGCATAGGTATCTGTACCATATTACAGGGTTGAAAGGGACAGCCTTTCTCGCAAACTCTGATATACACCTAGTTGTAACTGACCTAGACTTGACCTCGAATGTCGGAAAACCCATTAATATTCTGGTCTGCAGCTGACCGGCTGGTCTTTAAGGATTAAATGTTGACAGCACTGTTAGAAAACAGTGTAAAACCTGAACAGACGTCTAAGCAGATGCCGCATTGATCTAGGTATACAGTCTCGCATGAAGCAGCTGATTCATATGAAGTGCTGAATATATTCTCTGAAAGGTAAAATAAAATCGTCAAGTCGTCTGCTTCAAAAGTTTGTATTGCGATTATAGGATGTACAATTTTGATAACTGCGCCTAACCGGACTACATTTTTGTGCGGACTCATATTTCTTTGGCGGTCAAAGCCGGAAGAAAGTCATAAGAAAGCCGGAACTACTTTACAACACGCAGGATAGCTAGAGATGACAGATAGAATCTGTCATTAAAAACTGATCAATCAAATCCTTGCAGAGCCCGACCCAGTTCCAGGCAACCATAGCGGTGCAGAAGGAATTTAAGCGTCTAGCCGCCATCGACATCACCACTTAGAGAATAGTGATTGCATGACCCGCAGAAAAAGCGACCAACTGAAGTCGGTTGATTTTCTAAGAGTGCCCTAAAATCACCGTGTCAATCGGTCATTCTGTCAGTCTGTCAGTCTGTCTGTCCGTCCGTAACCCGTTTGTGAAAATTGGTGATAGTGACTAAACAGCTTGGAATATTTAAACAATTTTTGGCATACTGATAGATATCAATGAGATCTAACCAATGAACTTGCGAAATATTACATTCCATTTAGTATAGCCTCGCCGAGGCGACAAATGTGAAAATATTCGAACTGCTTCTCCTCTGAAACCGTTGGGCCGATTGAAGTCAAATTTCATATGGAGCCTCTATGGGATGGGGGAAACCAAAATTTGCTCATGAGGTCCAGGTCACATGACCAAAATGGCCGCCAAGCCATATATGGTCTGTCTGTCTGTCCGTCCGTAACCCGTTTGTGAAAATTGGTGATAGTGACTTAACCGCTTGGAATAATTTAAACAATTTTTGGCATACTGATGGATATCAATGAGATCTAATCAATGAACTTGCGAAATATAACATGCCATTTAGTATAGCCTCGCCGAGGCGAAAAATGTGAAAATTTTCGAACTGCTTCTCCTCGGAAACAGTTGGGCCGATTAAAGTCAAATTTTATATGGAGCCTCTATGGGATGGGGGAAACCAAAATTTGCTTATGGGGTCCAGGTCACATGACCAAAATGGCCGCCAAGCCATATAACGTAAAAACCCTTCAAAAATAGTCTTCTCCAGAACCAATGTGCAGATTTCCACGAAACTTGATAAATAGCATCTGGGACGTAGGTCCATCATAAATTGCTAAAATGGTGACCCTGGGTTGACCTTGACCTTCTTTGTGCCTAGGTCAAACTTTGACACAGATGCTTTTGTATTGGAAAAGTAAGAATGCTTTTATCCTGCAAACGATTCAGAATACAGTACTAAAGTATAAGATATATTTTTGCTCCTTACGATAAGGCCCATTTATTGGGGGAACCGTTTTAGGTCCAGGTCACATGACCAAAATGGCCGCCATACCCATATATGGTAACACTCATAAAGCTAAAAGCATCCGGCGGGTCGTGCACTTCAGCTGAAGCACTGGTTATCCCAATACCCAATTAGAGAATAATTATACCCCCGCAAACGAAGTTTGAAGGGGGTATATAGGAGTCAGCTTGTCGTCGTCTGTCGTCGGTCTGTTACAAAAAACTTTAACATTGCTCATAACTTCCTTATTCTTTGACCGATTTCTTTAATATTCACACACCACACACCTTGCCACTAGTACTTAAGATTGATATACACAAACATGACCTTGACCTTTACGTTGACCTTCCTCAAGGTCAAATACTTGTAAAAATTTGTCGTCGGTCCGTTACAAAAAACTTTAACATTGCTCATAACTTCCTTATTCTTTGACCGATTTCTTTAATATTCACACACCTTGCCACTAGTACTTAAGATTGATATACACAAACCTGACCTTGACCTTTACGTTGACCTTCCTCAAGGTCAAATACTTGTAAAAATTTGTCTGACAACGCATGCGGGGGTATAATTGGCGCCCGTTAGGCGGCAGCTCTAGTTATTTTTAATTAGAGAATAATTTGATAACTAGTATACCTATCCGCAATTATGGATGAACTGATCAATGAGATTCTTGCAGAAATACCCGACCCAGCCCCACAGGGTCAACAATTTACCGACCTGGATGGTCAGGTTCCTCACTCGGTGGGGCTTCCAGCCGAACAGTGGGTCGAGATTCTTAACGACGCCAAAGAAGAGTTCAAAGTTGATGGTGCCGCTGCGGTCTTCTCTACATGGAGGGTGGAAGAAGAAGACCCCTTTGACGTCGGTGATATCGAGTGGGTCGACGGTATACATGCCAGAGCGGGCCGAATGGCTGTGGATGCCAGTATGACAGACGAGAGAGCGGCAAGGCTGCTTGGTAGCCTTCCGGAGGGCGGGTTTCTTCTGAAACTCAAATTTCTCCGTGAGCTACAGGATGGCGACTGGGTCGTTGAAGACAAATTCGACCCAGTCCGTGCGGAGAGAAGGAAGGGGCAGGCTGTCGTCGACATCTCACGGGACACAAAACCTGGCGTGTTGACTGGAATCGATAAAGTCTTCTACCAGAACGCCTATCCCGTCACTGCAGTTGTCTACGGCCTCTACGCAATCAGAGACCCAGATCCGGCCAACCTCGCCCCACTAAGAGATGGCGACCTCAACTATGTGGCCCAGAGAGTTGTTGAGCACTTTGAAGGCGCCCTGAGGGATCAGGGTTTGACACCAACGCGTCGCCAAAAATACAAGAATGGGAGATGAGAGTCCACAGAGGTGGAGCGACTGTTCGCGACGTGGCCGAATTGGAAAAGATACTCAAAAGAGCAATCATCCTGAGGGACATTGCTGGTGAGGACATTTTCAACAGTGGCAAATATGGTAGAGGTTGGAATGGCGGCCAAAGATCCGTAGAACTCATCTGCCACAGCGGCCACACTTAGTCCAAAGACCTCCACTTCCCCCGGAGAAGAGAGGTCCACATCTACGAGGGCGACGTCTGGCAGGCTATTCGGGAAGCAACCCGTGGGGAGCCAATTGCTCCCGGGCGGCCAAGACATGAATGTAGGCCGACAACTCTCAGTCGACCATTTCGTGCTCCAGGACGGCCTCACCTACAGGACGCAGGAGGCCCAAAAGCGACTACAAGCAATCTGCGCCAAACTGGGCAACCCTGAACTCGCTGAAAGAGCCTTCGGCGAAATTCACGCGGCCAGTATTGTGGCAAAGGAAAGGAACGGTTGGAAGCCAACCCCAGCCAACCTCCTTCCAGACGTCGAGAAGGCCTGTGTGGAGCACGGTCACGGCGGCCTCTGGAACTCTATGAATTATGACACGAGGGAAGTCATCAGCATCGACATGAAGGCCTGCTATCCGGCATCCTTCCAGGATATGGGTGAAGCTAAATCCTATTTCGAGCGGTTCGGACACCCAACCCACCGGATGGTCCGTGTAGCCATCAATGGCGCTCTCCCCAAAGACATAGGTACAGGCTTCGCCGAGATTCAAGAATGGGAGTTTGATGCAACCTGCCATCCTGTCATCCCTGCCTGGTTCGGGAAGCATTTCTCCTCCGATGGTTGGGCCCCGACACAGCTCCTTGCCTATCTCACAGAGTCTGGTTTCTTGAAGAGTCTCAAGGTTCGGGAAGCCATCATCTCATTTAAGAAACAAACTAACATGTGGTTCCCAGAAGACCGCAACCAAGGTTGTAGTGTCATCGGTAAATTCACCCAGGGCGCAAAAGCTGCTACCGACGAAACTGGTGGCAAAAGACTGACACGAAGGCTTGTGACCGACCAGGGAGAACTCGACTTCCTCGTGCGAGATACCCGCGAAAGCGGCACCTTGGTCGGAGCTCCCGAAAGATGTCCCCTGGGTTATATTCTCACGTACTACGACGGCTCCCAACCGCAGTACACCCATCTAAGGGCGAGCATGCTGGCCTATGCCCACATCAACCTCCTCTCCATGCTTTCGAGGTTTGAACCCGATGAGGTGGTCCGAGTGGCAACCGATTCTATTTATGTAAAGAAAACGGCACTCTACGAACTAGACGGTGTTGGTGTCTTCAAACCTCATGAAATCCACCCAAAAGGAAAATGTTGTATCTGTTACACCTGCCACGAGGAGGAGACACTGATACCACCACGAAACGTGATTGCCCCAGCCCAGTGGCGTGACAAGGTCGAACAACTCTACATGCCATTGTGGCACGCGGTCTACGCCCCCGACCCTGAATATATAGCAAACATTAAAAACCTGCCCGATTCGTCCGCGCCACTTTATGACGATCCCCTGACCCAACATCAGTTGAGCTACTTAAACGGAGGCGGGGGCAGCGGCAAGACCATCCCGGGCGATTGAGCTCTTCCGCGACAAAAAAATCCCTCGTCTTCACCCCGACCCATCGCCTGGCCAAAGAGATGCGGGCCAGGGGCGTCCAGGCCCAGACCTATCACAGCTTCTTCCGCTGGAGTGGCCAGACGAACTGGACACCCGAAAGGATGGGACAGAAGTTCATTCCCCGCGTGATAATCTGGGATGAGATTTGCACAGTGCCCCACCCCACTCTGGAAACCTTCCCCGACTGGCTCGATTGTCGGGGCGTCCAGGTTGTCTGTTGTGGCGACCAGGGGCAGCCGACCCCAATCGCCGGAAAAATGCTGCACAACTGGCTGCGGCGGAGAGCCGATTACTATGAAGAGGTCCTGACCGACCATAGGGCAAAAGAACCGGCTCTGAAAGCTCTTAAAAGGGAGATCCGTCTCCAACCAGACCGAGTACAATGTCGGGCTATGAGACAAGCGTTACCGGCCTGCCTTGGATCTGATAGATTCGTGGAAGCTTGGAAGCCGGGGGACTTGATCCTGACCTCGAGGCAGAAGGTTCGCGACCGGGCCCAGATTCGGCTGTTCGAGAGTCATGAGAAGAATTTTCCTGACCTCCCCGTTCCTTTGCTATATCGTCCCAAGGATATTCGTCGGCAAAACATAATGGTCACCATCCCTGTGCCCTTGGTGCTGGATGGTGAGCGAGACCAGCAGGAGCTCGTTCTGAACGACGTTGTCGAGGTTTCCTTGCAAACCGCCCGTGAGATCCTCGTCGGTATATGGGGCCAGGACTGGGCTCTTGGCTATGCCATCACAGTCCACTCAAGCCAAGGTCTCACCTTCGCAGACCCCCAAAAAGTCTGGATTATTGATGACTTCCTGCAGTGGTCCAATCTCGCATATTTGGCAGTGTCAAGGGTGGAGTACATGCACCAGCTCGAAAGGGTAGTCTTTCCCCCAGAGGAGTGTTCTGCGGGGCCACCCATACTCACCGAGCAGCAGCTCCGCAAGGTTATTGCGAAGACGCTTGTGGCTCACAAGCGACAGGACCAAGCCAAGGTGCTAAGGTTTAACCTGAAGGTTGGTCAAATCCTAGAACTCAAGGAGGCACAGAACAATCGCTGTGCCGCGTGCGATATTGAGCATCTATGGGCTTACCAACCAAACGACACCCAGCAGTTCAGTGTTGACAGGCTGGACAATACCCAAGGCCACACCCGTGACAATGTTCGCCTGACGTGCCTGGAGTGCAATAGAAAAAGAGGTTGTGCGGTCCTCAGCGCCTAAGGACCCCATCCGGAGGAAGCTCAGTGTCGCGAGGCACAACAAGAGGTTCTTCGCGCACAAAGCCGCGCTGAGGTCCATCCTGCAAGTAATACACCACGGGCTCATCAGACTTGGTGACTGTGCGCCCGAGCCGGTTCACATCCAGGGACCATATGGGATCAGTCGCTCGCCGGAGCCCCCCTTCAAGTTCGCCAGGCTGGTACAAATAACGAACGCCGACGCCGGAGGGGATTATTGTCTCCTCGAGACCAACAGGACGACCAGGAACTACAGAGGAGGGTTTTTGTGCCACCGATCGCGCCCTTATTGCCTCAAAGGGTTGTTTGCCGGTCAGTCGGGTGACCTCACCATTCAAGGCTGTCACAACGACAGGCAACCTTTTCACCCACTCTGAAGACCGCTGACCAGAAGTGAGTCGTATCTCTTGAGCGTATTGGTGTCCGAAGAGCCGCTCTGCGAGGGTCCGGTTCCAGCGTTCTACGATGCCTTGGTCCCGATGGATGTCAACCCGACCGCGCCGAACCCGGACAGAGTGCTTTGCCAACAGCTGGCTGACAGAACCCATGAACTCACGACCGGGGTCGACCTGGAGCAATTTGGGCCACCTCAACGGGCCTCGCCTGTAGATGCGAGACAAAGCTTCAGCAACCTCTTTGGCTTCTTTAGTGGCCAGAGGCTCAGCTTCTTTGAAGCGTGAGGCTACATCAACCACGGTAAGGGCGTATTTGTACGTGCGCTTGCGAACACGGTCGTGTGGTAGAAAGAGCAGGTCAGCTTGATGGACCTCGTTCGGTTTGGTGATGTCGAATTTGGGTCGTGGAACGTACTGCGGGGCGGCGAGGTAGATCTGCCAGATGGCCTGCTTCTTCAACCAAGCTCGGGCCACATCTTCTGAGGTCTTAGCCGCAGAAACAAGCTTCTTTATGGCCTCAAGACGCCTCCAGTAACCCTTAGGGCTGTAATAAATATCCGCAAGGCGCCGATCCATGTATTTATTGTTGCATTAAGTCTCTAACGGAAACAACTGCTTGTCTAGGTAGCCTGCACTCTTTTAAGCTCGCCAGCAGGAAATATTCAGGTGCCACTGTGACCAGATTTGTCCAACTCTTCCAACAGCTTGGTACGGGCCGTCATTAACGCCTCGTCTTTCGCACGTTGAAACAACTTCTTTTTTTCCTCCTCCGACAAACCAACAGTTTGTTTCTGGCGCTGACGAATTTCTTCTTTCATCTGATTGAACTTGTCGATTTCACACAGAATCAGGCGAAATTCCGTTTCAGATATTTTATCGTCGTTCAGCGCGATAGAAATGAGGTCGGCGATTGAGTTTAGCTTCGACTCAGCCAAGATACGAATCTCGTCGTGTTTTTTGTTTTTTGTTTGGAGTTTTTGTCCAAAACATTTCCCGCCAACGCCCAGCAACCCACACACAATCGCCCCAGCTCCAAGGCCAATGGCGACAGGCGTCGCGATTATAGTTGACAAGAGCCCGACGCCAGAAGCAGCCAACCCTGCGCTAGTCGCAGTAAGCGCGGTATCAATCCAATCAACAACATTAGCCCCGCGTCTGTATTTCTTGAACAGCGAGGCTCTGAAGTCTCGTTCTTTTTCGAGACGGAATTTGACCTCGCCCACGTGCTGAAGGCGGTGTTTGTCTCCGGTTTCAAGTCCTGGGTAGAGGCCCATCGTGTACTACCCCTCGAGCTGGGTGGGTTTAAATAGACTTTCTGGCTAATAATGACTATAGTTTGGTCTGGTGTGAGCGCACCGGGCGTAAATCGCAGTTTTTTGAGAGACACTGAGCCTTTAAAAATATTATGTAGGTCTAAATGACGGTAATAAACTTGGTGTTGGATTCCTTCAAGAGTGTACTGCACTCGAGGCGTTTCTTGAACTTGTATATAAATTCCAACTTCTTTATTAGCATTTGCTTGACTCCACTTGAGCTTGAAGCCGGGTAACACATCAACAAAGTCGTCGGGTCTATCTCCGAGGATTAGATCAAGGATGATCGATGATGTTGGCAAGTTCATACCGATGATTCCCGCTGGGGGGAATTCGAAGACTATTTTCAGGATTCCCTGCCGGTTGTTTCTTGTCTTTCAGCACGTTATCTTCGGAAACGGCAATGTTCTTCGTCCCGGGAATATACGAGCACAGTCGAGTGCCACTATTCACTACCTTCGTAACTTTGTGCTGCTTTCCAGTCACAACGTACGGAGACGAGATTTGTATGTCAATAAGCCACCCCGTTTGTTGGATGGGGTCTGCAAAAGCAACCCACTTGCTCCCAGTGAAGGCCAGCGTATGAACCCGCTTTGGAACGGCATATGTGGTATCTACGTCGCTGAGATAACCGAATGCCAATGACCCCGGTTGGGCGACCTCTTTTCTTTTGTAGACTCCCTCAGAGAGCAAAAAGGCGTACAATCAATCTCCCTTCCCATCCTTATCGAACCCCTCAGTGTCACCAAGATCAGCCAAAGCCACCCCATGGCATTTTCTGACCCAACCGGGGCCGCTTGCGTCAACCATTCCTTATATGTAGGGTTGCGCTCATATACTCAAATGGTAACATCTCCCCGTTGCTATCTCTAAGTAAGATAGTTAGCTGTGAAACAGGCCCTGACGACAACCTTTTGTACTGTAAGACGGGAAATGATTCAGTTCTACCAGCTCCACACTTTTCGTTCTCGACGGGGACAGATCTAAGCAGTGTAGAGGGGCGACCGTTATGCAGATTGTCTGAAGTACTTAATTCAGCAAGATGAAAGTAGACCTCGCGATGGACTGCCAGCTTGTGTGGCTCATTTGCAGTGAACGTCTTGGTGCGGCCTCCTTCCAAGTAATGGCCATTGTTATTGATCAGCGCCACAGGAGGGGGTTTGAAAGTATTGTCGGAAAAGCCTAAGATATTAGCTAATTCGCGATTCATTGTTATATCTTCTCCGGGCTTTACCGTTAATTGCAGTAGACCAGAGGGTTCATCTAGAGTGAGTTCGGCGTTCAACCGCTGAAACACCTTTTCGTTCAACTCACAGACGTTATAATACCCGTCGGGTATTACTTTTTCAGTATTTTTATTTGAGACCTTATTGTTCCTTTTCGCCGTGCTTATGTTGTACCACCAGTGATAATACGTCAACTCGCTGAGAGCAATCTCTCGCTCACCCGCAGACAGGGTCCTGGCAAGATTGATTGGCACATCGTTTTGAGTGTGATGTACATAATAATAAAATTATTAACTTGAACAGTTGTAACACAACACCACCAAAATGGGTATGGATACAAAGGCGTTTACGTTTAATAGCTCGGCAAAATATCAGGCAGGCGGCCATTTCAAATATAAAGAGTCAGCTGCAGGGGCGCCCATCCTAGTCATAATGGTCGACGATAAGGGCAGTCACTTCCTTGCCAAGTACCCGAACATCTTCGCTGAATATCAAAACCCTCCGCTTACCTGGGATGTCACTATGGCAAACAAGGCGTGGGACATCTGGGTGGATACTCCCTTCAGCTGGTGGCAGTGCCAGCTGAACTTTGCTGTTTGGTGCGCAACCGCCTGATGTGGTGTTTCATTCCAGGACCATCTCCATTTGGATGAGCCCCTTCTTGCAAGCCTGTATTGCTTTCATGTCTATTATACGACGAGGCGTCTGCTTGAGGAGCTAAAAGTCGCCCTCCCTTGGGACAAGTCCAATTCATGGTTCGATAACCAGTATGACTCCAGGGCCTACAAGCGGCTTTGCGAGGAGTTCGCCGTTTCACCTGATACGGATTGGAGGCAGAAGTTAGACGACGGGTATCAAGGCCTCGGATCTTTTGTTGGTACCTTCATAACCCCGGGGAAATACCCATTGTTTCACCCGAAGGACTCCATACGTCATATCCGGCCGCCACGAAGCGGCCTTCCCTAGCGTGCTTACCGGCCCCGATAGCTCAGTTGGTAGAGTGTCCGCTCCGGGGAACGGGAGGTCTCGGGTTCGATCCCGGGCCGCGACATACCAAAGTCGTTAAAAATGGTACTAGCTGCTCCTCGTTTGGCACTCAGATTTACGGGGTAGAGCTAGGACTGGTCGATCCAGTGTCAGGATAATGTGACTGGGTGTGGTATCATGTAATGTGTCTGGGACATGATACTTCAGTGAGGCAGCACTATAAACGTGAGCATTGAGCTCCCTGTCGCAACCAGACACCGTCGTGATATGACTGAAAAATTGTTGAAAGCGACGTTAAACCCGAATTCACACACACACACTCCCTAGCGTGCTCAAGAGCCAAGAGACGATGGACCCGATGATTCCGGGCATGGCAGCCGCGGCCTTGCCGGCCAAATTGGCCAGGGCACGCCCGAGGGACTGTAGGTGTTTTTTTACCCACTCCTTGACCCCGCCTTTGCCCGTTGTCTTTGGAGCCGGAGCCGGTACACTCCCCCCGCCACCGGTTAGCGCAAGCACTAGGGTCGAGATTGCCATCCCAATCGCTGTAAGGATGCTCCCGATGGTAATTCCCTGCTCGCGGAAGAGGGTGCGAATGCGCTCAGCCAGCGTTTCGTCTTCATGAAGGAGCCGCCTGAACGTCTCAAGGATTCGGGAGATCTGGGACCGGAGAGCTTCTCTGTTCGCAGAAAGGGCTTCGAGCCTCGACTGTCTTTCGATTTATATGTCAGAAAGCTCACTCTCGAGGTTTCTGATCCGGTCCCGAATTTCCTGTTGGATTTCGGGGTCGTCCGTTTCCGTCAGTTTCCGCCGCTCCCTGGCCAAGCGTTTTTCAACTTGGGATTTTCCCTCATCGACTTTTGACAACTTCGCCTGGTTGTTCGCCAACTCATCTCGGGTTCGAGTCATGGCCTTTTCAAGCCCAGCGAGCTCTCTTTTGGCCTGGGTGACCCACGCGGTGTCGAAAGGCTGATTATCAATTGTCTTCAATACCGTCTCAACGTCTTCTGCGCTGCGGCGCGCGCTATCGGCTATGCCGGGGAGGTCCTGAAGTTCGATATTTTCAAGGTTCGCACCGCTCGGGAGGGCTTTATCTGCCTGCTGGAGAGCTTTCACAGCGGAGCTACTTAGACGCTGCGTATTAGATATGTATTCAGGGAACCCCAGTGAACTTCGCAGTGCATGTGTGCCGCCTCCTCCGTACTTTGTGGCCAGTGTTGATAGGGCCAGAAACCGGAATTGTCCCCTCGTCGCAGTGATAGGGATCTTTTTGTCGCCTGGGGTCCAGTAGAGTGTTTTTCCGTCGGCATCAATCCCAAACTGGCTATAGTCGATCCTGCCTTCGGGGCGCAACCCATAGGCACGGTTCACTTCTTTGTAGAAAGTGTCAGCCAGGCGCTTTTTCTGAGCCTCAAGTTCTGCCTGTTTCAACTCGCCCTGCAGATTCTGCAAATTGTCCCCGGATCTGTTTAGATCTTTCTGGACGGGTAGTGGTGGCTCCATAGGGGGGTCGGGGAGGTCGAAATCATAATCATCGTCTATTCCAGGCCCGTCTGGGTCGAGCGTTGGGTTTTCGAAATCATAGTCAGCCATAATATAAAATTATATTTAAAGATATCGCACAAGTTTAATAAGAAACGTCATTATGGCTTCAAGCCAATTCGGACGCAAGCTTGATCCTTATTGGCGCCTCCGTGAGCCCCTGGGCGTAAAAGGCGAGCGCCGAAGCATCGTCATTTCCCACAACCCGAGCACAATTGACCAGAACCAACAGCTGCTTGTCCGGTTTCCCAACCTTGGAACAAACGATGCGATTGTCCCCGGGACCGCGAGGTAAACGTTCACGATCACGCTGCACAGCGATGATGCCAACAGGACTGTGGTTCAGAACCTTGGCCGCGCGATAGTGAAAAAGACGGCCGTCAGGATCTCGGGGAACGAGACATTAACACCATTAACCTCAGCATCGACGACAGTGACGTTTACCTCTGTTACAACGATCTCTGGAAGACGGCCTCAGAGACGAAAAATAACCACTATCAAGGCATTGATACGTCTGATAACCGAAACACAACGCAGATTCGAATCAATGCTGGAGATAAAAATGTGTCTGTTGCGGTTGACAAAGCCATCGCCGATACTTTTGGCAACCGCTTCTACATTCCGCTCGATTTCGAGCTGTTGGAAAGCCACACGCCATTTAACCAGAGCGCGCTGGGAGACCGCCTCGAGCATGAACTCACTTTTAACGACTACAGCAGCGTGGTGCATGCCACGGGCGATAATAACGCGTCTTACATTATTGAGAACATCAGTCTCGAGAATGACATGATCACCCTGCCAGAGCTGGCCCGCATGATCAATAACCAGTACAGAAGCCGCCTCGCGATCCTGTACGATCGGGTACTACGGCACCTCAAAATCAGCAAAGACAAGAGCGACACCCTCTGGAATATCAATCTCAATGTGCCTGCCCGCAGCATGAAGGGCATCCTGATGCAATTCGAGGAGGCGGCCTCGCGGCAGCCCTTCCCTCGAAACACTGAGGCCTTCTATAATCCGAAAATGACCAAAGTGGAGGTTACTATCGAGGGGGTCCCCAACCAGTTATTCAGTCAGGGAATGCGTGCCTACCAGATGTGGGACGAGGCGAAGAAGTTATTTGCATCGTCGCCCGGCAGTAAGCGTCACCCTGAAGTGGCAATGTTGGCGAAAGACCTGGCCCTGGCAGACATCTCCCTGGGGGAATTTCTGACAAGCAAATACTCCCTGTGGCTTGACCTCAGGACAACCGACGACGACCGGCTTCATGGCAGTGGCCGCCGCATAGAGAATGCCAGCGAAGGCGTGACAATCCAGATCACAAAAACAGCAGAGGGGGCTGGCGCATTGAACATCTATCTCTACGTCATCATGGATGCACAGCTTAACATCGAAGATGGCCGGTTCGTCTCAGCGGTCTATTAATGTTCCTGAGGAACGATTAATAAATCTCTTACCGCGCACGGCCCATTCGGCGACAATATGCGGGCAAACGGGATGCGGAAAAACCGTTTTCATCCTCGATCTGCTCGAAGGCCCCTACCGGGAGTTCTTTCGGCACATCGTGGTCCTCTGCCCCACCATAAAGTATAATAAAACATACCAGCGCCCCTGGATCTGGACCGACCCTGAGGTCTACGTTCTAGACCCCGGCGAGCGCCTTCACTATTACCTGCGAGCGTTTTACCAGGTGTTTATGGGCGAGCCTACCTTATATATCATCGATGACTGCTCGGCCACGAAGGCTTTGACGAAAAAGAAAGACATGCTGTCAGAGCTAGCGTTCTCGGGCCGCCACGCCGACCAGAGCGTCTGGGTCCTCACCCAAAAGTACAACTCCGTCTTGAAGGACTTGATTCATTCGAAGTAGTAGTAAAACAAAGATCAGGAATCGATACAATTAACTTACTCCACCCATCAAAGACACCAAAGGGAAAGAAACACCAACATTTAGCGACCAGACCATAATGGAAACCTAAACAAAGGAAGGCCATAAGGACAGTTACTTTCCCACAAAATGGCCATATGGCCGTCCAAAATAAAAAGACACAAGTGATACACACAGTAAGTAACAAACAACGACATAAATGAATCATTGAAGGATAAAATGCATTCTCACTTTTTCAATACAAAAGCATATGTGTCAAAGTTTGACCTAGGCACAAAGAAGGTCACGGTCAACCCAGGGTCACCATTTTAGCAATTTATGATGGGCCTACGTCCCAAATGCAATTTATCAAGTTTCGTGGAAATCTGCCCGGTGGTTCTGGAGAAGACTATTTTTGAAGGGTTTTTACCATATATGGCTGGGCGACCATTTTGTTCATGTAACCTGGACCCCATGAGCAAATTTTGGTTTCCCCCCATCCCATAGAGGCTCCATATGAAATTTGACTTCAATCGGCCCAACGGTTTCCGAGGAGAAGCAGTTCGAAAATTTTCACATTTTTCGCCTCGGTGAGGCTATACTAAATGGAATGTAATATTTCGCAAGTTCATTGGTAAGATGTCATTGATATCTATCAGTATGCCAAAAATTGTTTAAATATTCCAGGCGGTTAAGTCACTATCACCAATTTTCACAAACGGGTTACGGACGGACAGACATACAGACCATATATGGCTTGGCGGCCATTTTAGTCATGTGACGTAGACCCCATGAGCAAATTTTGGTTTCTTCCATCCCATAGAGGCTCCATATGAAATTTGACTTCAATCGGCCCAACGGTTTCCGAGGAGAAGCAGTTTGAAAATTTTCACATTTTTCGCCTCGGCGAGGCTATACTAAATGGAATGTAATATTTCGCAAGTTCATTGGTTAGATCTCATTGATATCTATCAGTATGCCAGAAATTGTTTAAATATTCCAAGCGGTTAAGCCACTATCACCAATTTTCACAAACGGGTTACGGACGGACAGACAGACTGATGAATGACAGAATGAAACGGTGATTTTAGGGCACTCTTAGAAAATCAACCGACTTCAGCAGTCCCAGCTGCGCGCCAAGCACTGTGAAGTCGACACTGTGATTCATTGTGAGTTGGCGGATCAGTATAATATAGTGTCGAAAGCGCTGGCAGAAGCGTGCGTGCACGTCGACAGCGTCGATGCCCAAGCGGCTTGTTGTTTCACAGCGAAGACTACTTGCGCGAGAATGACGTGATCTCCACACGAGAACAGTGGGCGTCGGTGAGGCAGCAGTTAGCCGAGACAAAGCATGCTAAGCTTTTATTAAAGACAGACCAACCAGCTGCTAAAATGGTGTTAAGTAATGTACGAAGTAACTGAAGGACTGCTAATCACAGTGCTTGGCGCGCAGCTGGTACTGCTGTTCTTTATTTCTAGGCAATATGTTTACATTACTCGGGTGTGCGTTAACACACACGCACGCTTCTGCCAGCGCTTTCGACACTATATTATACTGATCCGCCAACTAACAAAGAATCACAAAGCAATAGCTATGGACTGTGACGAACTGATCGATGAGCTAATAGGAACGACAGAGCAAAGGCAGAACGCTGACGGCCATGAGGAGCCGCTCCTCGAGGACCGGACGCAAAAATACCGTGAAAGGCTCGCCGCATTGGTAGTGGGAGGCCAAGCCAAGCAGTATGGACTAGTGGTCCATGGGAAGGTTCTCACCGCAGAACAGATCGACGCTCTAGACAATAGCGAAATCGAAAAGCTTTACGCCCGCTATGAAACAAGGCTTGGGGCAGCGATGACGCTCCAGCTTTATGCGGGGCTGGCATCTATGTTTCTCCAGATACCGGCCGAAAACCAATCCTGTCTTATTGCTGACCTCGATGGCGACCCATTTGTCGGACACGCACTCAGCAGTGCTACCTGCGAGCTCTACCATCGCTATGGCATGTACTAGGCGCCGCTAACTGCCGCGCTTACTACAGTGAAGCACTGTAGATTTGGACATCAATGCCCTATTACCATCTTTGACATAAACGATGTCGGAGAACGAGCAGATTGTTGAGCTATTGCCCTGAAACTTTACAGAATGGTTGGGGATGATGAGAAGATGAACTGATTAACTTTTGACAAAAATCCTCTTTTTTTTTAGTTATGCCCCTTTGAAATTTTGCGCGTTTGAAGCTTGTAAGCAAGATATCTCAAAAACTGTATGAGCTATTGCCCTGAAACTTTAAAGGCTGATGAGTAGATGAACTGATTAACTTTTGAAAAAAAATCCGATTTTCTCTTCAGTTATGACCCTTTGAATTGTGTGTGTGTGTGTGTGTGTTTTAAGCCTGTAAGCAAGATAACTCAAAAACTGTTTGAGCTATTGCCCTGAAACTTAACAGAATGGTTGGGTATGATGAGAAGATGAACTGATTAACTTTCAACAAAAATCCAATTTTTGTTCTCGTCAGGATTATGCCCCTTTGCAAAAATACTTTGAAATCTTGCAAGCATGATATCTCAAAAACTGTTTGAGCTCTTGCCCTGAAACTTTACAGCATGGTTGGGGATGATGAGATTAGAAGATGAATTGATTAACTTTCGACAAAAATTCACTTTTTTCTTGAGTTATGCCCCTTTGAAATTTTGCGCGTTTGAAGCTTGTAAACTAGATATGTCAAAAAACTGATGAGCTATTGCCCTGAAACTTTACTGGCTGGTTAAGGATGAGGAGTAGATGAACTGATTAACTTTTGAAAAAAATCCAAAAAAAAATTTCTTTAGTTATGGCCCTTTGAATGTTTTTGCGTTTTAAGCTTGTAAGCAAGATAACTAAAAAACTGTTTGAGCTATTGCCCTGAAACTTTACAGAATGGTTGGGGGATGATGAGAAGATGAACTGATTAACTTTCGACAAAAATCCAATTTTTTTTTCTCGTCAGGATTTTGTGTGTGTGTGTGTGTGTTTCAAGCTTGTAAGCAAGATAACTCAAAAACTGTTTGAGCTATTGCCCTGAAACTTAACAGAATGGTTGGGTATGATGAGAAGATGAACTGATTAACTTTCAACAAAAATCCAATTTTTAGCTCCACTGGCCGAAGGCCAGCGGGGCTATTGTCATGGCCCTGTGTCCGTCGTGCGTCCGTGATGTCGTGCGTCCGTGAGTTAACTTTTTCTTTAAACATCTTCTCCTCCTAAACTACTGGGCCAATTGTAACCAAACTTCACAGGAATGTTCCTTACATAGTCCTCTTCTAAATTCCTTCAAAGAATTTTGTTACACCCAGAACTCTGGTTGCCATGGCAACAAAACCAAAAAAAAATAAAAATCTTTAAAAATCTTCTCCTCCAAAACCACCTGTTGGATTTCATTTTTATTTTGCATGACTGTTCCTTGGGTTGACCTCTTTCAGATTCCTTGAAGAAATTTTGATCCGACAAAACATGGCCGCCATGGGCGGGGCTTATTTTCCCTATTTAACATACAGTGTAATGCTAAAACATCTTCTCCTCCTAAACTATTGGGCCCATTGTAACCAAACTTCACAGGAATGTTCCTTACTTAGTCCTCTTCTAAATTCCTTCATAGAATTTTGTTACACCCAGAACTCTGGCTGCCATGGCAACAAAACAACACAAAATATTAAAAATCTTTAAAAATCTTCTCCTCCAAAACCACCTGTTGGATTTCATTTTTATTTTGCATGAATGTTCCTTGGGTGGACCCCTTTCAGATTCCTTGAAGAAATTTTGATCCGACAAAAAACATGGCCGCCATGGGCGGGGCTTATTTTCCCTATTTAACATATAGTGTAATGCTAAAACATCTTCTCCTCCTAAACTACTGGGCCAATTGTAACCAAACTTCACAGGAATGTTCCTTACTTAGTCCTCTTCTAAATTCCTTCAAAGAATTTTGTTACACCTAGAACTCTGGTTGCCATGGCAACAAAACCACACAAAAAATTAAAAATCTTTAAACATCTTCTCCTCCAAACCCACCTGTTGGATTTCATTATCCCCTCGCACAGCATAGTTGTAAGGGGGGATATAGCATTTGTCCCGTACGTACGTACGTAAGTACGTACTTTTGTCATCGCTTTAGCGCCACGTGCGTACGTACTTTTGTCATCGCTCTGGCGCCACGTACGTACGTACGTACTTTTGTCATCGCTCTAGCCCCTACATTTCTTGACCGATTTTAATATAACTTCACACAAACGTTCCTTACGACAATATCTGGAGCAAGATCGACTTTCAAGGTCATGACCTCAAGGTCAAGGTCACTATGGCCATTTTTTGAAAAACTTTGTCATGGCTCTAGCGCCTACATTTCTCCCCCAATTTCAATATAACTTCAAACAAATGATCCTTATAAAAATATCTCGAGCGAGTTGGACTTTCAAGGTCATGACCTCAAGGTCAAGGTCACTGTCGCTATTTTTAGAAAAACATTGTCATCGCTCTAGCGCTTACATTTCTTAACCAATTTCAATATAACTTCACACAAATGATCCTTATAAAAATATCTTGAGCGAGTTCCACTTTCAAGGTCATGACCTCAAGGTCAAGGTCACAGTGGCTATTTTTAGAAAAACTTTGTCATCGCTCTAGCTCCTACATTTCTTCACTGATTTCAATATAACTTCACACAAATGTTCCTTATGACAATATCTTGAGCGAGTTGGACTTTCAAGGTCATGACCTCAAGGTCAATGTCACTGTGGCTATTTTTAGAAAAACATTTTCATTGCTCTAGCGCCTACATTTCTTCACCAATTTCAATATAACTTCACACAAATGTTCCTTATAAAAATATCTCCAGCGAGTTCGACTTTCCAACTCATGGCCTCAAGGTCAGGGTCACTGTGGCTATTTTTAGAAAAAACATTTGTCATCGCTCTATCGCCTATATTTCTTCACTGATTTCAATATAACTTCACACAAATGTTCCTTATGACAATATCTCAAGCGGGTTCGACTATCAATGTCAAGGCCTCAAGGTCAAGGTTAAGGTCACTGTGGCTGTTTTTTAGAAAAACTTTGTCATCGCTCTAGCGTTTACATTTGTTCACCAATTTCAATATAACTTCATACAAATGTTCCTTATGACAATATCTCTAGCGAGTTCCACTTTCAAGGTCAAGGTCACTGTGTCTATTTTTAGAAGAAATTCGTCAGCCCTCTAGCGCTTACATTTCTTCATCGATTTCAATATAACTTCACACAAATGTTCCTCATGACAATATCTCACCATTTCGACTTCCAAGGTCAAGGTCACTATGGCTATTTTTAGAAAACTTTGTTATCGCTCTAGCGCCTACATTTCTTCACTGATTTCAATATAACTTCACACAAATGTTGCTTATGACAATACCTCGAACGAGTTTGACTTTCAAGGTCAAGGTCACTGTGGCTATTTTTAGAAAAACTTTGTCATTGCTCTAGCGCTTACATTTTTTTTCACCAATTTCAATATTACTTCACACAAATGTTCCTTATAACAATATCTCTAGTGAGCTCCACTTTCAAGGTCAAGGTCACTGTGGCTATTTTTAGAAAAACTTTGTCATGGCTCTAGCGCTTACATTTCTTCATCCATTTCAATATAACTTCACACAAATGTTCCTTATGACAATACCTCGAGCGAATTTGACTTTCAAGGTCAAGGTCACTGTGGCTATTTTTAGAAAAACTTTGTCATTGCTCTAGTGACTACATTTTTTCACAAATTTCAATATAACTTCACACAAATGTTCCTTATGACAATATCTCGAGCTATTTAGACTTTCAAGGTCAAGGTCACTGTGGCTATTTTTAGAAAAACTTTGTCATCGCTCTAGCGCCTACATTTAATGATGGATTATAATAGAACTTCACACAAATGTTTCTTATGATAATATCTCGACTTACTTCGACTTTCAAGGTCATGACCTCAAAGTCAAGGTCACTGTGGCTATCTTTAGAAAAACTTTGTCATCGCTCTACTGCCTACATTTATTAACAGATTTAAAAAAAAACTTCACACAAAAGATGCTTGTGATAATATCTTGAGCAAGATCTACTTTCGTGGTCATGGCCTCAAGTCAAGGTCACTATGGCTATTTTTAGAGAAACGTCATCACTCTAGAATGTACATTTATTGGAGGATTTTTAAACAAACTTTACACAAATGTTACATATGATAATATCTCAAGCAAGTTGGACTTTTGCCATTTCAGTGTTTTCCACACACGAAGTTGTCTAGTGCGAGGGGATTTGTATCGCATGCGATGCCTTGTTTTTATTTTGCATGAATGTTCCTTGGGTGGACCTCTTAGATTCCTTGAAGAAATTTTGATCCGACAAAAAACATGGCCGCCATGGGCGGGGCTTATTTTCACTATTTAACATATAACGTAATGCTAAAAAATCATTTTCTGCAAAAGTACTTGTGGGATTTCATTGTTATTTGCATGAATTGTCCTTGGGTGGACTGTTGTCAGATTCCTTGAAAAAAATTTGATCTTACAAAAAAACATGGCCGCCATGGGCGAGGCTTATTTTCACTATATAACAATAGTGTAATGCTGAAAATATTTTCTGCAAAAGTTCTTGTTTTATTTCATAGTTATTTGGCATGCATGTTCCTTGGGTGGACCTCTGTCATATTCCTTGAAGAAATTTTGATCCGACATAAAACATGGCTGCAGTGGGCGGGGTTTATTTTCACTATATAACATGTAGTGTAATGTTAAAAAAGGTCTTCTCTTCTTCAAAAGTTCTTGTTTATTTATATATTTATTTCTTTAAAAGTACCTTCCTGTATCTGAATTAATCTCCTCCAATTTTGCTGACTATCACATATCTATAGAGGTCCACCTACAAATTTTCATTCTAAAATTCAAAACATCAGAAATTTCACATGCCCATCACACTGGTGATAGAACTGATGTTTTCAACACAAACTCTATTTATACGACTTGATGTTTCAAAATAAATTCAAAATACTGAGGGAGATTGATTTATTAGACCTAATTATACTACAGTGTCAACAGTTCTCCAGATCCCTGAGGGTTAAAATGGCTTAGTTGAAAAGGGAGGCATACCGAATCCGATGGAGGAAAGGAAAAAATAAATAAATAAAGAAATAAAAACATAAATCTGTTCATTTTTAGCTCCTCTGGCCAAAGACCGGCGGGTCTTATGTTATATGTTATGGCCCTGTGTCTGTTGTGCGTCTGTGCGGTTGTTCATCCGTGCGTTAACTTTTTTCTTTAAACATTGCCTCCTTAACTACTTGGTCGATTGTAACCAAACTTCACAGGAATGTTTCTCACATAGTCCTCTTTTGAATTCCTTCAAAGAATTTTGTTACATGCAGAACAAAATGGCATCGAAAGCAAAAAAAAATATTTAAAAATCTTCTTCTCCAAAACCGCTCAATGGATTTTATTCTTATTTTGCATGAATGTTCCTTGGGTGGACCTCTGTCAGATTCCTTGAAGAAATTCGGATCAGGCAAAAAACATGGCCACCATGGCCATGCCCCACATGACTGCCATGGCCATGCCCCTTAGCTCATTAGCTTTCAAAGACTTATATGGGGAAAAGTTTTAAAAACCTTCTCCTCCAAAACCGCTCAACGTAATGGATTTCATTCTTACTTTGCATGAATGTTCCTTGGGTGGACCTCTGTCAGATTCCTTGAAGCAATTTTGATCAGACAAAAAACATGGCCGCAATGGACACGCCCATTGGCTAATTAGCTTCCATAGACTCATAAAGGGCTCATTTTTTTTTTTTAATCTTCTCCTCCAAAACCGCTTAATGGATTTCGTTCTTAATTTTCATGAATGTTCCTTGTGTCTACCATTGTCAGATTCATTGAAGAAATTTTGATCAGACAAAAAACATGGCCGCCATGGCCACCACCTTTGGCTCATTAGCTTCCATAGACCAATAAACGGAAAAACTTCTTCTCTGAAACCATAAAGCCTAAAGCTAAGACATTTACATGTAGTATGTAGCAAAGTTATGTGGTCACCTACTAAGTCCTGCGAACTATGACTCTTGAGTCCAAATTGGCAATGCCCCGGTGCTTAGTAGCTCCCATAGACTAATAATGACAAAATCTTGAAACTTTTCTCCTCTGAAACCATAAGACCAAGAGCTTAGTATGTAGCAGCTTGAAGTATTCATCTGCATAAATCCTGCCAACTATGCCCCTGGGGTCCAAATTGGCCACACCCTGAGGCCCATAAGCTCCCATAGACTTATACTGGGAAAAACTGACAAAAATCTTCTCTGAAACCATCAGTGCAGAGCTTAGATATTAAGTATGCAGCAACGTCAAGTGGTCACTCAAATAAATCCTGCCAACAATGCCCCTGGGGTAAAAAATTGGTCACGCCCAGAGGCATATTAGTTCCCATAGACTTATAATAGGAAAAACTTAAAAAAAGTCTTCTTCTCTGAAACCATAAGGCCCAGAGCTTTAGATATTTAGAACGGAGCAATGCCAAATGGTCACTGACATAAATCCTGCCAACCATGGCTCTGGGGTCAAAAAAATATAGAATGGACATTCCTTGGGTGGATCACTTGTTTCTTTTTTACCCATTGCATGCGGGAAAACCCTAAATGGGTACCTTGGCAAACAGTGCTGGCCCAGATCAGACCCCACAGAACAGGAGCGACAGGCCCTCTTGGGCCTCTTGTTTGTTCTCGTCAGGATTATGCCCCTTTCTTCAGTTATGCCCCTTTGCAAAAAATACTTTGAAATCTTGTAAGCAAGATATCTCAAAAACTGTATGAGCTTTTGCCCTGAAACTTTACAGACTGGTTTGGGATGATGAGTAGATGAACTGATTAACTTTTGAAAAAAAAATCCGAATTTTTTTCTTGAGTTTAGGCCCTTTGAATTGTTTGCGGTTTAAGCTTGTAAGCAAGATAACTAAAAACTGTTTGAGCTATTGCCCTGAAACTTTTCGGAATGGTTGGGGATGATGAGAAGATGAACTAATTAACATTTGACAAAAATCCATTTTTCTTTTTGTTGAGTTATACCCCTTTGAAATTTTGCGCGTTTTAAGCTTGTAAGCAAGATATCACAATAACTGTTTGAGCTTTTGCCCTGAAACTTTACAGGCTGGTTCATGATGATGAGTAGATGAACTGATTAACTTTTGAAAAAAAAAACCCGAAGGATTATGCCCCTGTCTTGAGTTATGCCCCTTTGCTAAATACTTTGTAATCTTGTGAGCAAGATATCTCAAAAACTGTTTTAGCTTTTGCCCTGAAACTTTACAGACTGGTATGGGATGATAAGTAGATGAACTGATTAACTTTTGAAAAAAAAAAATCCAATTTTTTAGCTCACCAGAGCCGAAGGCTCCGGGGGAGCTTATAGGATAGGCAGTTGTCCGGCGTCGTCGTCGTCGTCGTCGTCGTTGTCGTCGTTGTCGTTGTCGTCGTCGTCGTCTGACGTCAACACTTTCAAACATCTTCTTCTCTGAAGCCACTGGACCGATTCAGCCCAAATTTTATCTGTAGCATCCTTGGGCTGGGGGATTGAAAGTTTGTGTTTTTTATGAAAATTGGCCCATTAGTTTGGTTGCTATAGCAACTTAGAGCTCCCATAGACTTATAATGGGGAAAATTGAAAAATGGCATTTACTGCCAAGCGACTGCAGATATTTTGACAAAACTTTCATAGAAATATTCCTTAGGCAATCTACTATCCGCCATATGATTTTAGGCCTACTGCTCATTTGTATTGGTTGCCATGGAAACCAAAATGAAAAAATAGAAAAAAAAATACTTAAAAAATCATCTCCTCAGAAACCGTATGCTCTATGAGGCTGAAAGTTTATGGAAATATTCACCATATTTGCCTTTACAGGTTTTGTGTTTTTTATGAAATTTGGCTCTTTAGTTTGGTTGCTATGGCAACTTAGATTTTCCATAGACTTATAATGGGGAAAATTGAAAAATGGCATTAACTACAAAGCCTTTGCAGATATTTTGACAAAACTTTCATAGAAATGTTCCTTTAGTAAACTTCTCTCAGCCATATGCTGTTATGTCAACCTGGGGGTCCAGTAGGTTGTGCCGGGGCCATGCCCCGCCCCCAGTACTTCATAAAATGACTTATATCTCAGAAACCTTACAGATCCCCACCCCTAAACCATATATATTCTTGTTCCTATTGATAAGACGGATTCAGTGACACCAACCTGGAGGTCCTCCGGGATGTGCCGAGGCCATGCCCCACCCCCTCCACTTCATAAAAGGCCCAATATCTCGGAAGCCATTCAGATCCCCACCCCTTAACCCTATATACTCTTGTTCCTTATGATAAGACGCATTCAGTGACATCAAACTGGGGGTCCCCCGGGATGCGCCGGGACCATGTCCCACCCCTCCATTTCATAAAAGGCCCAATATCTCGGAAACCTTACAGATCCCCACCCCTAAACCATATATATTCTTGCTCCTTATGATAAGACGCATTCATTGACCCCAAATTGGGGGTCTTCCGGGGTGCGCCGGAGCCATGCCCCACCCCTTCACTTCACAAAAGGCCATATATCTCAGAAACTGTTCAGATCCCCACCCCTAAACCATATATGTTCTTGTATATTATGATGAGACACATTCAGTGACACCAACCTGGGAGTCCCCAGGGATGTGCTTGGGCCATGCCCCACCCCCTCCATTTCATAATATCACAATATCTCGGAAACCTTACAGATCCCCACCCCTAAACCATATATATTCTTGTACCTTATGATAAGACACTTTCATTGACACCAACCTGGGGGTCTCCCTGGGCCTTGCCCCACCCCTGCACTTCACAAAAGGCCTTATATCTCAGAAACTGTTCAGAGCCCCACCCCTAAACCATATATATTCATCTTCCTTATGATAAGGCACATTCATTGACACCAGCTTGTGAGTCCCCGGGGCATGCCCGGGCCTTGCTCCACCGCTTGACTTCATTAAAAGCCACATATCTCAGAAATAGTTCAGATCCCCACCCCTAAACCATATATATTCTTGTTCCTTATGATAAGACTCATTCAGTCACACCAACTTGGGGGTCTCTTTGTGCTGAGGCAATGTGCCCCGCCCTTCCACTTCATAAAAGGCCATATATTTCAGAAACCATTAAATCCCCACCCCATATTCATATATGTTCTTGTTCCTTATTATTAGCACACCTACTGTAGGTGTGTCCGCAGGGGCCAGTCCTCTCCTTTCCACTTCATGAAAGGATATCTTGGAAACCGTTCAGATTCCCACCCCTAAACCATATATATACTTGGTCCTTATGATGAGACACATTTAGGGATAACAATCTTGGGCTTTCCTGGGAACGACAGGGCATGCTCCAACCCCTCCACTTATATCTCCAGCCATGCAGATCCCCACTGCTAAACCATATATATTCTTGTTCTTTGTGATAAGACACATTTAGTGATACCAACCAGGGCTCCATTGGGTCCATGCCCCACCCCCTCTACTTCATAAAAGGCCTAATGTTTCATATACTGAGTCCACATGGATGCTCATTTGGATATGGGGGTTCATTTGGCAGATTAAAATGATATCATGTTAAAATACATGGCTGCAATTTGGCAGTGCCCACCTGAGCTCTGGTGAGCATAGTGGCCCATGGGCCTCTTGTTTTCTTGATTAATGGCCCTTTTTGCGTTTTAAGCTTGCAGTGTTAGGGTCAAGCAGTTCGGGGCATTGTGTTTCATAAACACTGGCTCAAGTTATTGTTTACACTTGTAAATTAGCGACCTGAAAAGTAGGTCCAGTCTGTAAACGGTCACCAGATGTATTATTGGTCAGAAGAAGGTATTATAGGTCACTACCGATTATAGCGTGCCGTTATTCGACCCCCTTTATTAGGATACCAGAATGCCCGATTGCGGTATAAATAGTACTATTACTAAATATGTGTTACCCTCTATAAATAAGGTCGATTATTATTATTATTATTATTATTATTAATATATATTCCTTTATTTATGGATGAAATTTTGTATAACCATTGGTATTGGGAAAGTGTCGTTTGGGAATCGCTAATGGGCTAAATACATTAACATTTGACAGAGTTATGGTCGTTAACAAGTTCCATTAAATGTTTTTGGACACTTATTCTTTTACTAAATGGAATATATGCATGAAACTCCACTGATATATAGACCACTATGGGCAGCGTATATAGTATTGTCAATTAGCAAAATACGTTTACATATTTAAAAGTTATGGCCATAACAATTTCAATTAAATACTTTTCATACCCCACCTCACGAATAATTTTTCATGGATTGTTAGCTCACCAGAGCCGATGGCTCCAGGGGAGCTTATAGGATAGGTCCGTCGTCGTCGTCTGTCGTCTGGCGTCAACATTTTGAAACGACATCTCCTTTGAAGCCACTGACACACAGAGCTCAAATTACATCTTTAGCGTCCTTAGGCACGGGGATTGAAAGTTTGTGTTTTTAGCTCATCTGACCGAAGGTCATGATTTCGGTCATGATGAGCTTTTGTGACCGTTAGATGTCCGGCGTCGTCGTTCGTCGTGCGTCATCCATCGTGCGTCGTGCGTAAACTTTTCTTTTATGGAAGTGGCTATTGACAGCCGGCTGTCGATAGCGAATTTGCGATTGACAGCCAGCTTAGATTTTGGATATATATATATACTATAATCTGATAAAACACATGAATGCATAAATAAAATGAAAAAATTATAGAATATTAAAGTGAACTTTTAACCTTTTTTCATACAAAGTTAAATTTTTCATCAGAACAATAATAAAACATGAAAATTATAAAACTATTAAAGTGTTCATTACACTTAAGGCATAAATGGGTGGAATCTACAAGATGAAACTCCATGCTATAAATAAATAAATATTTTGTTTTACAGATTATTAAGAATCTCAATAAATAAATAAAGGAGGCTAAATAATGTATAATTATGCAGTTATTTTTACTGTACAATGGCTTTTAATTATTGTTGGTCTTAGTCAAGTGAAGTACATTGAAGACTCCAATATGGTTGCATTATCCTACCCCGGGTTTCTCAATCAGAAATCAGAGATCTTGTACCATCATTCCAAGTGAGTATCACAGCTAAATTTTCAATCCATCACAAAAACATGCCTCTATAATTTTGACACCCCCCCCCAAACCCCACTTTTATGTAGTAAAACTGGGGTTTAAAGGGGTTTACATTATTTTTCAATATTTCTGATCAAAATATAGATTGTGGGTACTGGTTAGAACTGCCTCACCGTGGCTGTTCTAATAGGTTCCCACAATCACTATTTTCAGCAGAAATATGAAAACTATCAGAAGTTTTATCTGAAAATTTTCATTTTTGGTAGTAAAATGTTCAATAAATTTGAATAGGTGTGTTTTCGTAACGACTAATATAGTATAATAGCCTCAATAGTGATCACCTACAATTTACTTTGAAAATGGCTGATCTTTTTGCAAACAGTGTACACCCTGAACACTTGCCTCATTTTTGACATCTGATCTAGACCTACACTGTTTGCATGTACCCTGTTTTGATTAGGTGGCTTCTGAAGAAGCCATATGATCAGGATCCACACTATTTGTCTCCAGGAAAACATTGTTTCAAGCAGTTTGACTGATATTCAGAAATGGGGTGACAAATTTCTTTATTCAGCAGGATGAAGGTTAGAACAGGCCACAGACCCCAAATGAAATACATTTGCTTTGTGAAATCAGCCAATCAAAGCATGGAGATTACCTATGGGTCGACTGAGTGTTGTCAAGGAAAATAGTCATGGACTGAGGCTTAAAACTGTTTCGTTTGGCCCTTAAATTCCCTTTTTATTAAGCAAAAGGTAGACCCTGACCAGGCGACGTATTTTGCAGTGCCTGACCTGGGTTCATGCTGTTTGCCAAGCCCAAACCCATGATTTTAGTCCTGAATCAATCTAGATAACCCTCTTATGGAACACTTTTACCTCACATTGATAAGAATAGCCACTAAAAATAGGCTATTTTTTTACTATAAATAACCGTTACCCGGTTTTCAGACAAGTCTGTGATTGTCGTTTAGAGCTTACTGCACTTTATAACTTTGGTTGGATTGATAAGCATTGGGCCCAAAAGTGTTCCATACTTGTATACATGCATATGAATCAACGAAAACAATGTGATTTCCTTTCTTTTAATTTTGTCCCCCCACCCGAAAGGGAGGGGGACATATTGGTTTTGGTGCGGATCCTGTCGGCGTCAGCGTCGGCGTTGGCGTCGGCGTTGCCTCTTGTCTGCACTCTATCTTCTGAATGGATGGATGGATTTTGATTAAACTTACACAGATACACCATTGGGAGGGGGAAAAGTACTGATTAGATTTTGGTGACCTTGACCTAATTTTCAAGGTCACAGGGCTGAAACCATTGTCAAATTTTAGACCAAAAAAGCTAGTCTGCACTCTAACTCCTGAACCAATGGAAGGATTTGGTTCATACTTGATACATTATATCAGTGGGATGGTCTTAAGAACTGATTAGCTTTTGGTGACCTTGACCTAATTTTCAAGGTCACAACGGGAGTTAGACTTTTAAAAATTGGCTTGTCTGCACTCTTTCTCCTGAACCAGTGGATGAATTTTGATCAAACTTGGTACATTATATCAGTGGGCTGGTCTTAAGAACTGATTAGATGTTGGTGACCTTGACCTAATTTTCAAGGTCACCACTGGACTTAGACTGTTGAAAATTGCCTTGTCTGCACTCTATCTCCTGAACCAGTGGATGGATTTGGTTCAAACTAGGCACATTATATCAGTGGGCTGATCTTAAGAACTGATTAGATTTTGGTGACCTTGACCTAATTTTCAAGGTCACAGGGCTGAAAAAGTAAAAGTACAGGGTAAAAGCAGAATTTGAAATAATGAGTGTGGTGGGGGGACATCTGTTTTCTTAGAAAACAATTCTAGTTCCAAAATTGGATAAATATACTAAGAGCCGCTGTGTACAGCTGCACAAACGAAAAGACTGTTTATTTCATGTCATACATAATTGAGCCTTGTAACAACGCTTAGTGTTTTCTCGACGCTTAGTGTTCACCATGGACACTAAGCGTAGCGACGGTCGATACTGTGTGCGATCCCAACGCTTATTGTTCACCATGGCATTAGCTCGCCAAATACAATGAAGTACAATAAGAGCTATTGTTGTTACATCGGTCGTCCGCTTTTAGGCTTGCGATTTCAACAGTCACGCATCACAGAGTACTCATATTTTGGACTTAAGTACCTGGGAGAGTCTTATTATGTTCCAAGAGAACAGACCCCTGGGTGCATGCCCCGGGGTGGGGCTAGGGGTCATAATCTAGAACATCTCTGTAAAACTGTGTTTAAGTTTTTGAAATATTTATATCTCAACAATCACTCATCACAAAGCATTCATATTTACAACTTTGATACCCGGAGGTATCTTCTGAGAATACCTGTGAGTGTCTTCTGAGATTCCTAAAGAACACACCCCTGGTTTCATGCCTTTGGTTCGGGTAAGGGGGTCAAAATCTAGGACACCTTAGAAATTTGTTAAATACATTTCCATTGTGCTAACAAGTTATAAACTCAATTGATAATACAACAGCCAACTATGCGACATTGGTGTGAAAGGGTGGAAATCATAGTGACCTACATTTTAAGGTCACGTGAATTTGCATTATATCTTCAATACTATTTGATGGAGACCTGTTATATCTGGGATTATTTGTTTCATAGGACCCCATGATTGATCTCAAATATATCTAGGTCAGCGTGACATATATTTCATGGTTCACTGATTTTGCCTTATATCTTGAATACTAATTGGTGGAGAGATTTCATACCCAGATAATAAGTTCCATGTGACCCAATGATTGACCTCTAAATATATATAGGCAAAAGGCAAAATCACTGGACCATGAAATATAAATCTTAGTGACCTACATTTATTTTGAAGACAAATATCGGGCCATATTGACTCATAATACCAAGTTATGATGTTCATATACCATATGGTCTTCGTGTTATAAGACAAAATCACTGGACCATGAAATATAGGTCATGATGGCATTCGTTTCTCTTGTCAAATGTCGGGTCGTACTGTCTCGTAATACTGAAGTTCAAGAAGTATTCGTGTTACAAGGCAAAATTACCCTTTTTCATACCAGAAAATGAACACTAGCGGTTGATACTGCATTCCGATCTACATGATCGACGCTTAGTGTTCACTTGGCAAAATGAACACTAAGCGTTGACAGTGGCAACGCTTAGTGTTCGCCATCAACGCTTAGTGTCCTTGGTGAACACTAAGCGTCGAGTGAACACTAAGCGGCGCTACAGAGCCTTATCATTCCTACATAGCAGAGCTCTGGAGAAGGAGTAACGAGATTACTTCTGGTATTAAAATATGTTACGGGTACATGTTAGAACTGCATTGTTGAGGCTTTTCAAACAGATGCCAGAAATGCCGGTTTAACACCAGTCTTGGATATGAGGAACCTAGGCTTTCCTCCTTATCTAGAGCTGTGGTGCAGTTCAGTTTCACATCAGGCTTTTGTAATAGTTTACTTAGCATTTAGTCTGAGAGACATTTAGACCTCTAATCCCACCTTGGCATAAGCCTTACAAGAGAAAACTGATTGCCACACCAAGGCCCAGTTGTCTGATTGTTTTGTTTGTTTGTTTGATTTGAGGTTTAACGTCACCATCAACACTGTATAGGTCATTTGGAAACGTTGCTTCCAATTTTGTGGGAAATTTACCCGACGTTAAGATGAAGTGTCATTGCAAGCCCTGTCGCCCAATGAAATCAATAGGGTTTATAAGCATGGACAGTCCAACTCACACCTCTTTACATGAGCAGGCTTAGATCCTCTAAGCAGTTTACCAGTACTGGTGTGCGGTTGGCTTCACCTCAGCGTGAAAACATCATGCGGCCCATTTATTTCTTCAAGCCCTGATGGGTAGGGGCCCGACCAGTAGACATGTGTCAGTTCTTTAACCATTGACTAGACAAAATGGATCTAGAGCTCTGAAGGAATGTTAAATGGGCTGGAAACAAATAAGATTGTTTTGTTTGTTTGATTTGACGTTTAACATCCTAGTCAACACTGTAAAGGTCATTTTGGAGACGGTGCTTCCAGTTTTCTGGGACTTTTACATGACACCGAGATGAAAGCCTGCTGCTCAATGAAACCAATAGGGTTTATAACCATGGACGGGCCAACTCGCACCGCACTGTCTTGGCAAGCTAAGATCCCCTGAGCAGTTTACCAGTACTCGTGTGCGAGTCATTTTCAGCTCTGCGTGGAAGCATCATGCAGCCATCTATTTTTCAAGCCCCGATGAGTGGGGGCTAAAATAACATTGTGGACTGTCCAATCTATATCCCCAACAGATCACTATTTATCATTGTGCTGATGATCACGACAAACCCTACCTTTTGCAAACAGTGTAGATCCTGACCAGATGACTTCTGAATATTAAGCCAACTGATCACCATCTAAATGTTTGTTATTCAGTTGGTGAACTGGACAAATTCATTATATTCTGCAATTTGTTTGGTTAATAGTCAGAAATGGGTGTGGCAAAATTAATTCATTCAGCAGGACAAGGGTCAATCGTTATGGGCCAGGCAGTTGTACTATATCAGCTTGTCCTATAAAAACATTCACTTTCCATATGCATGATTGGTCATGATGTAATGCATAGATAACTTGTGAAAAAACTCAGGAATTTCCGCCAAGAATGGCCTCAGTCATAGGCAAAGTAGGAAATATTTGTTTGCATTAAGAAGATAAATAAGGCTTCACAATATTCTTAGTCATAGAAATGATATGTATTAGAAGATAGACAGTCACCAAATCATTGGAACAGCTGGTAATATCACTACCTTTGCAAGTTCCATGGTAATGATCAACTGACTGGATAATCACAGTAATTGAAGCCATTATATAATAAATTATATTAAATAACCTTTTCATAATTGTGTATAAAGTAAAACACAATAAATTTGCAATATAAGTATGCTAGATACCCATTTTCGTCAATTTAGTTTGCTGGCTGTCAATAGCGAGTGCGCTATCGACAGCTGGCTGTCAATAGCGATCGCCTTTTTTTTATAACACTCTAGAGCCCACAGTTTTGATCCAATCATCATCAAGCTTGGTCAGAATGATCATCATTACAATATCTAGGTCAAGTTCGAATATGGGTCACGTCGGGTCAAACAGTAGGTCAAAAGGTCATATTATAGAAAAATGTTGTTAACACTCTGGAGGCCACAATTTTGATCCAATCATCATCAAACTTGCTCAGCATGATTATCTCGACAATATCTAGGTCAAGTTCATGTCGGTTCAAAGAGTAGGTCAGTAGGTCAAATCATGGAAAAAAAACATTGGTAATACTCTAGAGGCCACAGTTTTGGTCCAGTCATCCTTAAACTTGCCCATAATGACCATCCTGACAATATCTCGGTCAGGTTCGAATATGGGTCATGTCGGATCAAAGAGTAGGTTAAATCATAGAAATATACCTTGTTAACACTCTAGAGGCCTCTGTATTACCTCCCTTGTTTCCCTATGTTACGAGGACTGTTCAAATATGAATGCAACTAAGCACATAAAACTGATTCCGTGATAGATTCCGATGAAAAAAATATTTTTCCCCTCAAAGTATTCCCCTTTAACAGATATACAAACTTTCAGTCTTCTGATCCAATCATTGAATGCATTTTGGTAGTCTTTTCGAGATATACTATGAATGCACTGGAATATTGCAGAACCGAGGTGTTTGCGCTGTACAAATTTTCGACCAGAAAGGTAATTTTCAGCCGCGGGAACAAAAAAAAGTCACACGGGGCAAGGTCAGGGGAATACGGGGGTGAGGGAGTTCAACAACCTTGTCCTGCTTCAGATAGTCTTGCACAATGAACGCCTTGTGCGATGACGCATTGTCATGTAGCACTCTAACATTGGCCAAACCAGTTGCGGGTCTTCGTTCTTTGAATTATTTCTTCAATTTTCGAAGAACTTTATTCTTGCTAAACTTCGCATTTACAGATTTGCCTTTAGGCACAGCAACCTGAATAGCAGGGCCCTGATTTGAAAAGAATATGGCATACATTACCTTCTTGACGCGCATGGTCCGCTTTGCAATGCATGGTCTGTTGCAATACTTTGTTGCCCATATTTTGTTCTGAATCTTTCGTTTTTGCTCAAAAAAGTGAACCCATGTCTCGTCACCTGTGACGACATTAGCGAAAGACCGTGCATTGTAATTTGGAAACTTTTT
Source organism: Lucinisca nassula (assembly GCA_963580285.1). Lineage (NCBI taxonomy): Eukaryota > Metazoa > Mollusca > Bivalvia > Lucinida > Lucinidae > Lucinisca > Lucinisca nassula. The sequence continues at coordinate 110,510,311 of OY757010.1, forward strand.
AAGCAACTTCTTGGCGCACTGAACGCGTGTCTTTTTCTGCTCATCTGTCAACAGATGGGGAATCCATCTAGCACAGATCTTTCTCATTTTCAAATCCCTTTTCAGAATTGTATGAGCTGTTCCTAACCATACTAGCTATTTGCCTAGTGGTGTATCGTGCATCAGTAGCAACTATTTATTTCACTCTAGCAACTATCTTGGCAGATGTTGCTCTTTTCGGCCTACGATCATGTGGTGCATCTTCTGTTGAGCCTAGCCCACAGCTGAATTTCTTACACAAACGAAAAAGTGTCGGAAAAGACATTTCATTATGCCCATAAACCGAACATATTTCATCAAAAAATGTCTTTGCACTGTATACCAAGAATACAACGATTCTTAATATAGGACCATATTTCAACGGCGTACTCTGAACTGCTTCCACCCGTCTTTGATGGGTGGAGTAAGTTAGTTGTATCGATTCCTGATCTTTGTTTTTATTCTACTTTGTAATGGAAAAAAAAGCTTCAAAAATCTTCTTCTCTGAAACCATGAAGTACAGACCTATAGTTTTTTGTTTATAGCAACATAAAATGGTCCCCTACATAAACCCTGCCAACCATGCCCTTTGGGTCAGAATTGGCCACGCCCCAGGGCTCATTATCTCCTATAGACTTGTACTGGAAGAAAACTTCTTCTCCGAAGTCATAAGGCCCAGAGGTTAGATACTTAGTATGTAGCATTATGTCAAGTGATCTCCTCTCAAATAAGTATATCTCTAATACCCCATGGTCAATCTTGGTCAAAGGCGGTCTTTCAAGGTATAGGAAATTTGCATTGGTTTCTGCCCACGCTTGGATTTTGATGAAATTATGCACAATAATTGCCTTGGGTATAACCATTATAATTGCGATGCATTCACTTTTAAATTTTATTTCCGCAGTAAATTTATTACATATTTTATGAAGTCTCTATCACAACAGAGAGTACTCTCATATAGACTTGTCTACAGTATTCAGAGTTTCATATATCTAATGCTGCTATGTTTTATGAATTAAAGCCATAATTGGTGAGTTAGTTGTTACTATAAATGACCTCATGTGTCAAGTAATAGTGGCTGGGCATTCAGTTTTCTTTGATGGTGTCCCCATATTTCAGCTCCTATTTTTGTATTCATTAAAATTTTATATGCATTTTTACCATGTTCCAATTTTTGTCAAGACACCATTTTAGCATAAAAACTACCCACATATCTTAGGAACATGTTGAGTAATTTTGATGGAAATTGAGGACCGGTAACATTGTGTTTTAACAGCCTGAATACTGATAGTCCTGATTCAGCAAAATGTGAAATTACATGATTATCATGTTTTGGTCATGATGTTTAATAATACTTTACTATTGCTTTCAATTTGGATGGCTATAGTATAGTATTGTTTGTGTAAGTAGTTCATAGTATAATTATAAGTATTATTTCAAAACATCCATTTCAGTAAATTTGCCCCCTATGGAACAAACTTTTTTGTCTGCAGAACAATACCGCAAAGGTTTTGATGACAAACGTCATCAAACAAACCCATGAAATCATGTGAACAGTTTTCTTTCTGTCTTTTTTGTCTAATTTGGTAATGGTGCTAAGGTGATGTTTAGATTTAACATTCAAATCAACAACATACCAGTCACTTTAGATGTTGCTTCAGATTTTGTGAGATTTGTTATCCGACTCGAGATAAATGACTCTCAAGTCAAACTGTTGTTTGTTTATTAACCCTAATTGTTCGTTTAAAAAGAAAGGTTTACTCTAGGGAAAATCAATAACACTTGAGATTACTTTTCCTGGACATTAAGTTTTCAGAATTTGTATCTGCATAGGCACTAGCCAATCTATCTTTTTTGTATAGCCCTTATGAACGAAATCAAACGGTTTCCTGAAGCTGTATTCCAAAGCCATTTGAATTTGCTTTTAGAAATCAAATGGTCGTACATTATGTCTCCGTGTTCCAAAACTTATGTGATCATGATTGTGTTGTCTATATATTTGTATAGGTCTTTCACATCATTTACCTATCTCAGCAGTTGTTGCAGTAATTACAAAGCACATTATGTAAGATATCAAGAAGCATTTAAACTGTTGATAATAATTATTCAATCTGTGAGTAGTTTTCACATTACTCATAGGATTTTAAATTAATATCAGTAAATACATTGTGATGTTTTTTTTTTCTGTCCAAACACTGCAATGCTCTTTCTAAGCTGAGAGATAATTTGCACAGAAATGTACTGGTAATTATTAATGAACAAAAAGCAAGCAAGAACAGTGCTTAAAAAAAACAGTGAACTTGCATTCAGCAGAAACATTCAAGAAGTGGTTGAAAGTTTTAAAACCAGAAAAAAATACTAAAAGCTCGCTTCCGATAAATTAACCACTATATTGACAAAGTAAATAGAAAAAATTAAGACACTAAAGAAACGTCGACAATTACAATACCAATGCAGAAAAGAGACATATTTATGCATGTGTACTATAAGGAAGGAAACTGTTTCTCTCCCTGTCTAATAGCAAAATTTCTCTAGGTCATGGGACAGCTTTGTTTACACCAAATATTCTGCGCCTCATCCATCAATGATATCTTTTGCAACAGAAACTCAATATCAGTGACATTTCAATTTTTGGAAATACTTATTAATAATTACTGTAACTTTTTTGTTAGGATAATAATCCAGCGTTCATAAAGACAGAGTATATCTAAGGCTTAATCTGGCCATGGATTTATCAACAGAACTATTTTTACTAGTAACAACAAACCACTGACCATTGCGTCCTTGCATACCAGCTTGGTATGAAAATGAAAATAATGGATCTCCTTGCCTTACACCTATTTGAGTAGCATGACTTATGCAAAGTCATTAAATAAAGTTGCACATGTTCACAATAATTTTGCTGCTAATAAAAAGCAATAAATGTTGTTAAGCCTAATTTGTTGAATACCTTTTGATTTAGTGTTGATCTACTATTTTTTATTTTAGTGTTGATCTACTATTTTGGATAGATGTGTATAAACGAAAGGAAAATATCAGAAATTCGTGATATTTTAATAGTTTCTAAGCTAGATCAGCTCAATATGTATTCATTTTGATTTGTATAATCTCATTTTTATTACGTAAGTGTTACGAATTGCCTTTTTGTTAGGTTATTGGATGATTTCAATAAAATAGCATATTTTGCAGAAACGACTTACATCCGTTAAAGGTGTAAAACTACAGTGTTACCGGTTTCAGATTTTCATGAAATTTGGCATAGCTAGAGAAGATACATATGGCAAGTTTTCCTAGCAAAATGAAATCTTGACAAGTACTAAAACATATTTATTTTAGGGATTGAATTTTGATAATTTTTTAAAATTTTAATTTAAAAAATGAGATTTTTTATAATTATTTTATCAGAAAAATTAAACTTTAATTAATTCTTAAGGTTTTTTAGTATCAAAGGAATGCCTATGGAGTTCTGCATTCAATCCAGTTGACAGATCTTGAAACTAAATAAAACATAAGATTTAAGACGCACTTATTTAGAAACAGACACCAGCTCATGGAGGGAGACAGTTAGAGTGGCCTCCTGAGTCCTACTTTGAATTATATAATTTATTAAATACATTTGTATAGGTTGTATATGCTGAGTTATTAATATACAAAGTTTAAAGAAAAAAAACATGCATGGGCACAGATGAAAGACCCACTTTCATGAGAAGCATCATCAGGTAGGGGAAAAGGCTGCCTTAGGTTTTTTGTGCTGATCTGATTGGAATTCTGGATGTCATGCCATGACAACATATAGCCCCCATAGACTTACAATGGGAAAAATTTTAAAAATCTTCTCTGAGACCTTGACTATTTAGTATATAGCAACTTAAAATGATCCCCTCCATAAATCCTGCCAACCATTCCCTTTGGGTCAGAATTAGCAACGCCTAAGGGCTCATAAGCTCCTATAAACTTATATTGGAAAACAAAAAATCAAAAATCTTCTTCTCCGAAGCAATAAAGGCCAGAGCTAAGATATTTTGTATGCAGCATTATGTAAATTGGGCTCCTATACTAATGAGTTTCTGGTACACAGGTGAGCGATATAGTGCCATTGGGCCCTCTTGTTTTAAATATTTGATCAGTTTTATTGTATATTATAGATCAGACAGTACATATAGCAGAAAGAGAGTCAATGAAGAAGACGCTCCAGTGAAATAGAAGTCAGATCATTTGCTTCTGTAATACCTCATCAATAGGTAATATTTTTATCCGTGCCACCTTTCCGTGTATCTGTGCGACCGTAACAAAATCGAACACAGGGTAATCTGACTTTAGTTTTCACACTGGCCAATACATACGCACAGGCTGCGTAGCGATCGCAAAGGCTTCGTATTTTGGACGCATAGGCTTCGATGAAAAATGGCGGATGACAGTCCGTCAATGCAGGTTTTACGTTTTTACGTTAATCTGTTGTATTGCATTGCCCGATACTGACGTCTGCCTGACGGACCACTTTATTAATGTGCGGTTTGTCTGTTGCAAGAAAAAGTTAGAAAAACGGAATATAGAAAAATAGACCCCAAAATAAATTAGGCATTCAACACAGATTCACCTGTATTTTCACTTTGGTCCGGTCGCCCTATGTAACTACACGTTTTTTGCTGGTGTTCTGGCCGATAAATTGTAAATAACGATAATGAAATCGAAAAGCTAATATGCAACTTTCGTCACATCTTTTGCGAAAAAGAAAAATCTTGATATTTCGATACAACGCACTTAGCTTCGTTACCTATTACAACGCAGAGGCTGCGAACTAAATTGAAAGCCCTGAATTATGTGGAATAATAGCAAATGGTATTTAATTAATGTCAAGAAATCAGTCAACCAGCGTTTATTGGTGATGCTAAAGACATTCTGTATCATTTATACCGAACACATTTTCAGTCCCAGCTATGCAAATACAACATTATGATTCGAATGCATAAACTCTGTCAAGTTACAATTTTTTGCACTACCGTTCATAAACTTGGTAAGTCTTCGTCAAATGTGTTAAGTATTAAGGTAAATAATATTTGCACTGCATGAATTTCTGTGGTGTTTTTGTTACAACGCACGTGGCTCGGGATTTACAACGCGCAGGTTACAGAGATGGGAAGATGCATTACGAAAACTCGCCTATTAAAATACCACTAAAACGATAAAAACATTCAGATAAAATATTCTAATAATTTGGAGATTGCTGCTCAAGACATGGTGTGTGGGAATTTGTTACAATCGCCCCGGCCAGGCGGTTCTTACGCGTATCAACAATCTGTGTTTCTGAGAAGAAATAAGGAATGCAGAAAATCTGTCAATTTACCATTATTTACACTACCGTTCATAAACTCGGTAAGTCTGTCTTCGTCAAATTTGTTAAAGGAGACAGGAAAGCGATAATCTGTTACAATAAATAGATAAACATCAATAAATAATACAGGTGTAATCTCCAGCTATTCACTACGAAAGAGCATTAGGGCCAGGTAAACTTTTTTATTTTCGATGGGTATCTCGAAATTTCGACTTAGTATCTCGAAATTTCGACTTAGTAACTCGAAATTTCGACTTCTTAACTCGAAATTTCGACTGAGTATCTCGAAATTCCGACATAATAACTCGAAATTTCGACTTAGTAACTCGAAATTTCGACTTACTATCTCGAAATTATGACTTATCAACTCGAAATTTCGACTTATTAACTTGACATTTCGACTTATTAACTTGAAATTTCGACTTAGTATCTCGAAATTTTCGACTTAATAACTCGAAATTTCGACTTACTATCTCGAAATTTCGACTTAATATCTCGAAATTTCGACTTATTAACTCGAAATTTCGACATCCTATCTCGAAATTTCGACTTAATAACTCGAAATTTCGACCTATTAACTCGAAATTTCGACTTACTATCTCTAAATTTCGACTTACGAGATATTAAGTCCTATACACACAGTTAATGTTAAACACACTGTTTCATTATACCCCAGCTTTGAAAACAAGTTTACATCAAGCAGATTATGCAAATTATGTGATAACATTGTGAGACTATGGTCATTATCGGCTTACTTGTATCGTGTAAAGGCCAATGACCTTTCTTGGTGTATTTTTCACATGTTCGTTAATTCGGCCAATGTTAATTTTATTAAATATTTCTATAAATATTTCTATAAAACTAGAGGCCCAAAACATATGTATCATGTAAAAGACAGAGGGTTTTCTGTCTCATCAGGATGTCGCGCATTCAATCCCGTTTCACGGCCCCGCCCATCGGGGCTTGAAGAAATTGATGGGCTGCATGGTGCCTCAACGCAGAGCTGAAATCCGACCGCACACGAGTACCGGTAAACCGCTTAGAGGAGGTAAAGCGGTGCGAGTCGGACTGTCCATGCTTATAAACCCTAGTGGTTTCATTGGGCGACAGGGCGGCCCCCGCCCATCGGGGCTTGAAGAAATATATGGGCTGCATGATGCTTCCACGCAGAGCTGAATCCGACCCGCACAGGAGTACTGGTAAACCGATTAGAGGATCTAAGCCTGCCCAGGCAAAGGGGTGCGGACGAGTCGGACCGTCCATGCTTATCAACCCTATTGGTTTCATTGGGCGACAGGGCTTGAGATGTCATTTCATCTCAATGTCGGGTAAAAGTCCCACAAAATTGGTGGCAACGTCTCCAAAATGACCTTTACAGTGTTGACGGGGACGTTAAACCTCAAATCAAACAAACAAGGCGACATGGCTTGAGAAGTCATTTCATCTCAAAGTTGGGTAAAAGTCCCACAAAAGTGGAAGCGACGTCTTCAAATGACCTATACAGTGTTGACGGGGACGTTAAACCTCAAATCAAACAAACAAATTCAACCCCCTTTCAGTAATATAAAAGCGGGCTAAAAGTGATATTTGACAGTTGTTTTTTTTTTTTTTTTGTATCAAACTTTCTCATCGCGTGCTGCAAAAGGCATGTATAGATCAAAGCACTGACAGCACTTATGGGTCGATTGTCTTCGAGTGTAGATTTGAACATGTTTCGTTTATCCTTTAAATTCCTATACTATAAGCAAAATGTGTAGATCCTGATCAGACGCCGCACCCTTAGGTCGATTAATTATCAATTGACTAAAAGTTACTAACTACAGAAGCTTCCCACATTATATTGACCTCGTGACTATCAATGACCATGCTCAAGATCCAGGTACGATTTATTTATAGCAGCGCTATAGTCTTTCCTTGTGACGTCAGTTCGCCATGTAGACTGGGCCGGTGAACATGGACATTGCAAACACTGTAGACCTGATCAGACGCCGCAGAAGAGAGCTTCATGGTGTAGATGGTGAGCGATAGTCACTTGGACAATAGCAGACGAGAAGTTTCTGTAGGTAGTAGGCTTCTATAGGTTGTTACTTTGGGTCGAATGAAAAGAAAAAACGATCCAAAAGATGGTAAACTATGCAACCCAAACACCATTACTAACTTAACAAAGCAACAACCGGACAGAAAATGCGGTATCAGAATACGTTGCGTGTTCAAGATGTATCATTTGACAGAGCAGCAGATTCCTAGACCCTTCGTTTCATCCCATCGGTCAGACGTGAAAATTGATGGCTTGTCAGCTCTAGCCACGCGTGTGTGTGGTGGTTGGGGGGGGGGGGGGGGCGTGGGGGTGTTCAATGTTCTGTATTCGACGCCCAAGAATCTCCCAAATATGTTCCAGGCGATTCAAATCCGGGCTTCTAGCTAGCCAAGCCAATGTCTCAATTCCGTAACGGCGGGGTCTGGCACACAGGCCTAGTGGCAAATGATTCGTTCTCAAAATGAGGCATGACTTCTGGCGCTAAACTTGCAAAAATATCCGAACTCCATATAATGAAGTTATGGAAAGTTGGTTCTGAGATCTGAGGTCTTCTTTCAACTCTGAGTTGACCATAACAAGATTACTGTTATGGCTAATCCCTATTGAGAGTTGAATGCACAGCGCAGAGTCAGTTTCTAGTTAGTATGTCGAAATTTCTAAATAGTAAGGCGAAATTTCGAGATCGTAAGTCGAAATTTCGAGTTATTAAGTCGAAATTTCGAGTTACTAAGTCGAAATTTCAAGATACTGAGTCGAAATTTCGAGTTATTAAGTCGAAATTTCGAGATGGTAAGTCGAAATTTTGAGATATTAAGTCGAAATTTCGAGTTATTATGTCGAAATTTGAGATAGTAAGTCGAAATTTCAAGATACTCAGTCGAAATTTCGAGTTACTTAGTCTAAATTTGAGATAGTATGTCGAAATTTCAAGATACTAAGTCGAAATTTCGAGTGACTCAGTCGAACTTTCGAGTTATTGAGTCGAAATTTCGAGATACTAAGTCGACATTTCGAGTTATTTAGTCGAAATTTGGTGATACTAAGTCGAAATTACGAGAAACCTAACATAAGAAATAAAAGTGTACCTCGCCCTAATGATCCATCGTAATTCACTCTGCTACTGAACTGACCTTGAAAATTCCAATTAACCACAGATTTGCTCTGATGTCATCCATGAGAAATCTAGAAGCTTGGTGTGTACTGAATAGGCAGATTTAGCATTGTTGAAGTTTAAAATAGAAGCTTTAAATTGAGCAAAATAACCAAGAACTGGCCACTCTTTGAGGGGTCTTCAATTTAGATATTCAGCCTTATATGTTTGAGTCCACTGAAACTTGTGATCAGGATTTTATTAGGGGAAGCAGCAGCTCTGAAGATTGCTATCTTTTATGTCAATCACAACAATTGTCGTCTGCTTTGTCATCTGCTGCTTTCTTTAAATGTCACTTGGACCAATCCCAGTCTGCCTCTAGGAGCAGTAATCCCAGACTGCCTCTAGGAGCAGTCTGATCTTGGTCCACACTGTTTGCCTATACGCGAAAATATTATCAAAAATAAAAAAATAAAGAAGTAGCAGCAGACAGTAAAAACATGGGTTATTTTACAATTCATGTTTTCTTACGGTTGATTAGTCCGGTTTTCCACGCATGCGCACTCTTTAAAATGGAGGTAGCAGTCTTCATTTTTTTTTATTGAGTGTTTATGGATTTGCCTAACGTTGACCCTTGCCGTAGGCGTGATATAGGAAAATGGAACAGCAACCAAAGTAGCCAAAGCTAGCCATTGGCTCCAAATGAAGTCGGCCGAGGTTGGTATCCCAAACGAACGGTTGTATGTCAATTCATTATTGGTAGTCACAGCGCATGACTCAGTAGAAGCGTTTTGTTTGTGTTGAGGTTTACGTTCCCGACAACATCATTCAGGTCATTTTTGAGACCATGTCTAACTTTAACGGACATCCAGGTTACTGATGTCGGTTAAAGTTAATACATAGATTTATATAGGAACTTGATAATTATTTCCCTATAAAATAAACACTTATAGGAATAAATATCTTTTCTTTGCAAGTGGCTCATGATTTTACATTCTTTCTCGAATATCCACATGTATTTTTAATGAAATTTTATGAACAACTTATTTGTCCTTTTTACATATATTTGGATGCACCCTCTAAATACATCTTTTTACATATATTTGGATGCACCCTCTAAATGTATAGAATATAAAGTAAAACTACTGAATACAGCGACAAAAACTTGTGAATTTATTTTCATAACTTTTTTTGTAAGTTGTTATTTCTTTTCTACGCCAGCGGGAGTAAAATTGCAAATTTATTGTGAACACATCCACATGAATTTTGTGAAATAAAACTGAAAATAATTTGGTACTTTTTGAAAATGAAATACACAACCCCCTTTTTCTTTTTCAAGTTATCCTTAGCAACCAGCAGTCAGCGGTTGTCACTATGGTAAACAATAACAAAGACTATGCTATGCCTACGATGTACTAATTGCCCATAGGGACTTGAAGGAATATATGGGCTGCACGATGCTTCCACGCAGAGCTGAATCCAGCCCGCACACTAGTACTGGTAAACCGCTTAGAGGATCTAAGCCTGTCCAGGAACCGCGGTGCGAGGCCGACCGTCCATGCTAATAAACCCTATTGGTTTCATTGGGCGACAGGGCTTGAGAAGTCATTTCATCTCAATGTCGGGTAAAAGTCCCACAAAATTGGAAGTGTTACAGTGTTGACGGGGACGTTAAACCTCAAATCAAACAAACAAAACGATGTACTAATTGATACATTTGACAATTTGTAATTACGAGGACTGTTCAAATATGAATGCAACTAAGCACATAAAAATGATTCCGTGATAGATTTCGATGAAAAATTAATTTTGTCCCCTCAAAGTGTTCCCCTTTAACAGATATACAAACTTTCAGTCTTTTGATCCAATCATTGAATGCATTTTGGTAGTCTTTTCGAGGTATACTATGAAGGCACTGGAATATTGCAGAACAGAGGTGTTTGCTCTGTACAAATGTCGACCAGAAAGGTATTTTTTCTGGTGATTATCACTGAAGCAGCGGTTTTTTTTTATCGAAGAGAGGTCAGCGTGCTGTGTAATATGGTAATCCATAGAATCTGGACCGAAATCACGGGTTGGGCTTTTCAAACAATGTATGTCCTGATCAAATGCCGCAGAACGCGGCTTCTAATCAGGGTCTACACTGTTTGCTCACATTACATGAATTGAAGAGCCAAACGCAGCGTTTTATCAGGGTCTTCACTTTTTGCTTTAAATTATAATTTAAGGGTTAAAGGAAACAAATCCATACGTATGCATCCAACCGACAGACTTTCTTACAAAAGTAAATCTTTAGGCCGGAGACGTCATTGGGTTTTGAAAGGGCCGTAAAGCAAAAACAATTTTTTCTACCCTATCTTATTATATCGAAGAATGATTTCACGAAATGGGTTACTGAAATCATTGCAAGTAAGTATTTTTCTGAATTTATATTCTAATTCACTTTGAAATTCAGATTCTGATAGGCTATGTTGCAGAAGACAGTCTGGTCAGCAAAAATTATGATGCAAGGACAGAGATTGAAAATAGATCTGAGATAAAGAAATGTCTTGTATTTTTTTACTTCTTTGATCCTATAAAGGCTAGAATTAGCTTGTGTGTTTACTGTTTAATGAGCAAATGCTTCTCTTATCGGAAACGAAGACTCGGCTCAGACAGAGTAGGCGCGATTAATGAACCTTTATTGAAGTTTTGCTGCAGGTATTCGAGTCATGTATTTAAATAGAATTCAGAGAATCACGAAAACAGTAACTTGACAGATTTTGTGCATTGGAATCATAATCATAGCTGAGACTGAAAATGTGTTCGGTATAAATGATACAGAATGTCTTTTAGCATCACCAACTAACTCTGGTTGAGTGACTTCTCGACATTAATTTTATATCATTCGCTATTATTCTACATAATTTAGGGCTTTCAAATTTAGTTTGCAGCCTCTGCGTTGTAATAGGTAACGAAGCTACGTGCGTTGTATCGAAATATCAAGATTTTTCTTTTTCGCAAAAGATGTGACGAAAGTTGCATATTAGCTTTTCGATTTTATTATCGTTATTACAATTTATCGGCCAGAACAAACTGCAACAGACGAAGCCGCACATTAATAAAGTTGTCCCTAAGGCAGATGTCAGTATTGGGTAACGCTATACAACAGTTAAATTGACGTAAAAACAGTTTCTTACCTGCATTGACGAACTGTCTTCCGCCATTTTTCATCGAAGCCTATGCGTCCAAAATACGAAGCATATGCGACGGCTATGCAGCCTGTGTGTATGTATTGACCAGTGTGGTTTTATGTCAACACGAATGAATGATGTAACTGTTTTGTAAGTTTTCACTTTTGTTTGTTTGATTTGAGGTTTAACGTCCCCGTCAACACTGTGAAGGTCATTTTGGAGACGTTGCTTCCAATTTTATGGGACTTTTACCCGACATTGAGATTAAATGACATCTCAAGCCCTGTCGCCCAATGAAACCAATAGGGTTTATTAGCATGGGCGGTCCACCTCGCACCGCGGTTCCTGGACAGGCTTAGATCCTCTAAGCGGTTTACCAGTACTAGTGTGCGGGCCGGATTCAGCTCTGCATGGAAATATCATCCAGCCCTTATATTTCTTCAAGCCCCTATAGGCGGGGGCCGAAGTTTTCACTTAGAATGAGATATGTTGGTGCAAATTCTGTGTATGTCGGCCCTAATTGACCATTTAGATGTAAAACAATTTATCAGATCATTTACTGTGAAGGAGTGATGCCAAAATTTTCAGGCAGAGAAGCTCCCACATCATCGCGCAAGCTCCCAAAATACGTTCTAGTTCCCACGAGTCTATCATTTCATCACCTGGAGAAAAGTTTTTAGATTAGATAATATGTCGATTTAAACCACTAGTCAACCGCCAACATCATATAAATGACTTATTGTTACAAGAATGGAGTATAACGGGGTTTTAAGGCAAAAAGCGAAATCCCATGACGTCACACACCTGGTCTATATTCACGAGGGGAACTGCGGGCCGTAATCATTGGAAAACAAGTGGAATTTTAGAGATTTTAACAGGCGATATAACTGTGAAGAAAATAAATATCCTCCCCAATATGTCTTTTTCTCCTTAATTATACATCCAGTCAACGATTTCTAATAACTTTTTATGATTTTTGATATGTTAAAGTAAATAAATCTAGAAAATATCGTCAACAATATCTGCACGATACTTGAATTAAATCGGCACAAATCTCAGTTTTGTTTGTTTGATTTGAGGTTTTACGTCCCCGTCAACACTGTAAAGGTCATTTTGGAGACGTTGCTTCCAATTTTGTGGGACTTTTACCCGACATTGAGATGAAATGACATCTCAAGCCCTGTCGCCCAATAAAACCAATAGGGCTTATTAGCATGGACGGTCCGCCTCGCAGCCCGGTTCCTGGAAGGCTTAGATCCTCTAAACGGTTTACCAGTACTAGTGTGCGGGCCGGATTCAGCTCTGCCTGGAAGCATCATGCAGCCCATATATTTCTTTAAGCCCCTATCACTAATCTCAGTATTTATCCAAGTGAAATAACGAATAAATTATTAGAACGACTTTTAAAACTTTTTTTTTCGATACTCGTAAGAATTTTAATGTGTCTGGCTGCAAAATATAAATATTTTGAATTTCAATTATTTTACTCTATTCTTTAACTGACTTTCAGCCTGTCACCAGTAAAGAGATGTCTTTATAAGTTCAGGTTAAAATTCTATGTCAGGATTGGATAGAAATATAAATAAATTAAAATTCAAAATATTTATATTTTGCAGCCAAAGAAATTAAAATTCTTACAGTTGTCAAAAGATTATCATTTTAAAGCTTTTTCTGGTAATTAATTAGTTATTTTATTTGGATAAATTATGAGATAATGCCCATTTTAAGTCGTACTTAGAGGCCAAACGTGTCCGAAACTAATACACTGTCAATTACTTCCTTATTTCTGGTTGGATTTTGAAATTACTTGGCAGCAATGTTAACCATCATGAGACGATGTGTCGTGCGCAAAACAATGATCCGTCCCTTCAAGGTAAAGGTTGTACTTAGTGGTGAAAACAAGTCTGGTTAATAACTGTCTTCTTCCTAGATGGAATGTTTTTTTTTTTCTTATTTCTATTCTAAACTTTAGATTGTGGGTATTCGTTAGAATCGCTTTGATGGTTTGAGCAGAAATAAGTAAACAAAAACCATTCTTTATCTAAAAATTTTCGTTATGTTATGCGGTAAAATGTTCAATGTATGTGTAAAGTATGTTCTAGAAAGGGTTATCCTGGCAAATGCAGTTCAGTGTGACCAAATGCCATTTAATAAGAATGTCACGGCACCCACGAGACAAGCAGATTAAATTCGAATACTCACTGCACTAGCATACATTGGAGCAAGTTTAATCCCTAAAAGTATATTGACATCACCATCACTGACAATTTCGATTTTGATCAACACATAACTGAGATTACATCGAAAGAACTAGTAGGACATTAGGAATTCTTAGACGTAATTTGGGGAGAGCTATTGTGATCAGGTTAATCCAAAAACGGGGCCTCGGTATCAGAAGAATTTGCCTTATTTAACTGAAGTTCTACTGAACAAACCATCCAAATAGGTATTGTCAACATTTAATAAATCATCCAAATATCTAGAAGTCGAGCTTAAAGTTTCAATGATTTCAGACTTGTTTTCAGCAGAAAGGGACACCATGAAGTCTCTCACATAACAAAACAAAAACAGATCAGCCACAAGCGGTGTGCAATTTGTACCCATCAGAGGACCCACAATTTGTCTAAATAACTTAGAACCAAATCTTATGTAAATATTGTCAAGTAGAAAGTTGAGATCTTCACAAACTTTCTGACATGACCATAAAGTATAATTTTTATGCTCTTCAGAAGTGAAAAAAAGCATTTCTTAAATTACATGCAAGACAGAGGGAGTCTTTCCTATGAAATGTCCATTCAATTAAAAAATTATTTTTTTTTCTTTCATAAGATTATCAGGAAGTGTAGTGTAAAGGATGAACAATCATAAGTAGACATACTTGAAGCACGAAAAAGCCTGGATTTTAATTTATTTAAAACTTCATTAGCATTAGCCCACTGAACAGATTTTAACCAAACTTGGCAGAAATGATTCTTAGGTGGTCCTCTTTTAGAGTTGTTCAAATGGTTTCAGTTCGTTGCACATCTAGGACACACGAGCTAAAATAGATTTTTAGATTTTGACAAGGTTAGCGTGAGCTTTTGTGATCACATTTTGTCGGTCGTGCGTCTGTGCATCCGTAAATATTTGAACATAAGTATAGCTCTAATACCCCACGACCAATTTTTATCAAATGTCATGAGAAGCATCATCATGTAGGGGCTATAGAAGTGGAGGCAATGATCAGGAATCGATACAATTAACCCACAGCTCCCATCAGAGACACCAAAGGGAAAAAACACAAACATTAAACAACAGACCCTAACGGAAACATCAATAGCGGAAAGCCAAACCGACAGTTACTTTCCCACAAAATGGCCAATAGGCTATCCAAAATAAAACAATACAAGCGACACAAACACCAAAAGACAAACCATAACAAAAATAAACCGCAACGGAAAGGCTGCATAAGGTTTTTGGGTAGATCAGATTGGAATTTGGTTGCCATGTCAACATAAAGCTCCCATAGACTTACATTGGGAAAAATTTAAAAAAATCTTCTCTGAAACCACAGGGCCCAGAGCTTAGATATTAAACTTGTAGCAATGTCAAGTGGTCACCCACATAAATCCTGCCAATCATGCCCCCAGGGTCCAAATTGGCCACACCCGGGGGCCCCTTCGATCCCTTAGACATATTTACTTGTCCTTTTGGGATCATTGATTCCATTGTTAGCTCACCTGTCACTTACTGACAAGGTGAGCTTTTATGATCACATTTTGTCCGTCGTCTGTGCGTGCGTCCGTGCATCCGTAAACCATTTCAAATAAGTATATCTCTAATACCCCATGGCCAATCTTGATCAAATTTCATGAGAAGCGTCATCATGTAGGGGGAAAGGCTCCATAAGGTTATTGGGCTGATCAGATTGGAATTATTGTTGCCATGGAAACAAAGAGGTTCCATAGACTTATAATGGGGACAACGACGTCTCCACTTTTTCTCGGCCATTTCTGATCCGATCTTTATCAAACTGGCAGATAACCAGGAGGGGCTTACAGTCTACGTCGAGTTTGAATTTGGGCTGCACGGGACAAACAGCTTTGGAGTTACCTGCCCTTGAACATAAATATAAGTGAAAAATGATGTCTCCAGCTTTTCTCAGCTGTTTATGATCTGTCTTTTTGTAATCCCAAAATCTCAAACGAATTCGAATTTGGTTTGAATCTGACCAGCGGTTTTCCAGTTACATCCCCATGAGCGTGAAAAATTTTCCCATAGACTTATAATGGGGAAAACGACGTCTCCACTTTTTCAAATCCTGTCATGAAATTTGTATTAATGTCATTTAAACATGTTCCACCTTTATTGAAATAAATATTGTTTAAACCAAACTTGCATATAACCAGGAGATAAACAGGAGGGGCTTACAGTCTACGTCGAGTTCGAATTTGGGCTGCACAGGACAAATATCTTTGGAGTTACCTGCCCTTGAGCATAAATGTAAGTTAAAAATGGTGTCTCCAGCTTTTCTCAGCCGTTTATGATCTGATCTTTTTAGCTCACCTGAGCCGAAAGCTCAGAAGGTGAGGTTATAGTAGAGGTAGGCATCCGGCGTCCGTCCGTCGTCCGTCCGTCGTCCACACCTTTGAACTTGAATATCTAAGTGAAAGCTCGCCAATCCCAATCAAATTTTATGTGCAGCATCACTGTGTTTGGGGACTGCATTAGGTTTTGGACCAGTTTTGATCAGAACTGTGGTTGCCATGGAAACAAAAAGATTCCATAGACTTATAATGGGGAAACAACGTCTCCACTTTTCTCGGCCATTTCTGATCCGATCTTCATCAAACTTGCATATAACCAGGAGGGGCTTACAGTCAACGTCAAGTTCGAATTTGGGCTGCACGGGACAAACAGCTTTGGAGTTACCTGCCCTTGAGCATAAATATAAGTGAAAAATGGTGTCTCCAGCTTTCCTCAGCCGTTTTATTATCTGATCTTTTTGAATCTTTTCATAAACGAAGACAAGCATACTATCTCGGACGAGTTCGAATTTGGTTCGAATCTGACCAGCGGTTTTCCAGTTACATCCACTTGAGTGTGAAAAAATTTCCCATAGACTTATAATGAGGAAAACGACGTCTACACTTTTTCTCAGCCATTTCTGATCCGATCTTCATCAAATTTGCAGATAACCAGGAGAGGCTTACAGTCTACGTTGAGTTCATATTTGGTATGTAGGGGGCAAACAGCTTTGGAGTACCTGCACTTGAGTCGTTTATGATCTGATCAGCCGTTTATGATCTGATCTTTTTGTAACTTTTTATAAACGAGAACAAGCATAAACTCTTGGACGAGTTCGAATTTGGCTTGAATCTGACTAGCGTTTTTTAGCTCACCTGGGCCGAAGGCTCCAGGGGAGCTTATAGTATAACTGGTCATCCGCCGTCCGTCCGTCGTCTGTCCGTCACCACATTTGACCAGTAATATCTCTGCAGCCTGCAGGCTGATCTCAATCATTTCTTATCCGTAGCATGCCTTGGGTGGGGCAACGAAGAATTTAGCTTTTTATTAAAATTGAATGAAAACTTTAGTTGCTATGTCAATATCAATTTCACAGACTTACAATAGGAAAATGCTTATCATCACCGTAGCACCTTCAGTTTTGATCGGATCATTCTGAAATTAAGGTGTAACTATACCTAATTTAGTGACACTAAAACTGAAACTTATATGTAAGATGACTGAGGATAAAAACTCGGATGAGTTCGAATATCGGCCATGTCGGCCCATTTATCCCTTTGATTGCTGAAAATGCTGATTTTTGACCTTGTCATCACCGTAGCCCCTCCAGTTTTGATCGGATCTTTCTGAAACTTGTATGTAAGGTGGCGGGAGATAAAAAATCGGATGAGTTTGAAAACTGGCCAAGTCGGCCAATTTATCATAGAGTTATGTCCCTTTGATTGCTGAAAATGCCTATTTTGACCTTGTCATCACCGTAGCGCCTTCAGATTTGATCGGATCTTTCTGAAACTTATATGTAATGTGGCTTGGGATAAAAACTCGGATGAGTTCGAAAACCTGCTAAGTCAGACCACACGACGTCCAAGCATAATTTGGGTCCAGTTTGATGACAAAAAAGCAGGAATACAAAAACAGGGGACTGTATCATAGCAATATTGATGAAAATTGGACGCCAATTTTTGATGTCAACAGGTCATTTACTTACAACAGAAAGACCTTTCAGATAGTTCAATTCCCTTTGCAACCTTCAGCAGGACGCTCAGTACATAGAGCACAAGGTAGTACCCTTGAAAGAGTTGTCATTGACTTATCACAACGTAAAGTAGAAGTAAAACAAAGATCAGGAATTGATACAATTAACTTACTCCATCCATAAAAGACACCAAAGGGAAAGAAATACAAACATTAAGCGACCAGACCATAATGGAAACCTAAACAAAGGAAGGCCATATGGACAGTTACTTTCCCACAAAATGGCCATATGGCCATCCAAAATTAAAAGACACAAGTGATACACACAGTAAGTAACAAACAACAACATAAATAAATCGCCACAGAAGAGCCGCCTTGGAACGGTCAGTGGAAGATTTCCACTGGGGGGCTTAAATCGATTTTACGTGGCCACAATCCTCGCCCTTACTTCCGTCGCGATTTAGACAAATAATTTGTTCAGTCCGCATGAAGGCCTCCTAACTCATCAGTGCAACATCTCCGTGAACACAGAAATCAAAGAACCACAGAGGTGAGACAACGGTGAGGACTCGACAGCAAGAAACCACTGAAATGCTGGAGCAAAAGAAAACCAACAGTTAGACTCCGATGAGCCCGACCAGAGACAGAGCATCAGGCACCAACCAACATTATCTCTTTAATTTTCAATAAGCCTTTACGTTGGAGCCGTCATAGAATCTGAGGCCTGACCCACCGGCGTGCAATTAAAGAGGGAAGCAAAGTTGCCAACCGTGATTGGGTTAACTACCATGCATGCAGTCTGTCGTATAATATCCATGTTGTACCCAATCTTTTTATATCGAAGAATGATTTTACGAAATTGGGTGCTGAAGTCATTGCGGTTATATATTTTTCTGAATTTATATACTAAGTCACCATAAAATTCGGGTTCCGATAGACCTTGTTGCAGAAGAGATTTAAGTCCAATATTGAATTTTGAAATTAAATCAGAATGGCGTCTATAAAATTTTGAAAAGGCTTTGCGTAGTTTATGGTACCGATAACCCTGATTAAGGAGTTTAGCCGTTAATAATTTATTACGAGTGTTGAAGTCAGTTACATGACTACACACTCTAGCAAATCGAATTAATTGCGAAATATAAACGCCATAGGATGGCGCACGAGGAACATCACCATCCAAAACAGGAAAATTTACAATCTCAAAATCAAAGTCATCGCGTTTATCATAAATTTTGCACGAAACAAATCCATCTACAATACATAGATGTAAATCCAAAAACGGGGCCTCGGTATCAGAAGAATTTGCTTTATTTAACTGAAGTTCTTGGGGGTAAATCTGACTGATCAAACCATCAAAATAGGTATTATCAATATTTAATAAATCTAAATATCTAGAAGTAGAGCTAAAAGCTTCAATAATTTCAGATTGGTTATCAATGGAAAGCGACAAAATGAAGTCTCTTTCATAACAATACAAGAACAGATCAGCCACAAGAGGTGCGCAATTAGTACCCATCGGAATACCCACAATTTGTCTAAATAACTTAGTACCGAATCTAATATAAATATTGTCAAGTAGAAAGGTGAGGGCATCACACACTTTCTGACATGACCAAAGTGTATAATTCTTATGCTCTTTAGAAGTGAAAAATGCATTTCTGACATTACATGCAAGATAGAGAGAATCTTCTCTGTGAAAAGCCCATTCAATTAAATCATTAAGCTTTTCTTTTATAAGATTATGAGGAAGTGTAGTGTAAAGAGTGGAAAAATCGTAGGTAGACAGACTAGAAGCACGAAACTGTCTAGATTTCAATTTATTTAAAACCTCATTCGAATTTTTTATAGACCAAAACAGATTTCTTCCTGATCTTTCAAAGACTTTATCACAATATTTAATTACATGCGTTTTAATAGCAGTAAGACAGGAAGTTAATAATTTAGAAAGTTCAGTGGTAGTGCAAGAACTAGAATTTGCAATAAACCGTGCTTTGTAAGGTTTTTTATGAAGTTTTATGAAGTAAAACCTGCAAAGTTCCACATTTACACTATGTTGCACTCAGCAGGGTAAGGTCGATTGAAAAGCTTCAGATCCTTAACTTCAATGAGAAAGCATTACAAGTTGATGATCAGGTTAAGACAGAAATGCAGCGATTGCATGAAACAGCAATACTTCAACTGTGTGACACATCTTTAGAATTGATAGATCCAGTTTCACAATTAAAAGTTGCTTTCAATAATTGTAGATCCTTGAATCTTCATTTTGATGATGTTAGAAATGACAAAAATCTATTGTCAAACCACATATTTGGATTAGCAGAAACACGACTACATCAGCCTGATAACGATAGTGATTATGTAATAGAAGGCTATTGTTTGATAAGAAATGACCAAATTGGATACAATACTTGTAAAAGACCTCCTCATGGATTAGCAGTTTATACCAAAGATGATATTATTACAATACAGGACAGAAAGTATAGTTCAGATACATTAGAATTTATTATGATAACTGCCAGGCATGTCTCGATTGAAAGTCAGATTGTATTTTTGTATAAGTCACCTCAAGTGTCTGACAGTAATCTTCTTTCTTGTCTGAACAAAGAACTTATTCCATATTTGACCCCATCAAAGCCATTGATGATAATTGGAGATGTCAATATTGATGTTTTGCTGAAAAATAGCATTGTTAAGAAATTAAGTGATATGTTTTCATGCAAAATGCTTATAAATGAATGTACCACAGATCATATGACAACGCTTGATTTGATATTTTCTAATGTTGATTTTTCATATGTTGATGGTGCAGTTTGAACTTGTGAAACATACTGGCCAGATCACAAAATAGTCTTTTTGCACATGAAATTCACATAGTTGAAGACTTTTCAACTGCATAGTTTTAAATGTATAAAACCAGCCTCTCAAATTAAGGTTTCTGTTTTTTTTTGTGAAATTGGAACAGAGGAATCTATTGGTCAGATCATATGTACCACACTTTTTGCAAAACAACTTGGAAATCATGTCAGGTGTTTTTATGCTACTTTTCAGTGCACTCACTCGCCACATAAAATGCTATATTTACCTTTTTAAAGGTAGATATTGCTGGTGGTTTTGCGAGATTTGGGTGGCCACCACTTACAGATATCAGGAAATGAGCACCCCTGTAAAACTCCTTGTATAGAGAAAAGTGGAGTTTACAGGGCTATTCTTTATTTTCTATACATATTTTTCCATTTTCTAACTCAAAACATAGACTGTGGGTACTCATAAGAACTGTCTCAGTGAGGTGTTTCTCACAATGATCTATGTTTGAAGCAGGAATAAGAAAAATATATATATATTCATTTCAAATATAGCATTTTTTCTATCATGACTGAAAGCATTACATATATGGATGCATTATTCTTATGGAATAGGTCTTCTTTTTCCATTCAGAAGTGAGAAATAGCATACCTTCGAAAAAACAGTATGGGCAAATAAAAGTTTAATCTTAAAGGGCCTTAATAATATTCAATATTTTATTTGGTTTTCCAGTTTTATAGTAGAAGATTAAAAAATATTTTTTTTTAGTATGATTTCAACCTTTTTCTTAGAATTTATGTGCACAAGATGAAACTACACTTTCTGTTGGCATAAAAATTTTGAAGATTATAAAGCATCTGATAGTCTGTTGATACAGTGAAGGTCTCAAAGATTGAGTTGTATGTATGTATTTATTTTTATGATGTCATATTACATGGATGTTGTTGATGTACGTTTGGTTAGTATTAATTGTACCCTTCAACTGGATTCACATCACATGAACAAGCCCGTGAAATGAACACCCCCTTAAACCCCACTTTATATAGAGAAACCTGGGGTTTACAGAGGTATACATTATTTTTCTTATTTCTGCTCCAATACATTGGTTGTGGGTACTCATTAGAACTGCCTCAATGAGGTGGTTCTAACTAGCACCTGCAACCTATGTTTTCAGTATAAATTAGGAAAATACCATGGATTTTTCACATAAAAGTAGCTGTTATCAAGATGCGAAAAATGCATTATGTTGCAAGGGTGTGATATCTTAATGCTGAGATATATTGCAGAATAATTAAAAAAATATTTATTTTTTACTTATCCACAAACATTTGCTACCTTCATATTAAACATCTGACCAGACACTTTGTCTAGAGAAGAATTGACTTACAATGTACATTTTGTCCATTTTTCCCCCAACGTTTGTCGAAGGGGACTATAGTAATGGTTTCGTCTGTCCATTCACCGTCCATCCATCAGTCAGTCCAGCTGCAACTCCTCCTACATTTTCAAGTGATTTTGATGGAACTTCCAGTTATTGTTCCCATGACGAGGTCATGCTAGACTGATTTTTACCAGAGTTATTGCCCCTTTGTCAGTTTTAGCCATTTTATCAACAGAAGTTTTTGTCTCCGCAACTCCTCCCAAAGTGTTCAAGAGATTTTGATGAAACTTTCCATTATGACCTGAAAATGATCAGATTTTATGTAGGTTGTACCTGATTTATTTTTACAAGCATCATTGCCCTTTGTCAGTCTAAGCCATGTTATCAACAGAAGTTCTTGTCTCCACAATTCCTCCTACAGTTTTCACCGGATTTGGATGAAACTTACCAGTTATTGTTTCCATGATCTGAAGATGATCATATTTTATTGTGGTCGTGCTCATTTGATTACTGAATTTTCCTAGGGTTTGGTCCTTTGTCTTGCAGTTTTGGAGATTACTTTTTATACCCCGCCACACGATAGTGGCGGGGTATTATGTTATACCCTCCGGTGTCCGTCCGTCCGTATGTCTGTCCGTCCGTCCATCCGCACTTCGTTTCCGATCGATAACTTTAGTATTTTTTCACGGATTTTGTTCAAATTTTGCATACATGTTGGTATCGGGGATGAGTGGTTTGGGATTGTTAATGAGCAAAATCCGTTAATTTTTAGCAGAGTTATTGCCCTTTTCAGTATCTGAAAAATGGTTTTTGGCCTCTAATTCCCTTACTATATGGAATATCTGGATGAAACTTCACAGATATATAGAGGACTAAACGGTTCATATTGTGGCCAAGGACTGCTACCATGGCTGTTCCAGTTCTTGAGTTATCTGCCCTTGACGTATTTAAAAAATGCATTTTAGACTGTAGTTCGTTTATTATTTACAATATCTTGCTGAAACTTCATAGATATGTAGTAGATGAATTGTTATATACTGTGGCAAAGGAACATGACTCTGGCTTTCCCAGCGATTGAGTTATCTGCCTTTGAAATATCTGAAAAATGGTTTTTGGCCTCTAGTTCCCTAACTATATGGAATATCTCGATGAAACTTCACAGATATATAGAGGACTTAATGGTTCATATCGTGGCCAAGGACCGCTACTCTGGCTATACCAGTTCTTGAGTTATCTGCCCTTGAAGTATCTAAAATGCATTTTAGACTGTAGTTCCTTTATTATTTACAATATCTTGCTGAAACTTCATAGATATGTAGTAGATTAAATGTTACATACTGTGGCAAAGGAACATGACTCTGGCTTTCCCAGCAATTGAGTTATCTGCCCTTGAAATATATAAAAAAGGGATTTTGGCCCATTGTTCATTTATTATTTGAAATATATGGATAAAAATTCTACACCTTCTGCTGTCTGTCTGTCTGTCTGTCCATCCATTTGTATGTCTGTCCATCTGTCTGTCTGTCCCTTTTCAGTTTCTGAAAAATAGTTTTTGGCCACTAGTTCCCTTACTATATGAATTATTTGGATTAAACTTTACAGATATATAGAAGACTAAAGGGTACATATTGTGACCAAGGACCATATAGAGGAGTAAAGGGTACATATTGTGGCCAAGGACCACTTCTCTGGCTGTTCCAGTTCTTTAGTTATTTGCCCTTGATGTATTAAAAATCGATTTTAGACTCTAGTTCCTTTATTATTTGCAATATCTTGCTGAAATTTCATAGATGTACAGCAGACTAAATATTACATATTGTGGCAAAGGTGACTCTGGCTGTCCCTGCCCTTGATAAGTCTGAAAAATGGAATTTGTGTCTGTTGGTCAGTGCATACAAAACGGAATTTGTGTCTGTTGGTCAGTGCATACTTAATGGAAATCCATCCAGCCATCTGTGTTTTATTTCAAGTCAATAATTTGAACATTCTTTGCTGAAGCTGCTGCTATCTAATAGTGAAAAAGGTGAGATAGTACATCTACCCATGCTAGAATTAATTTGTGGATTTTGTCCCTGTGAGAATGCCAAAAGATCACCCACAAACATCTTAATTTATGATTGGTTGCCATTTATGCTTAATCCTTTTGATTGAAGCCTAATCAACCTCACCCTTGGAATGTGCAGTAAAAGCCTAACCAAATAGATGCCTAAAATAAAGGCCCTTCTAAGTGGTTAACCAGTACTTAGTGCACATACTTCATGCCTGCCCTTCTTGAATCAGCGGAAGGAGCACAATTACCGTAGAAATTACTTCATGATCAGTCTTCACGAAAGAATATAATCAGACAGGTAGTACATCGAAAAACATGAAATTCTTGCATGTACCACATAAAGATACATGTTCCACAGCCATTTAAGGTAAATACTTGCCTCCATAATTTTCTAATAATGTCAACTTATTGAGTTGCCTTCCCATCAAATGTCTGAAAAATGGATTTTTACATATGCTTCCTACATCTTCTAACAACTTCATCTTCTCACATTAAGACATTACACTTGCGGATCATATCTCTGCTATCCCCTTTCTAGTTATTTAGCCTTGATATATTTTCAAATAAGTTACATTGCTTAGCAGTGGCGGGGTATTATGCAGTGTCTGTGGTGCTTTTATTTCCCCATAAATTTATTCCTTAGAAAATTCCTTTAGGAAAATTTGAAAGAAATAGTCTGTTGAAAGGGTTTTAAATTCCCAAAACATGGCTTATGACATATATATTATAGACACATTCACCACATACTGACATTTCAGAGATTGGGGGACACTTGGCCTGGGGCCTTTTATTCACAATATTCTGAATTCTGCCAAGTAACATACTGTATTGTATTCTTATTTGCAACACTGTTTTGACATGTAAATCTGTTGTTCTTAGAGAAAGGTTTTGAATTATGTCAATATTTTATTATTTTCTTATTTGCAACATTGACAATAATTTTACATGTAAATCTGTTGTTACTTGAAAAGGCTGAAAACAGATTTTCTTCAAAAAGATTTAAGTAACAATTTTCTACATACTTGAAAGATCAGGAATTTATTTATTGGTGATCAAGAGAATAAGGTGATGCATCTGCTTTCCATGCATAGAACTGACTCACATTGTTTTTAGCTGTTCTTTATTTTGTGCACCTAAAGATACCTTTTTGGCACATATCACAACATAGATTCTACACATGTTTGTGTGCCTTAGTTTATGCCTTATTATAATTATGCCCACTGTAACAGAATTAATTCTTTGTTGGTTTAAGATAGATGTAACAACTAGGATGTTTATGATAGAAAGGTGTGTGTGTGTGTGTGTGTGTGTGTGTGTGTGTGTGTGTGTGTGTGTGTGTGTGTGTGTGTGTGAATTCGGCTTTAACGTCGCTTTCAACAATTTTTCAGTCATATCACGACGTGGTCTGATTGCGACAGGGAGCTCAATGCTCACTTTTATAGTGCTGCCTCACTGAAGTATCATGTCCCAGACACATTACATGATACCACACCCAGTCACATTATCCTGACACTAGGTCGACCAGTCCTAGCTCTACCCGTAAATCTGAGTGCCAAGCGAGGAGCAGCTAGTACCATTGTTAACGACTTTGGTATGTCGCGGCCTGGGATCGAACCCGTGACCTCCCGTTCCCCGGAGTGGACACTCTACCAACTGAGCTATCGGGGCCGGTTTGATAGAAAGGTAACTTAATCTATAATATGAGCCTTATACATCAGTGTGACTGAGTAAAAGTCAAAGATACAGTCTGGATAAAACTAAGCAGACTTTGGCCTCTCTTTTTGGACATGGAAGCAGCTATTTCAGATCATCAGTGTTCCTTATGTGTAAATTTTGTCATACCATGCAATACTGTTGTTAACCACTGTGTTGAAAGGGAATCAAAGCTACAGATATTGATTTCTTTGTCAAATTATGACTACATCATGAAAAAAGACTAACTGCATGGACTCAAGAAGTCGTGTGTATACTCTACATCTTGCCCTTCAAGATTTCATCCTGAAGAGTTCAACTGGTTCAACTGATGTACAAGTATATTGACCACCCTGGATCTATGAAGACATTTTTATCAATCAGGTAAACAAACAGGTCTTGCCTTTCTGCACAATTTTTTTTTAAACAGCACTAATGATTTTCTGGTACACAGGTGAGCGATATAGGGCCACCATGGCCCTCTTGTATATGAATAGATACCTGAAACTAGTTACCATGGAGTTTTAATGAAAACGAATTGAGTGAGCGATTGAGTGAATTCCTTAATCTTAATTCAATAATCTAACGCAGTTTTTTTTATTATGCCCCCGCATCGGATGATGCCGGGGGCATAGAGTTTTTCGGTTTTCCGTACGTGCGTCCGTTGGTACGTGTGTACGTGCGTACGGGTGTCCGAATGTACGTCCTTCTGTACGAAAGTGTGAACGTGCGTACGTACGTACGTAATCCTGTTAGACTCAGGTTAAGGTTTTTGTACAAGGTAGAACTTGAGCTCATATTTTCCAAACCATACAATAGATTTGGTTTATATTTAGTTTGATGATAGATAGAGGTCAAAAGTTTTATTTACCAATACCCCCACCCATACCCATGACCTCAAGGTCAAGGTCACGAACTTAGAAATTTCTAACGTTTAAGACCCAGGTTAAGGTATTTGTACCACGTAGAACTTGAGATCATATTTTCAAAGCCATACAATGGATTTGGTTTATATTTAGTATGATGATAGATATAGGTCCAAAGTTTTATTCAGCAATACCCCCACCCATACCAATGACCTCAAGGTCAAGGTCGTGGACTTTGAAATTTTTAATGTTTAAGACCCAGATTAAGGTATTTGTACCAGGTAGAACTTGAACTCATATTTTCATAACCATACAATGGATTTGGTTTATATTTACTATGATGATACATAAAGGTCCAATGGTTTATTCAGCAATACCCCCACCCATACCCATGACCTCACGGTCAAGGTCACAGAGTTAGAGGTCGATCCCGGGCTTCTCCAGACTTTCGGATGAGTCTTTAAACCGAGGTCCCGTCTCCGTATGACCTTAGCTGTTGGTGGGATGTAAAACTCAAACACTCACTCACTCACAGACTTAAAAAAATTTTAATGTTTAAGACTTTGGTTAAGGTATTTGTACCACCAATTTCAATATAACTTCACACAAATGTTCCTTATAAAAATATCTCGTGCAAGTTCGACTTTTAAGGTCATGGCCTCAAGGTCAAGGTCACAGTGGCTATTTTAGAAAAACTTTGTCATTGCTCTAGCGCTTACATTTCTTGACCAATTTCAATATAACTTAACACAAATGTTCCTTATGACAATATCTCTAGCGAGTTCCACTTTCAAGGTCAAGGTCACTGTGGCTATTTTTAGAAAAACTTTGTCATCCCTCTAGCGCTTACATTTCTTCACCGATTTCAATGTAACTTCACACGAATGTTCCTTATGACAATTTCTCAAGCCATTTCGACTTTCAAGGTCAAGGTCACTATGGCTATTTTTAGAAAACTTTGTCATCGCTCTAGTGCCTACATTTCTTCACTGATTTCAATATAACTTCACACAAATGTTCCTTATGACAATACCTCGAACGAGTTCGACTCTCAAGGTCAAGGTCACTGTGGCTATTTTTAGAAAAACTTTGTCATTGCTCTAGCGCTTACATTTTTTCACCAATTTCAATATTACTTCACACAAATGTTCCTTATAACAATATCTCCAGCGCATTCCACTTTCAAGGTTAAGGTTACCGTGGCTATTTTTTGAAAAACCTTGCAATTGCTCTAGCACTTACATTTTTTCATCAATTTCAATATAACTTCACACAAATGTTCCTTATGACAATAGTTCGAGCTATTTTGACTTTCAAGGTCAAGGTCACTGTGGCTATTTTTAGAAAAACTTTGTCATCGCTCTAGCGCCTACATTTATTGATGGATTTTAATAGAACTTCACACAAATGTTTCGTATGATTATATCTTGAGTTGCTTTTACTTTCAAGGTCATTACCTCAAGGTCAAGGTCACTGTGGCTATTTTTAGAAAAACTTTGTCATCGCTCTACCGCCTACATTTATTAACAGATTTTAATATAACTTCACACAAAAGATGCTTATGATAATATCTTGACCAAGATCTACTTTCGTGGTCATGGCCTCAAGTCAAGGTCACTATGGCTATTTTTAGAGAAACATTGTCATCACTCTAGAACGTACATTTATTGATGGATTTTTAAACAAACTTTACACAAATGTTGCATATGATAATATCTCAAGCAAGTTGTCTAGTGCGAGGGGATTTGTATCGCATGCGATGCCTTGTTTATATTATATTTTTTGAGAGCTCATATTTCTTGAACCATGTGATGGATTTGCTACATATTTGGAATGATGATAGATACATGTCAGAAGTTTCATTCAGCCATAACCCCGCCCTGCCCCTGCCGCTTGACCTTAAGGTGATGGTAGGGGGGTACGGTAGGTCCCTGGGCGGGGGCATTTGTGTTGTATTGACACATTCCTAGTTTAGAGAGGGTTGCTTGCTTAGTTAGACCTATCTTCCACGAGACCCTCCATTAATCATACAATATCAACAACTATCAACAAACAAAATATGGGTATAAACAAATGAAAGGTATGCATGACAAAAATGATAGTGTTAAATCATTTATAAATATAAAAACATAGCAATGTTCCTTAAATAGATCCCTGTGGGACTCCGCATTTCATAATACCCCTTTATCCACGTTTTTTTTTTGTTTTGTTTACAGAATTCACATTCAATTGGTCATTTGGTGAAAACCTACACTGCATAAACTTTTCTATGTCAGTGGTTCTTATTACGAATCTGCATTCGGCTCTTTTCGAACGAATACACTTTTAGCCAGTCGTGTCAAATTCAATGCCGCTTAAAGTCTCTATTTTGCATGGGAATTGAAAACTGCTTTATGACGTTGACGAACGGGTGTGCCACTGTATACGTACGCAATTATAGGACGGTCATTTAAAAGTTTACGGAATTGTTCACAAAAACATGTTTACATGCCCTGTCCAAATGGCAGCCATATTGGAAAACAAATCTTACCGCTTTTGGCGATAATGTGATCTTAGAATAGTTATCAATTGTGTATGGGGAAATTATCTCGTTTAGCCATCTCATATACAAATGAGACTAAAGAAAACTTTAATTTTTTCTTGTTTTGTAGAGTACACAATTTTGATTGCGTCAGGCTAAAACATATGTCATTAAACTTATAAGGGAATATGATTAATGAATAGAACGGCCATATTTCAACCCCTCAACGCCGTTTTTGTTTCAATCTGTTAACGCAGAATTGAGATAGTATCGGAATTTTGAGACTCATACACTAATATTGCATTTACGGGCTACCATAATTTATTATCTATGGCGACGTTATGCAATTCAAAGAAGTTGTCCATACAGTGGTTTCATATGCAGCATAGATTCAACTTCAAAGGTAAATCATCAAAAACTGTGCTACTTTCCAGGTAACTATTTTCGAAAAAAAAATTCTCTTGGCCCCTGCCTATTTTAAACATCTCCTCCTCTGAAGCCACTTGGCCGATTGGGCCGAAATTTTATCTGTAGCATCCTTGGGCTTTGGGATTGAAAGTTTGTGTTAATTTTTTATGGAAATCAGCTTTTTTAGCTCACCTGAGCCGAAGGCTCATGTGAGGTATTAGTATACCACGAGCCGTCGTCCGTCGTCCACACTTTCAACGAAGTATATCTCTGGAACCAGTGGGCCGGCCTTGGTCAAATTTCATATGAACCATCATCAGGTAGTGGGAAATAAAAATCAAAAATGAAAAATAGGTTTTCGTGCAGATCGGATGAGAACTCTGGTTGCCACAGCAACAAAGAGCTCCCATAGGCTTAACATAGGAAAAAGCTTGTCATCACTCTAGCTCCGTCAGTTTTTTTCTGATCGACTTCATTCTTGCAGATAACGAGGACAGGCATGAAATCTCGATCAAGTTCGATTTTGGGCTGAATCGGATCATTCACTCAGGAGTTACGTGCCCTTGAGCGTTGAAAAAATTGCCTATTGACTTTACATGGGGAGAATGTTGTCATCACCGTAGCTGCTTCAATTATTTTCAGATTGGCTTTATTCTTGCAGATAACCAGCACAGCCATGAAATCTCGGTCAAGGACGATAACTGGCAGAATCGGATCATTCACTTAGAAGTTACCTGCCCTTGTGTGTTTTTGCATTAGGGTTAATTTCAAAATGTATATCTTAAAGACTACTTGGCCAACTTTGATCAAATTTCATGTGTCGCATTATTGGGCAAGTGGAAAGGCTTCATTAGGTTTTCAGGCAGATCTGAGTGGAACTCTGGTTGCCATGGCAACATCTAGCTCCCATAGACTTCACATAGGAAAAAGCTTGTCATCACTCTAGCTCCGTCAATTTTTTTCTGATCGACTTCATTCTTGCAGATAACCAGTACAGGCATAAAATCTCGGTCAAGTTCGATTTTGGGCCGAATCAGATAATTCACTCAAGAGTTACGTCCCCTTGAGCGCCCGAAAAATTGCCTATCGACTTAACATGGGGAAAATGTTGTCATCACTGTAGCTAGTAACGAGGACAGGCATTAAATCTCGGTTAAGTTCGATTTTGGGCAGAATCGGAATATTGACCTCGGAGTTACGTGACCTTGAGCGACAAAAAATTTGCCCATAGACTTAACATAGGGAAAATGTTGTGACTACGATAGCGACTTGAATTTTTTTTTCAGATCAGCTTCAAACTTGCAGGTAACGAGGACAGACATAAAATCACGGTTAAGTTCGATTTTGGGCCGAATCGGATTATTTGCCTTGGAGTTACCTGCCCTTGAGCATGAAAAAATACGTTGTGACCACGATAGCAACTTTATTTTTATTCAGATCAGCTTCAAACTTGCAGGTAACGAGGACAGGCATAAAATCCCGGTTAAGTTCGATTTTGGGCCGAATCGGAATATTGACCTCGGAGTTACGTGACCTTGAGCGACAAAAAATTTGCCCATAGACTTTACATTGGGAAAATGTTTTGACTGCGATAGCGACTTGAATTTTTTTCAGATCAGCTTCAAACTTGCAGGTAACGTGGACAGGCATAAAATCACAGTTAAGTTCGAATCGAAATATTGACCTCGGAGTTACATGACCTTGAGCGACAAAAAATTTGCCCATAGACTTTACATAGGGAAAATGTTGTGACTACGATAGCGACTTGAATTTTTTTCAGATCAGCTTCAAACTTGCAGGTACCGAGGACAGACATTAAATCTCGGTTAAGTTCGATTTTGGGCCGAATCGGATTATTTGCCTTGGAGTTACCTGCCCTTGAGCATAAAAAAATACGTTGTGACCACGATAGCAACTTTATTTTTATTCATATCAGCTTCAAACTTGCAGGTCACTAGTACAGGCATAAAATCTCGGTTAAGTTCAATTTTGGGCCGAATCGGAATATTGACCTCGGAGTTACGTGACCTTGAGCGACAAAAAATTTGCCCATAGACTTAATTAGGGAAAATGTTGCGACTACGATAGCGACTTGAATTTTTTTCAGATCAGCTTCAAACTTGCAGGTAACGAGGACAGACATAAAATCTCGGTTAAGTTCGATTTTGGGCCGAATCGGAATATTTGCCTTGGAGTTACCTGCCCTTGAGCATAAAAAAATACGTTGTGACCACGATAGCAACTTTATTTTTATTCATATCAGCTTCAAACTTGCAGGTAACGAGGACAGGCATAAAATCTCGGTTAAGTTCGATTTTGGGCCGAATCGAAATATTGACCTCGGAGTTACGTGACCTTGAGAGACAAAAAAATTTGCCCATAGACTTAACGTAGGGAAAATGTTGTGACAGAAATAGCGACTTGAATTTTAGCTCACCTGAGCCAAAGGCTCCAGTGAGCTGAAATTATACCAAGGCTCCGGAGTCCGTCGTCTGTCGTCCGTCCATCCGTCGTCCACACTTTCAATGAAGCATATCTCAGAAGGCAGTCGACCAATCTTGTTTAAATTTTATGTGTAGCACCATTGGGCAAGGGGAAAGGCTGCATTAGGTTTTGGAGCTAGTCTGGTTCATTTGTTCCGTCATTCTTCTTTCTCTCCATATAGAGATAATAGACCAATGTTAAATTTTTAATCAAAGATTTCTCAGGAACTATAACAGCTAGAAGCATCAAATTTGGTATTCAATAGAATAATGATGACTTATTTTGTGTAAGAGACATTGGGGTTTCTCAGCTTTTTTGTTCATCTGTTCTTTCATTCTTCTTTCTCTCCATTTTGACCAATGTTAAATTTTCGTCAAAGATTTCTCAGGAACTATAGAAGCTAGAAGTCTCAAACTTGGAATGCAATGCAATAATGATGACTTATATCCTGTAAGGGTCAATGGGCTCGATTCTATTAGCAGATTTAGTAGTCAAGTCTGTGAATTGTTAAAACTTAAGTTCCTCAGGTGAGCGGTTTAGGCTCATTGAGCCTCTTGTAGTTTGGTTGCTATGGCAACTTAGAGTTTCCATAGACTTATAATGGGGAAAATTGAAAAAAGGCATTTGCTGCCAAGTCATTGCAGGTATTTTGACAAAACTTTCATAGAAATGTTCCATAGACAATCTACTATCTGCTATTGATTTTAGGCCTACCGCTCATTTTCATTGGTTGCCATGGAAACCAAAATGCAAAACATACTTAAAAATCATCTCCTCAGGAACCATATGCTCTAGGAAGCTGAGACTTTATGAAAATATTCACCATATTTGCCTTTACAGGTTTTGTGTTTTTAGCTCACCTGGGCCGAAGGCTCCAGGGGAGCTTATAGTATAGTGGGTCGTCCGTCCGTCCGTCCACACATTTGAGCAGCTATATCTCTGCAGCCTGCAGGCTGATCTCAATCATTTCTCATCTGTAGCATGGCTCTGGTGGGGCATTGATGACATTAACTTTTTTTCGAAATCGCTCTAAAACTTTGGTTGTTATGGCAACCACAAGGTCCCATAAACTTACTGTGGGAAAATGCTTGTCATCACCGTAGCGCCTTCAGTTTTGATCGGATCTTTCTGAAACTTATATGTAAGGCGGCTGGGGGTAAAAACTCGCATGAGTTCGAAAACCGGCTACGTCGGCCCATCTATCGTAGAGTTAGGTTCCTTTGATTGCTGAAAATGCCGATTTTTGACCTTATCATCATGGTAGCCCCTTCAGTTTTGATCGAATCTTTTTGGAACTTATATGTAAGGTGGCTGGGGATAAAACCTCGGATGTGTTCGAAAAAACGGCGTAGTCGGCTCATTTTTCTTAGAGTTATGTCCCTTTGATTGCTGAAAATGTCGATTTTGACCTTTTCATCACCGTAGCCCCTTCAGTTTTGATCGGAACTTACTGAAACTTATATGTAAGATGGCTGGGGATAAAATCTAGGATGAGTTCGAAAACCGGCCAAGTCGGCCCATTTAACATAGAGAAACGTCCCTTTGATTGCTGAAAATGCCGATTTTTGACCCTGTCATCACCGTAGCTCTTTTAGTTTTGATCGGATCTTTCTGAAACTTATATGTAAGGTGGCTAGGAATAAAACCTCGGATGAGTTCAAATACCGGCCAAGTCGGCCCTTTAATCGTAGAGTTACTTCCCTTTGATTGCTGAAAATGTCGATTTTTGACCTTGTCATCACCGTAGCCCTGTCAGTTTTGATCGGATCTTTTCAGAAACTCATATGTAAGGTGGCTGGGAATAAAACCTCAGATGTGTTTGAAAACTGGCCAAGTCGCCCCATTTATCATAGATGGCTGAAAACGCCGATTTTTTACATTGTCATCACCGTAGCCCCTTCAGTATTGATGGGATCTTTCTAAAACTTATATTTAAGGTGGCTGGGGATATGTGTGTGTGTGTGTGTGTGTGAATTCGGGTTTAACGTCGCTTTCAACAATTTTTCAGTCATATCACGACGGTGTCTGGTTGCGACAGGGAGCTCAATGCTCACGTTTATAGTGCTGCCTCACTCAAGTATCATGTCCCAGACACATTACATGATACCACACCCAGTCACATTATCCTGACACTGGATCGACCAGTCCTAGCGCTACCCCGTAAATCTGAGTGCCAAGCGAGGAGCAGCTAGTACCATTTTTAACGACTTTGGTATGTCGCGGCCCGGGATCGAACCCGAGACCTCCCGTTCCCCGGAGCGGACACTCTACCAACTGAGCTATCGGGGCCGGTGTGGCTGGGGATAAAACCTCAGATTAGTTCGAATATCGACTAAGTTGGCCCATTTATCATGTATTTACGTTTGATTGCTGAAAATGTCGATTTTTGACCTTGTCATCACCATAGCCCCGTCAGTTTTGATTGGATCTCTCTGAAACTTATATGTAAGGTGGCTGGGGATAAAATCTCGGATGAGTTTGAAAACCTGCCAATTAAGCCCATTTATCATAGAGTTATGTCCCTTTGATGGCTGAAAATGTCGATTTTTGACATTGTCATCAACGTAGCCCCTTCAGTTTTGATTGGATCTTTCTGAAACTTGTATTTAAGGTGGCTGGGGATAAAACCTCAACTTAATTCGAATACCGACCAAGTTGGCCCATTTAGCATGTATGTACGTCCCTTTGATTGCTGAAAATGTCGATTTTTTACCTTGTCATCACCATAGCCCCTTCAGTTTTGATTGGATCTTTCTGAAACTTAAATGTAAGGTGGCTGGGAATAAAATCTCGGATGAGTTCGAAAACCTGCCAAGCCAGCCCATTTATCATAGAGTTATGTCCCTTTGATGGCTAAAAATGTTGATTTTTGACCTTGTCATCACCGTAGCCCCTTCAGTTTTGATCGGATCTTTCTGAAACTTATATGTAAGTTGGCTGGGGATAAAACCTCAGATAAGTTCGATAACCAGCCAAGTCGACTTATTGATCGTAGAGTAACGTCCCTTTGATTGCTGAAAATGCCGATTTTTGACCTTGTCATCGCCGTAGCCCTTTCAGTTTTGATCTGATCTTACTGAAACTTATATGTAAGGTGACTGGGGATAAAGCCTCGGATGAGTTTGAATACCGCCCGATTCGGCCCATTTATCTTAAAGTAAAATCCCTTTGTTTGCTGAAAATGTCGATTTTTGACCTTGTCATCTCCGTAGCCCCTTCAGATTTGATCGGATCTTTCTGAAACTTATATGTAAGGTGGCTGGGGATAAAACCTCGGATAAGTTTGAAATCCGGCCAAGTCGCCCATTTATAAGTTATGTCCCTTTGATGGCTGAAAATGCCGATTTTTGACATTGTCATCACCGTAGCCCCTTCAGTTTTGATGGGATCTTTCTGAAACTTATATGTAAGGTGGCTGGGGATAAAACCTCAGATGAGTTCGAATACCGACAAGTTGGCCCATTTATCATAGATTTATGTCCCTTTGATTGCTGAAAATGTCGATTTTTGAGCTTGTCATCACCATAGCCCCTTCAGTTTTTATCGGATTTTTCTGAAACTTATGTTTAAGGTGGCTTGGGATTAAATCTAGGATGAGTTCAAATACCGGCAAAGACAGCCCATTTATCATCGAGAAACGTCCCTTTGATGGCTGAAAATGCCGATTTTTGACCTTGTCATCACCGTAGCCCCTTCAGTTTTGATCGGATTTTTCTGACACTTATATGTAAGGTGGCTGGGGAAAAACCTCTGATGAAATCGAAAACTGGCCAAGTGGGCCCATTTATCTTTGAGCAACATCCCTTTGATTGCTGAAAATGCCAAATTTTGACCTTGTCATCACCGTAGCCCCTTCAGTTTTGATCAGATCTTTCTGAAACTTATATGTAAGGTGGCTGGGAATACAACCTCGGATGAGGTGTAATGCCGGCCAAGTCGGCACATTTATCATAGAGTTTCGTGCCTTTGATTGCTGAAAATGCCTATTTTCGACCTTGTCATCACAGCTGCCTTTTCAGTTTTGATCGGATCTTCATGAAACTTACAAACAAGTCAGGCAGAAAAAGCTCGGAGGAGTTTGAAAACTTGTGAGGTTTGCCTATTTATCACAGAGTAACATCTCTTTGATATCAGCAGTTAATTGCTTATTTTTTAACTTGTCATCTTTATAGCCACTTCAGTTTAGATCGGATCTTCTTAGCAAGTCAGGAATAAAAGCTTGATTGAGTTTGAAAACCGGTGAGGTCAGCCCATTTATCATTGAGTTACATTCTACTTGATTTGCAGAAAATGCTTACCCTGTCATCACCATATCCTCCCATAAATCCTTCAGTAAAGGTTGGCACTTTCTGAAACTTTGAATCTGTTAGCTCAGGTGAGCGATACAGGACCAGCTTGGGCCTCTTGTTTATGAAATTTGGCCTTTCAGTTTTGTTGCTATGGCAACTTAGAGTTTCCATTGACTTATAATGTAGAAAACTGAAAAATGGCATTTACTGCAAAATCATTTCAGATATTTTGACAAAACTTACATAGAAATGTTCCTTGAGTAAACTTCTTTTAGCCATATGCTTTAAGGTCAACCTGGGGGTCCCCTAGGTTGTGCCCGGCGCATGCCCCGCCCCCTCCACTTATGCCTTATATCTCAGAAACCTTACAGATCCTCACCCCTAAACCATATATATTCTTGTTCCTTATGATAATATGCATTAAGTGACACCAACATGTGGTTCCCCTGGGATGTGCCGGGGACATGCCCCGACCACTCCACTTGGAAGTCCCCGTGGTGTAGTGGTAACGCTACTCATCTTGTAAACCAGGGGTCGCAGGATCGATCCCGGGCTTCTCCAGACTTTCGGATGAGTCTTTAAACCGAGGCCTGGTCTCCGTATGACCTAAGCTGTTGGTGGGACGTAAATCTCAAACACTCACTCGACCACTCCACTTCAAAAAAGGCCATTTATCTCTGAAACCATTCAGATCCCCACCCCTAAACCACATATATTCTTGTTTCTTTTGATAAGACGCATTAAGTGACACCAACCTGTGGGTCCCCCGGGATGTGCCGGGGACATGCCCCACCCACTCTACTTAATAAAATGCCATTTATCTCAGAAACCTTTGAGATCACCGCCCCTTAACCATACATATTCTCATTCCTTATGATAAATACGTTCCGAATAGTTAGATCCTTTGGAAGCAAAGAATACACCAAACACCAACGAAAATAGCAGACTCGGTTTTATTGAGTCTGTTCATGACCAGTATTGTTCAGTATCATTCAGTGACACCAACTTGGGGGTCCCTGGGATGTGCCGGGGCAATGCCCTTCCCCCTCCACTTCATAAAAGGCCAAATATTCCAGAAACCTTACAGATCTCCACCCCTAAACCATATATATTATTGTTCCTTATGATAAGACACATTCAGTGACACCAACCTAAGGGTCACCCAGGGCGCGATATGATAAGACATATTCAGTGACAACAATCTTGGGGATCTGCCACAAAAGACCATATATCTGAGAAACTGTCCAGAACCCCGCCCCTAAACCATATAATTATATTCTTGTTCCTTAGGATAAGACGCAATCAGTGACACCAGCATGTGCCCCCCCACCCCGGGGCCTCGGGCCATGCCCCATCCATTTACTCCATTAAAATCCATATATCTCAGAAACCGTTAGGATCCCCACCCCTTAACCATATATATTTTTGTTCCTTATGCTAAGACTCCACTTCATAATAGGCAATATATCTCAGAAACCATTCAAATCCCCATGCTATAATCACATATATTCTTATTCATTGTTATTTGACACATTCAGTCACCCCGTCTTGGGGGGTCCACAGGGGCCATTTCTCTCCCTGCCATAAGGGCCTCATATCTCGGAAACCATTCAGATCCCCACCATTTAACCATATATACTCTTGGTTCATATGATAAGACATATTCAGTGACAACAATCTTGGGCATTTCTGGGATCTGCTGTGCCCGAATCCCTCCATTGCTTAAAAGGCCTTACATCTCAGGAACCATACATATCCCCACTGCTAAACCATATATGTCTCTGTTCCGTTTGATAAGATGCATTTTGTGGCACCAACCAGGGCTCCATTGGGTCCATGCCCCACCCTCTCTACTTTATAAAACACCTAATTTTTCAGATACAGTCCACCTGGGTGCTCATTTGGGTATGAGGTTTGTTTGGGAGACTATATTTGGTAGATTAAAATCATATCATGTTTTAATACATTGCTGCCATTGGGCAGTGTCCACTTGAGCTCTGGTTTATGAAATTTGGCTCTTTGGTTTGTTTGCTATGGCAAGTTAAGAGTTTCCATTGACTTATAATGCGGAAAATTGAAACATGACATTAATGCCTTTCAAGATATTTTGTCACACTTTCATAGAAATGTTCCTTTAATAATGTTCTTTTTGGCCTATTTGTTGCCACAGATGGGAAATTGTCATCTGTTGTCCTGCAACAACACGTTCAAGCGACATCAGAATCTGAAGCCACTAGGCTGATTGGGTCCAAATTTTATCTGTTGCATCCTTGGGCACAGGGTTTCAATGGTTAATTAAAATACATTGCTTCAGTGGGCAGTGCCCCCCCCCCCGCTGGGCCCATGGGCCTCTTGTTTATAAAAATCGGCTCATTAGTTTGGTTGCTTTGGCAACTTAGAGTTTCCATAGACTTATAATGGAGAAAGAAGAATAATGCCATTTACTGCCAAGCCTTTGCAGATATTTTGATAAAATTTTCTTCAGCCATGCTTTTAGGCCAACCTTGGGGCCCCCAAGGTGTGCCGGGGCCATGTCCCAATCGCCTCCATTTCATAAAAGGTCATATATGTCAGTAACCATTCAGATCCCCACCCAAAGCCATATATATTCTTGTTCCTTGTGATAAGACGCATTCTGTGACATCAACCTGGGGGACCCCTGAGTGGACCTGCCCCCCTAACCTAAGGGTCTCCCGGGGTGCGCCCCACCCCTCCACTTTTCAAAAGGCCAAATAGCTGAGAAACTGTTCAGAGCCCCTTGTTCCTTATTATAAGACTCATTCAGTCACACCAACATTGAGGTCTTTGTCTTTCCTGGTGTCCGGCTTGGCCATAGAAAAATCTTTCAAACAACTCCTCCTATACCTTTGGGCTTATTTCATTCAAACTTCATAGAACTGTTGCTATGGAAACTTTCTCCATTATACGTCTATGGAAACTCTGTTTTGCTCTACCAAAATACATGTAGCTAAAACAGTTCTGCTCTGATGACCAAAGCTAAAAATAGAAAACCATCAATTATTTGTTTTAAAAGCAAGCCCCTAATAAATCATGAGACCAGTATTATTAAGATTTAAAAGAAAGGTTGCACAGGTGGCTCCGTACCAAAATAGCTTAAATTGTTCACTGTGATAAGCAAGGTTGCCCCCAGGGCTAAATATAGGAAAATCTTCGAATGACAACTCCTGGGCCAATTTCAAAATTTTGCGTTAGTGACCTTCTATGAGAATAAAATAACGATAAAATCTGCTATATATTTAGGCCAATTTCATTCAAACTTCATAAGCATGTGTCTTTGGTGGCGCCCTACAAAAAAGCTAAAGGGTTCTGCTCCAATGAGCAAAATGGCTGAAAGAGCTAAAATAGAAAACGTGAACAATTTACTTAAAATGTAAACACCTCATAAGCCATTTGGACCAATCTGATTCAAGTTTCACAGGAATCACACGGGGAATTCGACTACCTGGAACGCAGACCGACATCAAAAACGCCGACTGTTTACTTTTGATTTGAAAGAGGGTGATTCGATAAAATCCTGTTTTTTGCGACCCTATTAAAAACATCACGTAAACAAGTCCATGAAATAAAGACCCCCCTAAACCCCTCTTTATATAGAGTAAACTGGGGTTTGCGGGGGTAAACATTATTTTCCTTATTTCTACTCCAAGTCATAGGTTATGGGTACTCGACAGAACCGCCTCAATGAGGCGGTTCTAACGAGGACCCAAAACTTACGTTTGGAGCAGAAATAAGGAAAATATCACAAATTTTCATCAGAAAAAATACCTTTTTTTGAGGTTTGAAAATGCACTATATCACACGGATATGTTATCGTAATGTCTGTTTTGATTTTTGCTGTTTTCTTCTGGAACTGTCACAGCTGTTTCGTAATGGTGTTTTTGCTTCAATAGATTACATGAAAGCGTCTTTACAGACAACTAAAATGGAAAACATGCAAATCGTCTAAAAACATTAGTGTAATTACCATGCCAGAAATGCGACTGACTTATCCAAAGATGTCATTGTAGCTTGAAAGAGAAAGAGTTCTTGTTCAAAATTAAACTCCTATATACTTGTGTCACACGTTGCTCGGGCAGCAATAAGCATGGACTCGAGTGCACCATGCTGAAAGAAGATAATCCTTGCGACAGACGCATTCCTTTGATGTTACCATGAAACGCAGACAATGGATACCAATGACGGATTTACCAATTAATGCTTAAATCAGTACCTACTTGCACAACTCCTAAATTTGGAGGTTCCAAAAGCACGGTTATGAAGTCTTGAATATTTCCCACGTATATAAACAACGTGTTTGAAAATAGCGTAAGAAGAGTAAATGATTACTCTCTCTCTCTCTCTCTCTCTCTCTCTCTCTCTCTCTCTCTCTCTCTCTCTCTCTCTCTCTCTCTCTCTCTCTCTCTCTCTCTCTCTCTCTCTCTCTCTCTCTCTCTCTCTCTCTCTCTCTATGTTTGGATAGTTCATATTTCCTATACTTACACAAGTGTCTTATGAAGATAACTGATGAATAGGAACAGTCAGAGAGCCTTTCCTTGGTTCTAATATTTTTTAGCTCACCAGAGCCGAAGGCTCCGGAGGAGCTTATAGGATAGGCAGTTGTCCGTCGTCGTCTGCGTCTGCGTCGTCTGCATCTGTGTCGTCTGGCGTCAACAGTTTCAAACGACAACACCTCTGAAGCCACTGGGCCGATTCAGCCCAAATTTCATCTGTAGCATCCTTGGGCAGGGGGATTGAAAGTTTGTGTTTTTAATGAAAATCGGCTTATAAGTTTGGTTGCTATGACAACTTAGAGTTTCCATAGACTTATAATGGGGAAAATAGAAAAATGGCATTTACTGCCAAACGTTTGCAGATATATTGACAAAACTTTTATAGAAACATTCCTTGAGTGAACCTCTTTTAGCCACATGCTTTTATGCTAACCTGTGGGTCCCCCAGGGTGTGCTGGGGCCATGCCCCACCCCCCTCCAGTGCATAAAAGGCCATATATCTCAGAAACTATTCAGATCCCCAGCCCTAAACAGTATATATTCTTTTTTCTTATGATAAGACGCATTCAGAGACACCAACTTGGGGGTCCCCTGAGATGTGCCGGGCCAATGCCCCACACCCACCACTTCGTAAAAGGCCAAATATCTTAGAAACCGTTTAGATCCTCGCCCCAAAACTATACATATTCTTGTTCCTTATGATAATATGCATTCAGAGACACCAACCTAGGGGTCCCCTGAGATGTGCCCGGGACATGCCCCCACCCCCTCCACTTTGTAAAAGACCCAATATCTCAGAAACCATTGAGATCCCCACCCCTAAACCATATATATTCTCGTTCCTTATGACAAGACGCATTTAGTGATACCAACCTAGGGGTCTCCCAGGGTGCGCCGAGGCCATGCCCCACCCCTCCATTTCATGCATAAAAGGCGATATATCTCAGACACCATCTAGATCCCCACCCAAAACCATATATATTCTTGTTTCTTATGATAAGACGCATTCAGTGCCACCAACCACTGTGTCCCCTAGGATGTGCCTGGGCCATGCCCCACCCAATCAAAAAACCCAATATCTCAGAAACTGTTCAGATCTTCACCCCTAAGTCATATATATTATTGTACCTTATGATAAGACACATTCAGTGATTTCAACCTAGGGGTCATCCGGGGTGTGCCAGGGCCATGCCCCACCCCTCCACTTCATAAAAGGCGATATATCTCAGAAGCCTTTCAGATCCCCACCCCAAAGCCATATATATTCTTTTTCTTATGATAAGACGCATTCAGTGACACCATCCTGGGGGTCCCCTAGGATGTGCCCAGGCCATGCCCCACCCCACCCCCCCCCCTCCACTTCATAAAAGGCCCAATATCTCAGAAACTGTTTAGATCCCCACCCCATAACCATATATATTCTTGTTCCTTATAAGAGGCATTCAGTGATACCAAACCTAGGGGTCTCCCAGAGTGCGCCGGGGCCATGCCCCACCGCTCCACTTCATAAAAGGGGATATATCTCGGAAACCATTCAGATCCCCACCCCAAAACCATTATATATATTCTTATCATAAATAAGACGCATTCTTATCCCTGGGGACCCCCAACCTGGGGGTCCCCTGGGATGTGCCCGGGCCACCCCTCCACCTTGCCCCACCCCCTTCACTTCATAAAAGGCCCAATATCTCTGAAAACTTACAGATACCCACCACAAACCATATATATTCTTGTTCCTTATGATTAGACACATTCAGTGACACCAACTTGGGTGTCCCCGGGGATGTGCCCGGGCCATGCCCCACCCCTCCACTTTGTAAAATGTCCAATATCTCAGAAACCGTTTAGATCCCCATCCCTAAACCATATATACTCCTGTTACTTTTGATAAATCACATTTAGTGATACTAACCTAGGGGTCTTCAACTGTGCGCTTGGGCCATGCCCCAACTTCATAAAATGCCATATATCTCAGAAACTGTTCAGATCCCCACCCCTAAGGCATGTAACATGTATTTGTGTTCCTTTTGATAAGACTCATTCAGTCACCTTTTGGTGTATTTGTGCTAGGGCAATGTGTCGATGACATGACCCGCCCCTCCACTTCATAAAAGGCCATATATCTCAAACACCATTACGATCCCCACCTCGTAATCATATATATTCTTGTTCCTAACGATTAGACACATACTGTCACACCAACTTGGCGGTCCGCAGGGGCCATTCCTCTCCTCTTCACTTCATAAGAAGGCCTCATATCTCAGAAACAGTTCAGATCCCATCTCCTTAACAATATATTTTCTTGATCCTAATGATAAGACACATTCAAGGACAACAATCTTGGATTTCCTGGTGTCTGCCAGGGCCATGCTCCAACCCCTCCACAGCTGAAAGGGCTTTATATCTCTGGAACTGTACACATCCCCAACCCTAAACCATATATATTCTTGTTCCTTATGATAAGATGCATTCAGTGATACCAACCTGGGCTCTGTTGGATCCATGCCCCCCCCCCCCCCAACCCCACTTGTTAAAAGGCCTAATATTTCAGATACAGAGTCCACATGGAATTGGGGTTGGTTTGGGAGACTTTATAATCGATAAATTGAAACCATACATGGCTGCCAGTGGGCAACGCCCGTCTGAACTCTGGTGAGCATAGTGGCCCATGGGCCTCTTGTAGTTTCACATTTTATTGAATAAAATAATAAAAATGAGAAATTGCAATTCACAGACGATTTTCCAGATAAATCATTCACAGAGGATTTTCCAGATATACCACAAATCGGCTGATAAATGTTCAAGGTTTCATGCAGGTATTCTAATGTTTGACGTTTTATTCCGGTCCTCTGTTTAGAAGTCTATCTCTAGACCCAAACCGTTTTTTTTTCTTCGTTTGTTTTAAGGGCAGGAAACTGAAGAGACCGGATCGACAGTTGTGGTTCTTGTGCAAATATATGTTTACGTATGTTCATTGAAACTTCTAATGGTCCGCATTTGTTGGAGTTTTCGTTCAGATAGTCTATATAAAATTAGATCAAAACCCATAAACCATAGTTTCAGATATCCCTGTTTCAAATGCCAACAATGGGCCTTCATGACCTAGCGGGTTAGAGCGCTGTCTCTTAACCATATCGTCTCCTTCTGCTGTGGATTCGAACCTCGCGCGGGTCACATTTGAGACGCCAGGTTCTGCAACGGATTGTCAGGTCGTCTTCTCCTTGTTATATGGGTTTCACCCACCTCTGATTAATGATGGGGTGAAAATAAGTGAACTTATCTTAAAAGAAGAGGTAGTAGAAGAAGTAGAAGAACCGTCACACAGATAAAAGTGGCGGATTTTACATGATATGAACGTGTATAAGGAATGTGAATGCAGTCCGTCAAAATTGTTTGAGAAAGCAGGTTTCAGAGGTGACGGATAGACGTTGCTCCAAACTATTCATGTTTAAAAACTGTTGTGCATCTGCAAGCCAGGTTGCTTGCACAATTGCACAAATGCGTGATATTTCTTCATTTCTGTCATTCTTAGCAAAATTTAGACATTCACATGACACTGTTTGTTCGAAATATTTGGATATTTGGATTTAATCCATTCCATCACATGTCGTATTAAATCATATCTGCACCGACATGCATCTGAAAGCAATCAAACACTACAGCTACACAGGTTGATATGATTCTTACCTGGTCGCCCACGCCTTTCATGGTGCATGTACCTCATATATGACAAACAGAATCTTCCACATAACAATACTTGACAGGCGGATTTCTCCTTTTTATCCCCCGACCGAATAGGTTCGGGGGATATAGCGATCAGCCTGGCGTCCGTCCGTCCGTTAACGCAACCTTGTGATGGCCATAACTCCTATACCCTTTGAGATTCATTGATGGTTCTTGGCATAATTTTTCACAAGGCTGAGACGGTGTGTCATGCGCAAGAACCAGAACTCTGGATGCCATACTTTTTAGCTCACCTGTTAAGTAGTGACAAGGTGAGCTTTTGTGATCACTTTTTGTCCGTCGTGCGTCCGTCTGTCCGTTCGTGCGT
This sequence comes from Lucinisca nassula, assembly GCA_963580285.1. Classification (NCBI taxonomy): domain Eukaryota; kingdom Metazoa; phylum Mollusca; class Bivalvia; order Lucinida; family Lucinidae; genus Lucinisca; species Lucinisca nassula. The sequence goes on from OY757010.1 coordinate 110,555,218, forward strand.
GCGTCTGTAAACAATTTCAAATAAGTATATCTCTAATACCACATGGTCAATCTTGATCAAATTTCATGAGAAGCATCATCAGGTAGGGGGAAAGGCTGCATAAAGTTTTTGGGCTGATCAGATTGGAATTCTGGTTGCCATGGCAACATATAGCTCCCATAGACTTACAATGGGAAAAAAATAAAATATCTTCTTCTCTGAAACCACAGGGCCCAGAGCTTAGATATTTAGCATGTATTAACGGCCAGTGGTCACCTACATAATTCCTGCCATTCATGCCCGTGGGGTCCTAATTGGCCACGCCCCGGGGCCCCTTCGCTCCCATAGACTCATAATGGAACAAAAAGCTTCAAACATCTTCTCGGAAACCACAGGGCCCAGAGCTTAGATATTTAGCATGTAGCAATGGCAAGTGGTCACCTACATAATTCCTGCCAATCATGCCCCTGGGGTCCAAACGGGCTACGCCCCGGGCCCTTTAGCTCCTATAGACTCATAATGGAAAAAGAGCTTCAAAAATCTTCTTCTCTGAAACCACAGGGCCCAGAGCTGAGATATTTGGCATGTAGCAACGGAAAGTGGTCACCTACATAATTCCTGCCAATCATGCCCCTGGGGTCCAAATTGGCCACACCCCGGGGCCCCTTAGTTCCCAAAGACTCATAATGAAAAAAAAGCTTCAAAAATCTTCTTCTCTGAAACCACAGGGCCCAGAGCTTAGATATTTAACATGTAGCAATGACAAGTGGTCACCTACATAATTCCTACCAATCATGTCCCTGGGTTCCAAATGGGTGACGCCCCGGGGCCCCTTCGCTCCCATAGACTCATAATGGAACAAAAAGCTTCAAAAATCTTCTTCTCGGAAACCACAGGCCCAGAGCTTAGATATTTAGCAGGTAGCAACGGCAAGTGGTCACCTATATAATTCCTGCCAATCTTGCCCATGGGGTCGAAACGGGCCACGCCCCGGGACCCTTTAGCTCCAAAAGACTCATAATGGAAAAAAGCTTCAAAAATCTTCTTCTCTGAAACCACAGGGTCCAGAGCTTAGATATTTAGCATGTAGCAACGGCCAGTGGTCACCTACATAATTCCTGCCAATCATGCCCCTTGGTTCCGAATGAGTGACGCCCCGGGGCCCCTTCGCTCCCATAGACTCATAATGGAACAAAAAGCTTCAAAAATCTTCTTCTCGGAAACCACAGGCCCAGAGCTTAGATATTTAGCAGGTAGCAACGGCAAGTGGTCACCTACATAAATCCTGCCAATCATGCCCCTAGGGTCCAAATGGGCCACGCCCCGGGGCCCCTTAGCTCACATAGACTCATAATGGAAAAAAAAACTTCAGAAATCTTCTACTCAGAAACCACAGGGCCCAGAGCTTAGATATTTAGCATGTAGCAACGGCAAGTGGTCATCTACATAATTCCTGCCAATCATGCCCCTGGGGTCCAAACGGGCCACGCCCCAGGGCCCTTTAGCTCCTATAGACTCATAATGGAAAAAAGCTTCAAAAATCTTCTTCTCTGAAACCACAGTGCCCAGAGCTTAGATATTTAGCATGTAGCAACGGCCAGTGGTCACCTTCATAATTCCTGCCAATCATGCCCCTGGGTTCCAAATTGGCGACGCCACGGGGCCCCTTCGCTCCCATAGACTCATAATGGAACAAAAAGCTTCAAAAATCTTCTCCTCGGAAATCACAGGGCCCAGAGCTTAGATATTTAGCATTTAGCAATGGCAAGTGGTCACCTACATAATTCCTACCAATCATGCCCCTTGGTTCCAAATGGGTGACGCCCCGGGGCCCCTTCGCTCCCATAGACTCATAATGGAACAAAAAGCTTCAAAAATCTTCTTCTCGGAAACCACAGGCCCCGAGCTTAGATATTTAGCAGGTAGCAACGGCAAGTGGTCAACAACATAAATCCTGCCAATCATGCCCCTAGGGTCCAAATGGGCCACGCCCCGGGGCCCCTTAGCTCACATAGACTCATAATGGAAAAAAAGCTTCAGAAATCTTCTACTCAGAAACCACAGGGCCCCGAGCTTAGATATTTAGCATATAGCAACGGCAAGTGGTCATCTACATAATTCCTGCCAATCATGCCCCTGGGGTCCAAACGGGCCACGGCCCAGGGCCCTTTAGCTCCTATAGACTCATAATGGAAAAAAGCTTCAAAAATCTTCTTCTCTGAAACCACAGGGCCCAGAGCTTAGATATTTAGCATGTAGCAACGGCCAGTGGTCACCTTCATAATTCCTGCCAATCATGCCCCTGGGTTCCAAATGGGCGACGCCCCGGGGCCCCTTCGCTCCCATAGACTCATATTGGAACAAAAAGCTTCAAAAATCTTCTCCTCGGAAATCACAGGGCCCAGAGTTTAGATATTTAGCATTTAGCAATGGCAAGTGGTCACCTACATAATTCCTGCCAATCATGTCCCTGGGGTCCAAACGCCCCCCCCCCCCCCCCCCCCACCCCGGCCCTTTAGCTCATATAGACTCATAATGCAAAAAAGCTTCAAAAATCTTCTCTTCTGAAACCACAGGGCCCAGAGCTGCGGTATTTGGCATGTAGCAACGACAAGAGGTCACCTACATAAATCCTGCCAATCATGCCCCAAGGGTCCAAATGGGCCATGCCCCGGGGCCCCTTTGATCACATAGACTAATAATTTAAAAAAAAAAAGCTTCATAAATCTTCTTCTCTGAAACCACAGGGCCCAGAGTTTAGATATTTAGCATGTACCAACGGCAAGTGGTCACCTACATAATTCCTGCCAATCATGCCCCTGGGGTCCAAATGGGCCACGCGCAGGGGCCCCTTTGCTCCCATAGACCCATATTTAAAAAAAAAGCTTAAAAAATCTTCTTCTCTGAAACCACAGGGCCCAGAGCTTAGATATTTAGCATGTAGCAACGGCAAGTGGTCACCTACATAATTCCTGCCAGTCATGCCCCTGGGATCCAAAAGGGCCACGCCCCGGGGCCCCTTAGCTCCTATAGGCTCATAATGGAAAAAAAAATAATCTTCTTCTCTGAAACCACAGGGCCCAGAGCTGAGATATTTGGCATGTAGCAACGGCAAGTGGTCACCTACATAAATCCTGCCAATCATGTCCGTGGGGTCCAAATGGGCCACGCCCCGGGGCCCCTTAGCTCCCATAGACTCATAATGGAAAAAAGCTTCAAAATTCTTCTTCTCTGAAACCAAAGGCCCAGAGCTTAGATATTTAACATGTAGCAATGACAAGTGGTCACCTACATAAATCCTGCCAATCATGCCCCTGGGGTTCAAATGGGCCACACCCTGGGACCCCCTTAGCTCCCATAGACTCATAATGTTTCTAATGATAAGACGCATTCAGTGACACCAACCTGGGGATCCCCTTGGAAGTGCCCGGGCCAAGCCCCACCCCCTCCACTTCAAAAAAGGCCCAATTTCTCAGAAACCATTCAGATTTCCACCCCTAAACCATATATATTCTTGTTTCTGATGATAATACGCAGTCAGTGATACCAACCTAGGGGTCTCCCGGGATGCGCCATTGCCCACCTCTCCACTTCATAAAAGGCGATATATCTCAGAAACCTTTCAGATTCCCACCCAAAACCATATATATTCTTGTTTCTTATGATAAGACGCATTCAGTGACATCAACCTGGGGGTCTTCTGGTATGTGCCCGGGCCATGTCCCACCACTCCATGAAAGGCCCAAATTCTCAGAAAACCGTTCAGATCCCCACCCCTTATCCATATATATTCTTGTTCTTTATGATAAGACGCATTCAGTGATTCCAACCTTCGGGTCCCCCGGGATGTGTCATTGCCCAACCCTGCCACTTCATAAAAGGCGATAAATCTCAGAAACCTATCAGATTCCCACCCCTAAACCATATATATTCTTGTTCCTTATGACAAAACGCATTCAGAGACACCAACCTGGGGGTCTCTTGGGATGTGCCCGGGCCATTCCCCACCCCCTCCACTTCATAAAAGGCCCAATATCTCAGAAACCGTTAGGACCCCCACCCATAGACCATATATTTTCTTGTTCCTTATGATAAGATGCATTTAATGATATCAAATTGGGCTTTGTTGGGTCATCTCCCACCCCTCCACTTCATAAAAGGCCTAATATTTCAGATACAGAGTCAACATGGAATGGGGGTTAATTTGGGAGAATTTATAATCAATAAATTAAAACCATACATGGCTGCCAATGGGCAGTGCCCGCCTGAGCTCTGGTGAGCATCGTGGCCCATGGGCCTCTTGTTTAATTATCTCCCATGACAGTTTAATCTTGTGATGGCCATAACTGCAATACTTTTGGGTGTTCGAACTGCTAGGGTGTTCGACATAATTGGTCACCTACCGGTAAATGACCAATTAATTCGAACATTAAAAAATTAAAAACTGATCCAGGTGTTCGAATTATTGGAAAATATCAGATCAAAATACATTGCTGGTTTAATTCTGGTGCACTTTCTCTTGGTGAACAATCTTCTGAAGGCCATATTGACTTTTGGTCGGTGGATTTGCCATCTCTTCCGATGGCGTTTTTTTTAATTTGTTGTAAGTTTTACAATTAAGCAAACGATGTAGACCAATTACCGATTTTGCGGCGTCTCATCTTGATCTGCATTGCCATATTTGGGACGCTTGGCAAATATTGACCTCATATTACATAGCTTAATCGCTCGGACAGTTGACAAAATCTTTACACTTACATCATGAGTTTCTGCCACTTTCATCTTTGAATTTTGCGAAAAGCATGTATAGTTACTATTATGGTAGATGCTTCAATAAAAATCATCAAAATGCGATTATATAATAGATCATGATGAGACAGTCCCGAATGAGAGGTTTCATCTTGGCATACTCTGCATAGGCATCTGTATAAACACTCTGTGTTACATGCGGGTACTTTGCATTCATTCCGCTTCGTTATTATATCCCATTTATGCCAATTAGAAGCCTCAGTGGTGTAGAGGATAAGCTACTCGCCTCGCAAACCATGGGTCGTGGGATCGATTCATGGCTTCACCAGACTTTCGGGCGATTCTTTAAACTGAGGTCCCGTCCCCATATGACCTTGTTGTTGGTTGGGACGTAAAACTCAAACGCACCCGCCTATCGGGGCTTGAAGAAATAGATGGGCTGCATGGTGCTTCCACGCAGACCAAAAACTGACCACACATGAGAACTGGTAAATCGTTTAGAAGGACTAAACCTGCCCAGGCAAAGTGGTGTTAGTCAGACCGCCAAATGCATATAAGCCTTTTGGTTTCATTGGGCGACAGGGCTTGAGATGTCATTTCATTTCAATGTCGGGTAAAAGTCCCAGAAAACTTGAAGCAGCGTCTCCAGAATGACCTAAGTAGTGTTGACGGGAACGTTAAACCTCAATTCAAACAACCAAATACCCTGGCAATGTTTAATTTTGGACACCTGTTTGGCCATTCATTCTTTTCTGCTGAAGGGGGTGTGGTGAGGTTCTGATCTTGTAACCCATATATGAAAATGGAATCTAAGTTTGGAGTGGTGTTTTCCAATTATAAGTGTGTCAGGTTTATTTTTTGTGGCAAATTTTACAAAAATGAGTGTTCTTTTAGCAGACAGTGTAGACCAAGATCAGACGCCGTGTTCTGAGGCGTCTGATCAGGGTCTGCGCTATTTGCTAATTTCTCGGAAAAGGGCCGCTAGGCATATATAGGTTAATTATATTGCTATTCTTTCATGTGCGTCATTCTTTCCCGAATTTTTTCTATAAATTTCTCATTGTTTATCTAATAAGACCGATTCTTAATTTTGTAGCACGTACCACACGCTGGAACAGCATTATATCAACGTCGTTGTAATAATGTATAATCGTATATTACCAGCCAAAATAATGAAACGAACGCGTACAGTTCTAGTACGGTCTGTTTTGAAATATAATGTATAATTTGAAATATAATGTATAATAATATTTTTCTGTCAAAATAATGAAACTAAAAGTATTCTGCATAGACAAAAGTAACAAGAATGACTGAATTCATGTCCGTAGTTGTTTTGTGGGATTACGCTATTCATAGACCAAAGGAAATTTACATATCTTGCCTGTATCTATAACATTATGAAATCACAGATTTATGACATCGACGGGTCCTATGCGCTATTCGACCCCCGCCCATTGGGGCTTGAAGAAATAGATGGGCTGCATGATGCTCACACGCAGAGCTGAAACCGACCGCACATGAGTACTGGTAAACCGCTTAGAGGACCTAAGCCTACCCAGGCAAAGCGGTGCGAGTCGGACCGCCCATGCTTATAAACCCTACTGGTTTCTTTGGGCGACAGGGCTTGAGATGTCATTTCATCTCAATGTCGGGTAGAAGTCCGTAACGTCTCCAAAATGACCTATACACTGTTGACGGGAACGTTAAACATCAAATCAACAAACAAATCATATGCGCTATTTAAAGTCATATGCGCGCATATGACTCACATGCGGTATTAAGACATGCCGTCCTGTTGGTGTCTTTTGACGAAAGACGAAAGCAACCGTATCGATTCCTGATCATTGCTTTCCCTGCGACATTGAGAATACACTCTTGGGTCGAGGTTTAACTTTCAAATTTAACGAAAACAGAATACATTTTACTCCTCTTTTTCATTTTTCCTCGCATGTGGTTTTAACGCCAGTGGTAACCATAACTTTGTGCCGTCTGCATTGCTTGGTATCTGTGCGAGTCGTCATTGGTATCCTTATTTGAACACCCCATCATGAATTTCACATCTATAATTCTAAAATAGAAGTAAAACAAAGATCAGGAATCGATACAATTAACTTACTCTACCCACCAAAGACACCAAAGGAAAAGAAACACAAACATTAAGCGACCAGACCATAATGGAAACCTAAACAAAGGAAGGCCATAAGGACAGTTACTTTCCCACAAAATGGCCATATGGCCATCCAAAATAAAAAGACACAAGTGATACACACAGTAAGTAACAAACAACAACTTAAATAAATCGCCACAGAAGAACCGCCTTGGAACGGTCAGTGGAAAGATTTCCACTGGGGGGCTTAAATCGATTTTACGTGGCCACAATCCTCGTCCTTACTTCCGTCGCGATTTAGACAAATGCTTAGTTCAGTCCGCATGAAGGCCTCCTAACTCATGAGTGCAACATCTCCGTGAACACAATCAAAGAACCACAGAGGTGAGACAACGGTGAGGACTCGACAACAAGAAACCACTGAAATGCTGGAGCAAAAGAAAACCAACAGTTAGACTCCGATGGGCCCGACCAGAGACAGGGCATCAGGCACCAACCAACATTACCTTGAATTAGATCTCTCTAATTCTCAATAAGCCTTTACGTTGGAACCGTCATAGAATCTGAGGCCTGACCCACCGGCGTGCAAATAAAGAGGGAAGCAAAGTTGCCAACCGTGATTGGGTTAACAACCATGCATGCAGTTTGTCGTATAACATCCATGTTCTACCCAATCTTTTAATATCGAAGAATGATTTTACGAAATTGGGTGCTAAAGTCATTGCGATTATATATTTTTCTGAATTTATATACTAAGTCACCATAGAATTCGGGTTCCGATAGACCTTGTTGCAGAAGAGATTTAAGTCCAATATTGAATTTTGAAATTAAATCAGAATGGCGTCTATAAAATTTTGAAAATGCTTTGCGTAGTTTATGGTACCGATAACCCTGATTAAGAAGTTTAGCCTTTAATAATTTATTACGAGTGTTGAAGTCAGTTACATGACTACACACTCTAGCAAATCGAATTAATTGCGAAATATAAACGCCATAGGATGGCGCACGAGGAACATCACCATCCAAAAAAGGAAAATTTACAATCTCAAAATCAATGTAATCGCCTTCATCATAAATTTTGCACGAAATAAACCCATCTACAATAAATAGATGTTAATCCAAAAACGGGGCCTCTGTATCAGATTTGCTATATTTGACTGAAGTTTTGGGGGGGGGGGGGGTGTAAAATCCTGCTTTTTGCTAATTCTAAGAACGCATGGCAGGTACTCAATACATAAATATTTTATGCTATTTAGGAAACATTGGAAATTATGTATGAATTATTGCTCTAAAACTTAAAAAAAAAAACTGTCGACTTGCATCAAACATCTATATTTTGCCGAATAAAATAGGTTATTATTTGTTATTGACGGAATGATTTACGTCCGCAGTTCGTGGAAGGTATTCCGAGACACTGCGAAACGGGTTGCTATCAACATCTGCGGGCATATGTTGATATGCATATATGCGTATATATGGGCATATATGCATATATGCCAGTAAAATGCGATTTTATTCAACTCACCACGAATGTTTTTTTTTTTTTTTTCAGTCGGCGTTTTCGGTGTCCGCCTGCGTTCCAGGTAGTCGAATACCGCGTGTGGGAATGTTACCTATGTAGCACACTACCAAAACAGCTATAATTGTTGTGCTCCTCTAAACAGGATGGACACCACAGCTAAATACATGTATAGAAAAATCTTTAAACAACAAATCCTCCTATACCCTTGTACAAATTTCATTTATACTTTATAGGAATGTTGCTTAGGTGACGTTCTACCAAAATACCACCAGAGCTAAAAATAGAAAAAAAAATCAACAATTAGTATTTTGAATACAAACTTTACAGAAAATTTGCTTAGGTTTCCCTCTTGAGCTAAAGTTGGAAAAAATTCCACCTTCACCTTCAGTTTAATCTCATTCAAACTTCATAGGACTGTTGCTAAGGAGACCCACTTCCAAGAAGCTTAAAGGGTTCTGTGCCAATAAACAAGGTGCCCCCAAGAGCTTAAAATAGAAAAAAAAACTTTAAATGACAATTCCTCATACCTTGGATCACAGTTTTATAAACTTCACAGGAATATTGCCTTGGTGGATCTCTTTCAAAAAAGCTAAAATGGATTTGCTCGGATGAACAAAATGGAGGCCAGAGCTAAAAATAGGAAAATCTATTAAAATGACAACTCCTACAATTGGGCCAATTTTAAAAACTATGCCACATCTTATTTTATTTGTCAGTATATTGTGTCTCATTTCAGACCAAGACAGAAGATGAAGAATAGAAGAACATTTTTGCTGACATTAGAAAGTCTGGAGAAGCCGAGAATCAAACCAAGTACCCCTAGTCTATCAGGCTAGTAGCTTAGCCACTTCACCACAGAGGCTTCTATATGAACACAAGAATCATGTTGTAAACTTCTGGCGTACCCGGGTGAACTTCCACTTCAACCTTAAAATATCTCTTCCATTTTGCTTAGTTTTTATATATCAACAAATTCACTCAGGCTTCAAAAATTAAGATTTTTAACAAAGATCCATAATTCTAATTGCACGACCTATTTTCATCAACATTGTTTATGTTTTCTAAAAATGGGCCATGAAGTTTCATCAATATAGAGATATTTTTATATGGATATCGCAGGTGTACAAACTAATGTGTCATGGGTGAAGATTATCATTTTCTGCATGTTTTTTTTTTTTAAATCGGAAATTTGAAAACCTGTTTTGACAGTGATGAATTTAAAATGATCATCTGTTAATGGTGATATTATTTTCTAGGGTTTCTACATTTTAAGCTAGCAAAATAAATTCCTGCATTTATAATGGCTAAATAGTTGTAGAATTCTGACTTCTCCTTTTGGTATGCGGGTCTCTTCCTGGAATGTAACTGCCTTCTTGACCACTATGGGAAGTACTATATGTACATATCCATTTATTTCTGTTATTTTTAACAGTGTGAATTAAATATTTAGGGTGCCAAAATTGATAAAAAATATTCTTGAAAATCACAAAAACACCGCAATATTATGCCACTGAAAGAAGCGGAAGACTTAGTTACATGAAGGCAAACAAATACCAAGTATCATGGTACCAACATACAATGCCAGTTACCAAACAAAAATTGCAAAGACACAACCACCTTGGAATGATTAGCAGAAAACCCTTCTAGGAACTTAAACCTGGGGTTTGTAACCTAATTTCCAATGCAGATCCCAGCAAAATGACAAAATAGTTTGTCAGGAAGACTAGTAGGCTCATACTTTAAAGAATTGGTCTCCAGTAAATTTAATATTTTTTTCCTTAATCAGATCTATTATTTAACATGTATTGGCTCTTTTCCTGGTAAAATCTGGAACAGTGCAGATTATATTTTCTGGTCCTTTGGGATCATTGAGGTCATTTAGAACCATTTTGAAAATAGAGTTCTGATTATGCCGGTGCTAGAGGGCGTGGAAGACGTTGCACATTTCAGTGCTGGTCATGAACAGACTCAGACTTTGATTTTGAGATTGTAAATTTTCCTTTTTTGGATGGTGATGTTCCTCGTGCGCCATCCTATGGCGTTTATATTTCGCAATTAATTCGATTTGCTAGAGTGTGTAGTCATGTAACTGACTTCAACACTCGTAATAAATTATTAACGGCTAAACTCCTTAATCAGGGTTATCGGTACCATAAACTACGCAAAGCCTTTTCAAAATTTTATAGACGCCATTCTGATTTACTTTCAAAATTCAATATTGGACTTAAATCCCTTCTGCAACTAGGTCTATCGGAACCCGAATTTTATGGTGACTTAGTAAATAAATTCAGAAAAATATATAACCGCAATGACTTCAGCACCCAATTTCGTAAAATCATTCTTCGATATAAAAAGATTGGGTACAACATGGATATTATACGACAGACTGCATGCATGGTAGTTAACCCAATCACGGTTGGCAACTTTGCTTCCCTCTTTAATTGCACGCCGGTGGGTCAGGCCTCAGATTCTATGACGGCTCCAACGTAAAGGCTTATTGAAAATTAAAGAGATAATGTTGGTTGGTGCCTGATGCTCTGTCTCTGGTCGGGCTCATCGGAGTCTAACTGTTGGTTTTCTTTTGCTCCAGCATTTCAATGGTTTCTTGCTGTCGAGTCCTCACCGTTGTCTCATCTCTGTGGTTCTTTGATTTCTGTGTTCACGGAGATGTTGCACTGATGAGTTAGGAGGCCTTCATGCGGACTGAACAAATTATTTGTCTTAATCGCGACGGAAGTAAGGGCGAGGATTGTGGCCACGTAAAATCGATTTAAGCCCCCCAGTGGAAATCTTCCACTGACCGTTCCAAGGCGGCTCTTCCGTGGCGATTTATTTATGTTGTTGTTTGTTACTTACTGTGTATATCACTTGTGTCTTTTAATTTTTGATGGCCATATGGCCATTTTGTGGGAAAGTAACTGTCCATATGGCCTTCCTTTGTTTAGGTTTCCATTATGGTCTGGTCGCTTAATGTTTGTATTTCTTTCCCTTTGGTGTCTTTTATGGATGGAGTAAGTTAATTGTATCAATTCCTGATCTTTGTTTTACTTCTACTTTTCAATAAAACCGAATCTGCCATTTTCGTTTACTTGGCATATTCTTTACTTCCAAAGGATCTAACTATTCAGAACTTAATTATTTTCACTGCAGCTGATGTTGTGCCGTGTGGGAGCCGTAAAATGTCTCCCCGTATTTCATTATAATGCAAATTATATTTTCTGGTCCTTCGGGATCATTCAGATCATTTAGAATCATTTTGAAAATAAAGTTCTGCTTAAGCCGGTACTAGAGGGTGTTGCACATTTCAGTGCTTGTCATGAACAGACTCAATAAAACTGAGTCTGCTATTTTCAATTTGTTTGGTGTATTATTTGCTTTCAAAGGATCTAACTATTCAGAGCTTATTGAAAAGATTGAGAAAATATGAAATTGCCCTTATATTCTCACTGTTTTTAGCAGTGGTCTGCTGTAAAAGCATCAAAAGTTCCATCATCAGGGAGAGAGTTAATACATATTGGCTGTGTGTACATTTATGTTTCTCTGTTTTAGGTAAAAAGTGTCCAAAGTAGAAGTAAAACAAAGATCAGGAATTGATACAATTAACTTACTCCACCCATAAAAGACACCAAAGGGAAAGAAATACAAACATTAACCGACCAGACCATAATGGAAACCTAAACAAAGGAAGGCCATAAGGACAGTTACTTTCCCACAAAATGGCCATATGGCCATCCAAAACCAAAAGACACAAGTGATACACACAGTAAGTAACAAACAACAACATAAATAAATCGCCACAGAAGAGCCGCCTTGGAACGGTCAGTGGAAGATTTCCACTGGGGGGCTTAAATCGATTTTACGTGGCCACAATCCTCGCCCTTACTTCCGTCGCGATTTAGACAAATAATTTGTTCAGTCCGCATGAAGGCCTCCTAACTCATCAGTGCAACATCTCCGTGAACACAAAAATCAAAGAACCACAGAGGTGAGACAACGGTGAGGACTCGACAGCAAGAAAGCACTGAAATGCTGGAGCAAAAGAAAACCAACAGTTAGACTCCGATGAGCCCGACCAGAGACAGAGCATCAGGCACCAACCAACATTATCTCTCTAATTTTCAATAAGCCTTTACGTCGGAGCCGTCATAGAATCTGATTGGGTTAACTACCATGCATGCAGTTTGTCGTATAATATCCATGTTAGTTTATTTTATACTAATTTATTTTAGTTCGATTGCGATGAAAGCTTCAATCTTATTGAATCGCTCTCGAACACTCATTCCGGGTGTTTGCACGCGCGCGAGAGAGAGAGGCAGTGGCACCACTGCTACCCATTTACACCTGGGTGGAGTGGGGCAGTGTCATTACGTGTCTTGCCCAAGGACACACCTCGATACGGTGGCCGGATTCGAACGCACAATCTCTCGATCATGAGTCGAACGCGCTAACCACTGCGCTATCGAGGCTGACAATGGACGGACGCTTAGCGTCATAACATAATATCCATGTTGTACCCAATCTTTTTATATCGAAGAATGATTTTACGAAATTGGGTGCTGAAGTCAGTGCGGTTATATATTTTTCTGAATTTATATACTAAGTCACCATAAATTTCGGGTTCCGATAGACCTTGTTGCAGAAGAGATTTAAGTCCAATATTGAATTTTGAAATTAAATCAGAATGGCGTCTATAAAATTTTGAAAAGGCTTTGCGTAGTTTATGGTACCGATAACCCTGATTAAGGAGTTTAGCCGTTAATAATTTATTACGAGTGTTGAAGTCAGTTACATGACTACACACTCTAGCAAATCGAATTAATTGCGAAATATAAACGCCATAGGATGGCGCACGAGGAACATCACCATCCAAAAAAGGAAAATTTACAATCTCAAAATCAAAGTCATCGCGTTTATCATAAATTTTGCACGAAACAAATCCATCTACAATAGATAGATGTAAATCCAAAAACGGGGCCTCGGTATCAGAAGAATTTGCTTTATTTAACTGAAGTTCTAGGGGGTAAATCTGACTGATCAAACCATCAAAATAGGTATTATCAATATTTAATAAATCATCTAAATATCTAGAAGTAGAGCTAAAAGCTTCAATAATTTCAGATTGGTTATCAATGGAAAGCGACAAAATGAAGTCTCTTTCATAGCAATACAAGAACAGATCAGCCACAAGAGGTGCGCAATTAGTACCCATCGGAATACCCACAATTTGTCTAAATAACTTAGTACCGAATCTAATATAAATATTGTCAAGTAGAAAGGTGAGGGCATCACACACTTTCTGACATGACCAAAGCGTATAATTCTTATGCTCTTTAGAAGTGAAAAATGCATTTCTGACATTACATGCAAGATAGAGAGAATCTTCTCTGTGAAAAGCCCATTGAATTAAATCATTAAGCTTTTCTTTTATAAGATTATGAGGAAGTGTAGTGTAAAGAGTGGAAAAATCGTAGGTAGACAGACTAGAAGCACGAAAATGTCTAGATTTCAATTTATTTAAAACCTCATTCGAATTTTTGATAGACCAAAACAGATTTCTTCCTGATCTTTCAAAGACTTTATCACAATATTTAATTACATGCGTTTTAATAGCAGTAAGACAGGAAGTTAATAATTTAGAAAGTCCAGTGGTAGTGCAAGAGCTAGAATTTGCAATAAACCGTGCTTTGTAAGGTTTTTTATGAAGTTTTGGTAACCAGTATAGCGTAGGAAGCTTGTCTTGGCCTTCGTTAACACACACAGCAAACTTGGTGGCTGAAAGACAAACATGTTTATCTACTATAGCTCTCTCTTCAGCTAAAGGCTGAAGTTCATAGGCCTTAGTACCACCAAGCTCCTGCTTAAGCGTGTTAACAGAGGAGCCGTCACACAACGACGATGTTGTTAGCGGCCTTGTCTGCAGGGGCCAAAACAAACTTCTTATGAAATTCTTGAATACCTAGTTTAAGATGACGTAAAGACGTCTTCGGCTTAGGAGGTAATAAGTTAGTATTTTGAGAATAGAAAGAAATGCGTTTATTCACTAGTTTTAAAATGCTAAGTTTCCAGTCCTTAAGGGCTTTATGCTCAACATACTCTCGCTTACACCATCGATTACCGAATTCATTCAAGGAAGCAGCGATTTCATCTCTACATTTACTGAAATCAATTTTAGAAGGAAACCGATATTTCGGTCCTTTAGAAATTATATTCCTTATCCTAGAATCAGGAATAATTTTCAAATTGCCAGTAATTACATGACCAGCAGCAGGATAGCAATACTTTGAGTTTTTACAATCACATGAATCAGGAGTATTAGTATCAATATCAAGATCTGAAACAAGTTTATTGAAATTAAAAATGATAGATCTAACAGGTTTGTTATATTTATAGCAAATTATAGGTGTTTCAGTATTTTGAAAATAAGCAGGAATGGAAGAAAGCACTGATCTCTCACGGAAGATACTGGGCAAATCTATAAAATCCATACCCTTATTAATGAAGGATATTTTGAAGAAATGGCATTTATGATTAATTTCAGAATCAATGTAAGGATGGAGAGTATGCTGAGTATAGCCTCTAGTTAAGAGAGCCGCATCATATAACTGATGAGAACTGTCGTAGAATTTATTCGCCTCGGTGTCCAGAAGACGTAAAACAGAAACGGGTAATGAACTTAAAAATGAAAGCATAGAGTGCCGTCCATGATTTAATAATATAATTGACAGTCACTTCAGTCTAGTATTGTTACGTTTAAACGCACGTGATTTACGTTTAAAGTTACCATTTTTCCTGGTGCCGTGAGATCTAGTTCTGCGTTTTCGACATTCCAGGAGTGAAAAAATATCAAAGTCCGGCATTCTGGAAATATTACCCTCATGATAAATGTCATTAAATCCCAGTGGAAAAGGGGTCTGTAAAAATTTAATCCATTTCAGTTCAGCTTCATGTCTTTTGATTATTTTGAAGCTAGATGTAGAATTTGCATCGTAATAAAGTTTTTCCACTGGTTGTATAACAATGTTATTTACAGAATGACCTGTACGTCGAAAGTGACGGTACAAGAAAGTGTCAGTTTTCTTAGGCTTACTCATTCTACGATAATGCTCGTTCAATCTAGTTTTAAGCATGCGGTTAGTTTGACCGACGTACTGCATATTACAGTTTGCAGCACGTCAAGTAATTAGATAAATTAAATCTGTAGACTGTCATGTCAAATCAGACATGTTAACTACAGAGAAGCGTCTACCGTTTACAGATGAAGTAACGGTAGACGCAGTACTTAAATGCGAACAACATCTGCACCTCTTGGCATTGCACTTAGAAATACTAGGATACATCCCACTTCTTTTCCACGGATTAGTATATTTTCGAAGGATGGGCGATTTGAGAGGAGATAGTCTTATACGAAGACTACTTCCAAAAACATTGGTATTGCCTGCTCCTTTGAGATTAACTGAAGTTACAGAAGACAAATTTAAGGGTCTAACCAATACCGAAGGCAACATAGTATTAAAGTTCTTAATAGAATGGGGAATCCGTACAGAAGAAGCAGAGTGTAACCTAAGGGGTGATATTGATATTTTAAATGTATTTGTAATACTCATTTTGGTTAATAAGGTTGTGATACCTTCAAAACTAAAGCGATGTTCATACCGGTTATTAAATAAATATTTAAATAAATATATATTCAATTCGTTTAACTTTTATGTACGAGGGTAGGCTGAACAGTTCTGAGCCTGACCAAGATCCAATGGTTTGTCCATGCTGAAAGTGCCTTATTGTCAACATAGTCTCACTGCCTGTCCACACACTTCCTCCAGCGATGCTGGAGTCCTTGGATCCCAGTGGTATAGAAGGTCTCATCTTGGTCCCTGAAAACTTCTCCACAGCAGCTATCACCTCCTCGTCTAACCGATAATGCTGCCCAGCCAAGTGCTTTTTCATGTTTGGAAACAGGAAATAATCTGATGGAGCTAGACCAGGTGAATACGGAGGGTGATCGACAAGTGTGAAGCCACAGTCATGCACAGCAGCAGCCATTGGGACAACCGATTTATGAGCAGGGGTATTGTCCTGATGGAACAAGACCCCTTTTGTCAATTTTCCGGGTCGTTTAGCCTTAATTGCTTTTCGCAATTGTTTTAGCAGATCTGCATAATACTCCCCATTAATTGTTCTGCCCTTTTTAAGGTAATCTATGAATATTATACCCTTGGCATCCCAGAACACTGATGTTATCACCTTCCCTGCAGAGGAGACGACCTTTGCCTACTTTGGAGGGGGTGAGCCATGGTGCTTCCATTGCATGGATTGTCTTTTGGTCTCTGGCTCAATGTGATGAACCCAACACTCATCCTGAGTGACAAAACGGTCAAGAAAACCGTCTTGCTCTGCTTCAAAAATAGCCAAGTTGGCTTGTGACAGGTTCAGTCTGGTCAACTTTTGGTCAGGCGTCAAAAGCCGTGGCACACATCTGGCGGAAACCTTCGACATTCCTAATTCACTGTGTAAAGTGTTCTCTACTCGTTCACGGGAAATGGCAACAGTGTTAGCTAACTGATTCACAGTTAAACGCCTGCCATCCATCATGGCCATGTGCACTTGGCTGATGGTTTCCTCAGTTGTTGCCGTTGTGGGTCGTCCACACCGGTCATCATCTTCAAGGCTGTCCTTGCCCATCTTAAAATTTGCTGTCCACCTTTTCACGGTTGCATACGAAGGAGCATCATCCCCTAATGTAGCAACCATATCGGCTTGAATGTCCTTTGGAGCTAACCCATTTTTATGGAGGTACTTGATGACACCACGATGCCAGATTTTGTCAATTTTCTCAAAACGTGGTAGTGTCAATTTTTAGTCTAGAATTTCTACGTTATTGCAGGTAAACTTGAACTCATTTGAGTCATATCAAGTAATAATGGTTTGGATTTAATGAATACAAAATTTAATGGCTGTTCGATGCCTGCTTCTTGGTCAGGCTCAGAACTTTTCAGCCTACCCTCGTAACTTTACTTCACTTGCTTTTGTATGAACTTAGTGTATTTTATTGGGAAATTGTGGAGACTTAAGTGTGTTAGAGAATTCAGTGTTGGAAATCATTTGAACGTTAGTAGACGAGGTGGATATTCCTAACAAGTGACTGGAAATATCTTGTTGGGCATACTTGGTAATTATTACCTTTTTTAAAGATATTCCCTTTAATCCATTTTAATTGCGAAATACCCATTTTCATCGATTTCATTAAAATAATTGGTGACAGGACATCTCGGCCTCTAACAAACTCGGCCCCTGACAAACTCGGCCCCTAGCAAACTCGGCTCCTACAAACTCGGCCCCTAAAATTAGAATATGTATATATTAGTGTTGGAATTGACTAAATCAAACTATTACACATATTTTTAATGTACATATGCCTAATTACCCTTTGAACTCTTTTTGATGAAATTATGAGTAACCCATCTCACATGAGTTAAATGAACCTGATGCCATTGATTGAACCAGTGTATGACACGCTGCTGTGGGTCCACTGCCATTCACCTTCCGATGTAATTAATGAACTAATTGATTGATTGGCGTGCAATTACATCTCTGCCACTTCAAAGAGACTAGTAGTAGGTTCTGTTGCACACTAACAAAAATTGAACCATTTTGTTTTTATTATCATTTGCAGGGTTTGACCATTCCACAGCCATTAGCCTTTTTTCTATTAATACCAATGATTTTGATTGTTTGACACCCCCGTCAACATTGTATAGGTCATTTTGGAGAAGTTGCTTCCAATTTTGTGGGGCTTTTACCCGATCTAAACCCATGAGGTACTGGGGTGTTCATTTAAGAAACGAATTTTATTTTTCTGCTGTTCATGAAAGTATGACGGCCCCCGCCCATCGGGGCTTGAAGAAATATAAGGGCTGCATGATGCTTCCACGCAGAGCTGAAACCAACCCGCACACGAGTACTTATAAACCGCTTAGAGGATCAAAGCCTGCCCAGGCAAAGCGGTGTGAGTCGGCCCCTCTATGCTTATAAACCCTATTGGTTTCATTGGGTGGCAGGGCTTGAGATGTCATTTCATCTTAATGACGGGTAAAAGTCCCACACAATTGGAAGCAATCTCTCCAAAATGACATATACAGTGTTGTTTTGTTTGTTTGATTTGAGGTTTAACGTCCCCGTCAACACTGTAAAGGTCATTTTGGAGACGTTGCTTCCAATTTTGTGGGACTTTTACCCGACATTGAGATGAAATGACATCTCAAGCCTATACAGTGTTGACGGGGACGTTTAGCAAACAAAAACAAATCAAGAAAGTATGAAAGCAGCGGATCGCCTGCAAAGTAACTTTACACCGGAGGGTAACTTAACGCCGGAACGTTGCTAGCGCTATGCTGTCATTCATGCTTTCATGAACGGCAGAAAAAAGTTTCTTTCTGAAAACATTATTTTTAGCTCACCTGAGCCTTTAGGCTCATAGGTGAGCTTATAGTATAGCCATGGTCCGTCGTCCGTCCGTCAGTCTGTCCGTCCACCATTTTCAAAGATCTTCTTCTCCTATACTGCAGGGCCAATCAAAGCCAAATTTGATATGGAGCCTCAGTGGGATGGGGGAACGAAAGTTTGTTCGTGGGGTCTGGATCACATGACCAAGATGGCCGCCATGCCCATATATGGTAAAAAGCCTTCAAAAATCTTCTCCAGAACCATAAGGCCAGTGGCCTTGAAACTTGGCATGTAGCATATGGTACTCGGGCCCATCATGGTTTGTACAAATGGTGACCCTGGGTTGACCTTCACCTATTTTACAGCAATGTCAAATGTGTCGACTTAGGCTTTTGCATGGGGCAAAGTGAAAATAATGGATTTATAGGGAACCATTGAAGACAGTGTCACAAAAATTTGTAGATCAGGTAAAGTAACTGAATACATGAATGTATATGGATCAGAAAGGTCAAGGTCATTCATTGGCCTTGTTCGCGGGTCTGGATCACATGACCAAGATGGCCGCCATGCCCATATATGGTAAAAAGCCTTCAAAAATCTTCTTCTCCAGAACCAAAAGGCCAGTGGCTTTGAAACTTGGCATGTAGCATATGGTACTCGGGCCCATTATGGTTTGTACAAATGGTGACCCTGGGTTGACCTTGACCTATTGTACAGCAATGTCAAATTTTTCGACTTAGGCTTTTGCATGGGGCAAAGTGAAAATAATGGATTTATAGGAAACCATTGAAGACAGTGTCAACAAAATTTGTAGATCAGGTAAAGTAATTGAATACATGAAGATCTATGGGTCAGAAAGGTCAAGGTCATTCATTGGCCTTAGACCAAGGTCATTCAGGATCCATATTTCAAACATTTTTTTCTCCAAAACTGCTGAGCCAATTTAAGTAAAAGTTAATATGGAGCCTTTGTGAGTTGAACAAATGAAAAAATGCCAATACGGTCTAGATCACATGACCAAAATGGCCGTCACGCCCATATATGGTAAAAAGCCTTAAAAATTCCTCTCCAGAACCGTAAGGCCAATGGCCTTGAAACTTGGCATGTAGCATATGGTACTCAGGCCCATCATAGTTTGTACAAATGGTGACTCTGAGTTGACCTTGACCTATTTTACAGCAATGTCAAATTTGCCGACTTAGGCTTTTGCATGGGAAAAAGTGAAAATAATGGATTTTTAGGAAACCATTGAAGACACTGTCACCAAAATTAGTAGATAAGGTAAAGTAGCTGAATACATGAAGATCTATGTGTAAGAAAGGTCAAGGTCATTAATTGACCTTAGACCAAGGTCACGCAGATTCCATATTTCAAACATTTTTTCTCAGAAACTACTAAGCCAATTGAAGTGAAATTCAATATGGAGCCTTTGGGAGTTGAACAAATGAAAAGCTGCCAATATGGTCTAGATCACATGACCAAGATGACCTTGACCTATTTTACAGCAATGTCAAATTTGCCGACTTAGGCTTTTGCATGGGGCAAAGTGAAAATAATGGATTTATAGGAAACCATTGAAGACAGTGTCACCAAAATTGGTAGATCAGGTAAAGTAACTGAATACATGAAGATCTGTGGGTGAGAAAGGTCAAGGTCATTCATTGGCCTTAGACCCAAGATGGCCGCCATGCCCATATATGGTAAAAAGCTTTCAAAAATCTTCTTCTCCAGAACCATAACGCCAGTGGCCTTGAAACTTGGCATGTAGCATATGGTACTCGGGCCCATCATGGTTTGTACAACTGGTGACCCTGGGTTGACCTTGACCTATTTTACAGCAATGTCAAATTTGCCGACTTAGGCTTTTGCATGGGGCAATAGTAAGAGCTCCAAGCTGTTGAGATTGAGCAAAAGGTGGTCTGAAAGTACCAAAAATTTAAGCCATAACCCTTTTAAGATCAACATATTGGAAGGTAGAAAACAGATATTTCCCAACTTTTACGTCTTGCAAAAGCTTTGAAATTATGGGATACATTTAGGTACTGTTGTGCTTATTCGAAATTTGCTGAATGGCCATGTTAAATGACAGGATTCGAAATTTTAGATACACTGACAACTTAAAAAGGCATTTATTAACCATAACTGACCACACAATGTAAGGTTATGGCAAATTTACCATGCTTTCAATATCTACTGGCATTTTCTGAGTAGCCATTCAGTGCTGAGTTAATTTATTTTTAGTAGCCATAGTATATCATTCACAAAGCAAACAACAAAGATGCTGATTACACTGTGTGTACACACAGGCTTATCTTATATATAGGCCAGTCATTTTAGCCCAAAAAGACCCTCAACCTCAAACAAATTCCTTCAGAAGGATTTTCACTATTTTTCAAATCAGTGAGGTGTCCTGACTTACAAGAAAAAAATCCTCCAAAATTTTCCCTGGCAAAATTGTTTTTTTGGGGGAAAATGTTCGAAATTTGAATTAAAATCGCCAAAAACAGGAATTAAATTATAAAAAAAAATCATTTAATTATATCAAATTTATTTAAAGAGCCAAAAATAAGCTAACTGTTGTCAAGTAGCGATAAAAGAAGTTTCAGCATGATATGTGTACATAAACCTGTCTTTTTCGGGGGTAAAAACTTGGAAATATTGACAAACAAGCAGAAAATGGGAATAATTTTTTTAAAAGTGACTGGTTTGGATGTTTGAAAATGTTTTGATGCAAAAAGTTATATATGTGCATAAGTTAACTACAGGAAAAAAAAAATTATATGTCCAAAAAAAAATCCTTTTTGCGGGGTATGATAATGCACATTTTTATATAAAACACTCATAATCCATTAGTTTTTGGGCAAGTAGCAACCACAGTATTAAAAATGTATTATATGATGTCGAACCAATTTATATAGCCAGATGTGCACTAACTACTCTCAAGTACAATGTAGCTATAAACAAGAAATATCCTTAAAAAAGATATGCGGCGTAGATTTAATTGGAAGGTTGTATAGAAATATAAGCTACAACCAGTGCTTCAGCTGAAGTGCACGACCCGCCGGATGCTTTTAGCTTTATGAGTGTTACCATATATGGGTATGGCGGCCATTTTGGTCATGTGACCTGGACATAAAACGGTTCCCCCAATAAATGCGCCTTATCGTAAGGAGCAAAAATATATCTTATACTTATACTTTAGTACTGTATTCTGAATCGTTTGCAGGATAAAATCCAACACAAAAGCATATGTGTCAAAGTTTGACCTAGGCACAAAGAAGGTCAAGGTCAACCCAGGGTCACCATTTTAGCAATTTATGATGGGCCTACGTTCCAGATGCTATTTATCAAGTTTCGTGGAAATCTGCACAGTGGTTCTGGAGAAGACTATTTTTGAAGGGTTTTTACCAAATATTGCTTGGGGGCCATTTTGGTCATGTGACCTGGACCCCATGAGGACATTTTGGTTTCCCCCATCCCGTAGAGGCTCCATATGAAATTTGACTTCAATCGGCCCAACGGTTTCCGAGGAGAAGCAGTTCGAAAATTTTCACATTATTCGCCTTGGCGAGGCTGTACTAAATGGAATGTAATATTTCGCAAGTTCATTGATAAGATCTCATTGATATTTATCAGTATGCCAAAAATTGTTTAAATATTCCAAGCGGTTAAGTCACTATCACCAATTTTCACAAACGGGTTACGGACGGACAGATAGAGAGACCATATATGGCTTGGCAGCCATTTTGGTCATGTGTCCTGGACCCCATGAGCAATTTTTGGTTTCCCCCATCCCATAGAGGCTCCATATGAAATTTGATTTCAATCGGCCCATTGGTTTCCGAGGAGAAGCAGTTCGAAAATTTTCACATTTTTCGCCTCGGCGAAGCTATACTAAATGGAATGTAATATTTCGCAAGTTCATTGGTTAGATCTCATTGATATCTATCAGTATGCCAAAAATTGTTTAAATATTCCAAGCGGTTAAGTCACTATCACCAATTTTCACTTACGGGTTACGGACGGACAGACAGACAAACCATATATGGCTTGGCGGCCATTTTGGTCATGTGACCTTGACCCCATGAGTAAATTGTGGTTTCCCCCATCCCATAGAGGCTCCATATGAAATTTGACTTCAATCGGCCCAACGGTTTCCGAGGAGAAGCAGTTCAAAAATGTTCGAAAATTTTCACATTTTTCGCCTCGGCGAGGCTATACTAAATGGAATGTAATATTTCGTAAGTTCATTGGTTAGATCGCATTGATATCTATCAGTATGCCAAAAATTGTTTAAATATTCCAAGCGGTTAAGTCACTATCACCAGTTTTCACAAACGGGTTACGGGCGGACCCAAAGAAGGTCAAGGTCAACCCAGGGTCACCATTTTAGCAATTTATGATAAGCCTACATCCCAGATGCTATTTATCAAGTTTCGTGGAAATCTGCCCAGTGGTTCTGGAGAAGACTATTTTTGAAGGGTTTTTACCATATATGGCTTGGCGGCCATTTTGGTCATGTGACCTGGACCCCATGAGCAAATTTTGGTTTCCCTATCCCATAGAGGCTCCATATGAAATTTGACTTCAATCGGCCCAACGGTTTCCGAGGAGAAGCAGTTCGAAAATTTTCACATTTTTCGCCTCGGCGAGGCTATACTAAATGGAATGTAATATTTCGCAAGTTCATTGGTTAGATCTCATTGATATCTATCAGTATGCCAAAAATTGTTTAAATATTCCAAGCGGTTAAGTCACTATCACCAATTTTCACTTACGGGTTACGGACGGACAGACAGACAAACCATATATGGCTTGGCGGCCATTTTGGTCATGTGACCTTGACCCCATGAGCAAATTGTGGTTTCCCCCATCCCATAGAGGCTCCATATGAAATTTGACTTCAATCGGCCCAACGGTTTCCGAGGAGAAGCAATTCAAAAATGTTCGAAAATTTTCACATTTTTCGCCTCGGCGAGGCTATACTAAACGGAATGTAATATTTCGTAAGTTCATTGGTTAGATCTCATTGATATCTATCAGTATGCCAAAAATTGTTTAAATATTCCAAGCGGTTAAGTCACTATCACCAATTTTCACAAACGGGTTACGGACGGACAGACAGAATGACAGACTGACAGACTGACAGAATGACACGGTGATTTTAGGGCAGTCTTAGAAAAAACCGACTTCAGTCGGTTGCTTTTTCTGCGGGTCGTGCAATAGTGACAGCAACAGTTGTCTAGCTATGAACTGGTTTACTGTATTCAAACAATTCAGATATCACGCGAGATAAAATAGCTTTACAGAGGGCGGTGTCCCGCCTGTTTGAGCTAAGGTCAATGTGAAAGGTCAAGGTTAAAAACATGACCTCATTTCAAGAGCATATGATCTCAAGTATATGCACAACAAATAAGAAAACTTTACCATTTACTGTTTTTGAACACAAATTCTAGGGTTAACATTTAGGGTTGTCGCTATGGTGAACGTAAACGCATAGACGGACGAACAAACGGACGAGCAGACAAACGGACGGAAACTTGATCTGATGTGCACCTAACTAAAACTCAAATTACACTTATTCCTTTTCAGAATTTATATAACATTAATGATACTCGAAAATGTCCATTTTGTGTTAAAATGGAGGACATAAAGTATGCTGAAGACAAATGATACACTGCAACTTTTATTGGGCATATACTGTAAATTAAACATCTGTCAATTTGTAATGCGATTATTACATGTTTTTGTCATGCTATATCTCTTTATTGGTTTCATTGGGCAACAGGGCTTGAGGTGTCATTTTATCTCAATATCGGGTAAAAGTTCCACAAACTTGGAAGCAACGTCTCCGAAATGACATACACAGTGTTGATGGGAACGTTAAACCTCAAATCAAACAAACAATTCCTTTCGCAGAAAATTCTTCCTTTCGCGAAAGGAACCTTCCTTCCGCGAAATGGCTCCTTTCGCTATATAGACCAACTACGTGAAATTAGGTCAAAATAGCTATTCACCGCAGCAGTTTCAGAATTCACTAGAAACACAATTATACATATGATGTATGGTCATCAAAGAACAAGACGGTGAGCAAGCCGAAACTGTATATATTTTTCATTGATGTCTCTCATAAAAAATGAAACATTTCCTAGGTTAAAACTTCGGTAAACTGTCGTATTTTTTGAGTAGATTTATTTATGCAAATCATTGACCAATGAAATGGTCATCTCCTTGGACATGTGGTTTTATTGACCAATGGAATAACGAAAAATGTAGGACAAAAGCAAAAACATAACGGCTACGCCGTAAAAAACATTCAGTCTTGTGCCTGCTCAGAAGTTTGTCTTTTAAGGGAGAAATTCAAAACTTTGACAAAAAAAGCGAGGGATACGGAAATGTATGTTGAAAAAGTTAGTGGTGAGATTCTTGAAAATGTTTTGATGCAAAAAGTTACATATGGATAACCGTTAACTACAGAAACAAAGAAAGATATTGAAATGTTTATAAAGTTTCATTTTTCAGGCGATGAAAATGTTGAATTTTACCGAAAAATACCATATTTTTCAAATGTAGGAATTACTTAACAAAATTTCATAGTACATTCATGTCTGACGTGGAGCTGGTTTGTATTACCAGATATGCACAAACTACTTTGAAGCAGCTATTAAATGCTTCAACTTCATACCTTCACAGAAATGTTCCTTTCTAAGGTTGTTGGAAATTTTGCCAAAGAAAAAAAAAACAAGGAAAACAAACATTTTTAATACATGTATCTGGTAAAGGCTTTTGAAAACACTTTGATGTAGCGTTACATCAGATTACTGCATAAAGAAACATTTTTAGCTTTTGAAAAACATTTCCTTATTTCAGGGTAAAAAGACAATACTTTTACAGAAAAAAAAAAAACGAAAAATGAACGTGTATTATGTAATTTAGCTTTCATAAGCTTAAGGCTTCTGGGAATCTATTGTAACTGGTCACTGTCCATGGTCTTCACTGTCATCCGTCTGCCCTTCTGGTCTCAATTTTCTTAAATGACATTTCTTAAGTCACTAAATCTTGTTCAGAGTTATTCAAAATTCCATTCCATGCAACTTTGATTGTCATTTTTCCAAGACTGTTGAAATTATAGCCCTGGGGTCAAAAATTGCCCCCTCTGATGGTCACTTGTTTTACATTGACCCATATTGGAAAACACTTAAAAGTCTTCTTGCCTGAAAATGGAAGGGCCGGGCCTTTGATGTTTGGTAAATATAGCTTCAGATAGTGAATTTTTGTCAAGATTGTTCAAAAATTGATTCATATAGGGAAAACTATAAAAAAATCTTTGTCCTTGATATTTGTATGTATATTCATCTAGTTGACTTTTACCAAGATTGTCCAAATCATAGCACTGTTATCAACAAGGGCCCCGCCTTCAGAATCACTTGTTTTACACAGACATTTCAAAATCTTCTTGCGAAACTGGAAGGCCCAGATGAAACAGAGGGCCAAGGCCTTTGATAATTTGTATACCTTTATATAGTATTGCTCAACAAACATTGTTTACATTATAGCCCAGGAGTAAAAAATGGCCCAACTTCGGGGGGTCACTTATTTTGTATAGACTCATATAGAGAAAAGCTTTAAAAACAACGTTGAAACTAGAAGGCCCAGGACCTTTGATATTTGGTAAGCACGTGTAGCTACATCAAGTTAACCTTTATCAAGGTGTCCAAATTACAGCTCTAGGTTCAGATATGGCCCCATCAGTGGGGTAATTTGTGAACGCACATGAACACAGTGTGCTCATGCCATGTAATTGGGACCATTTCCATCATTCGTCCATCCATTAAAAATTTCTTTACTGCAAGGGTTTCAACTAAACTGTGCAGGAATAATCCTCTGGTGATCTTAAAAAAAAATTCGTAGAGAATTGTATTACCTGGAGAAAAGTAACAGGCTGATTACACAAATGTTCCTTGAGATGAAATTTAAACAAAAACTGTAAAAGTTAATGTGAAATTTCAATATTCAATATGCAAATATGTTAGCTTTGATGAGGGATATACATGCAGGACCATCATGATTCTCTTGCTTTAAAACTGTTTGACTGTTCCTTCCTCCAGTTTTAAGTTGAAGTATGTTAATTGAGCAACTTTGTTGCATATTTACAGAAATAAGCAGAAAATGCTATTTGTTGCTGCTGTTGTCCTTATTCATGTTAGATTATGGCGAGATAAGAAATTACAGATATTAGACAAGAGTAAATCTGTCAAATAAATCTTCCCAACAAATAATGTATCTGGGTCTTTGTGTGTTTGATATGAGGCTTAACGTCCCCGTCAACACAGTATAGGTCATTTTTGAGACGTTGCTTCCAATTTTGAGGGATTTTATCCGACATTGAGATGAAATGACATCTCATCCCCTGTCGCCAAATGAAACCAATAGGGTTTATAAGCATGGACGGCCCGACTCACACTGCTTTGCCTGGGTAGGCTTAGATCCTCTAGGCGGTTTACCAGTGCTTGTGTGCGGTCGGTTTCAGCTCTGCGTGGAAGCATCTGTTTGTTCAAGCCCCAATGGGTGGGGGCTGCAGTATCTGGGTTTAAAACATTATTTTGTTGGATATAAACAACATTTTTGCACAATATAAGATGGTTCATACGTGTATGTATATTTCTGACATATATATATATATATATATATATATATATATATATATATATATATATATATATATATATATATATATATATATATATATATATATATATATATATATATATATGAATGCCTTCCTGCAGGACACAATGTTCAGTTCAGTGAAAGACAAGTTATAGTGCACAAGATGGTACTATTTTGTATATTTTAGAGCCCTATATTAAGTAGTATAGTGTTACCCGTGGCATATAATGGATTTTGAGTGTTTTGTGTAAAAATGTGTATTTTCCTACCCGGAGTTAACTGATATTTTACTTTTTACATCAAACATTTTTCATGAATCCTCACCACTAACTTTAAAAAAAAACGTATTCTTATTTTCCATGTTTTTTATCAAAATTTTACATTTTCTGCCTTTAAAAAGTCAAATTGCTGTGCAGGCACGAAGCTGAAGGATTTTTGAGAGCTACTTGATATAGTCAGTGTACATCTGGCTATATAAATTAGTTCAACATTATACAATTTATTTTTATAATGTAATTTCTACTTGACCGGAAAATACTAGATTTTGGGTGTTTTTATGTAAACATGTGCATTTTCATACCCCGAAAAATGGAACTTTTTAAACATATAACAATTTATTTTTTTTTTCCTGTAGTTAACTTATACACATATATAACTTTTTACACCAAACGTTTTTAAGAATCCACACCAGTAACTTTTTAAAAATTTATTCCCATTTTCTGCATTTTTTGTCAATATCTCCAAGTTTTTACCCCAAAAAAGACAGCTTTCTGTTTACATATCAAGCTGAAACTTCTTTTATCGCTACTTGACAATAGTTAGTTTAGTTTCGGTTATTTTAATGAATTTGCTAAAATTGAATGAAGTTTTTATAATTTAATTCCTGGTTTTGGCGATTTTTATTTAAATTTCGAACATTTTCCCCAAAAAAATCAATTTCGCCAGGGAATATTTTTGAGGATTTGTTTTCCTGTAAGTCAGGACACCTCCCTGATTCTGAAAATAGTCAAAACCCTTCTGAAGGAATTTGTTTGAGGTCCAATGCTATTTTGACTGGCCTATGCATATTTATCGTTCATACATGAAATTTGCAGGTTTTCTCATGATGAGGCTCATTCATTATGGTCTATACGTAATCTATTAAATGATAAAAGTGTATGAATAGATTGGTGCAAATGTTAAGCAGCTAAACTACATAGTTTGATCTAATCCTGTGTGAAAATATTTCTATGAAGCAGCCATCACTATTGTACCACTTTTGGAGCGGCTATACTTACACATTCTATGCCAAATAGAGAAAAGAATTCTCAAGTCTCAAACAATCTATTATTTTATTCTTAAAAATTCCAGAAAGGGGTGTGTGCATGGCATGTGCTGGATACAAAAACACATTATAATGTATTTACTATTTAGCAATATACAAGTTGCCTATGTTCACTTAATTAAAACCAGTTTTTCGTGAAAAGCTTGCCCCAAATATGCTTACCATAGTCCCATTTCGGACCATTTTACTGGTTAAAATCACGGTGTGTGTCATATTTATACTTCATTAATGAGTTTCCTGCATGAAACAAGTTAAACAAATGTAAATTGCACCACTGTTAATGACTACATCTGACAAGACCTTAATATTTCAACATTGTCCTAATGTTAGTCTTATTACATAACTGGCACATTCGTGAACTTGCGTACTGCATGTTGGCTTGATATAAAACATGTTTTGCAAGACTTAAAAAATGGGAAATATTGTGTTTCATACTGCCCAGATATAGTACTAAAATAATATACTAAAGATAATTTTGGTACCATGGTGGCCACTCAAAATGCATTTTTGTGAGCTTTCGTCACACGGGAGCTTCTACTACAAAGTGAAAATAATGGATTTATAGGAAACCACCTCAATGATAAAAAAGGGGAGAGACATCTGTGTTTTTGTAGAAAAACACATTTTAGTTTTGTTCTGTTACTGCTCTTGAGATATGAAAATAAATTGGAACAAGTTTTCTTTTTGTTTCATTTGCTTCTGTATACAGTATACCATTTATGTCCAATGGACAGTTCCTCATATTTTCCCTTTCTGTGAGCCAGGCACCGAGGTTATAAAACTTTTTTCACGCTCAACTCACTTCAGCATGAAATTTACCCTGCTTATAAGTTTTAAAATGCCAACAAATATTGAGATGGCATTTTAAAATTTATGAGCTGGGTAAATGACATTTTCTGCTGATCTAAGTAGGAAAATTGTCACCAGACAGGTGAGCGGTTCAGGACCACTGGTCCTCTGGTTATTATACCTGCTAAAAAAAAGATTGTGAGTACTCGATAGAACCGCCGAGGCGGTTCTATCGAGCCCCCGTAATCCATGTTTCGAGCAAAAATAAGAAAAATATCACAATTTTTGGCCCCAAAAATTGACAATGTATTTGTATAGGAGTGTTTTCGTAATGTACGTCGCCAACGCAGAATCAGATCGCGGAGAACCGTGTATATCATGAACTATATTGTTTTCTATTTGTTTTTGTTTGTTTGAATTGGGGTTTAACGACACAGTCAACACTATTTAGGTCGTTTTGAAGACGTTGCTTCCAATTTTGTGGGACTTTTACCCGACATTGAGATGAAATGACCTCTCAAGCCCTGCCGCCCGATGAAACCAGAAGGCTTATATTTATTGGACGATCTTACACCGCTTTGCCTTGGCAGGCTTGGTCCTTCTTAGCAGTTTATCAGTACTCGTGTGTGGTCAGATTCAGCTCAGCGTTGAAGCATCGTGCAGCCCCGACTTTTTCTCCGAGCCCCGATGGGCGGGGGCGAATATTGTCTTCGGTTTTACACTGGAAATGTTAATATCACAAAATGAAAAAAACAAAAAACAGGCCTTTTCTAAAATATTGAATTTTTCACCACCCAAATATGAAAATTTTCAGCTGAAACATGAAACATATTTTTCTTATTTCTGCTATAAACATAGATTTTGGGTACTTGTTAGAACCACATAGACAGGGCGATTCCAACAAGTACCAACAATCTATGTTTTTGAGCAAACATATTTGGGTGCTTGTAAAAACGGCGTCGACGAGGCGGTTCTTACAAGAACCAACAATCTATGTTTTTGAGAAGAAAAAAGTATTTATATAAACCCTTGTGGTATTTATATAAACCAATTTTACTATAAAAGTGTGGTTGCAGGTGGTCAAAATTATATAGGCATGTTTTCGTGATGCCACACTCAATTCCAACAACGTCCCAATTACAGCATGGGTTTCCGCGATCTTTTATCGCGGATAATGTTTCGTATTAAAAACGATACATATGCTCAAACTTTCTGTGAAACTACCTATCCACCTTCCTAATTGATTCTCGGAAACAAACACATTGTATTTTAGGACCTAAATGCTACTAGGGACTGAGTTTTTAGGGACGGAGTTGAATGGGGGCCGAGTTTGCTAGGGGCCGAGTTTGTCAGGGGCCGGGTTTGTCAGGGGCCGAGTTTGTTAGGGGCCGAGATGTCCATAAATCAAATAATTGAGACAGTTGTTATACCATCTTGAAGTCCGCAATAAATGTCTAATTTAGATGATTACTCCTTATGAATTCTAACTATTTGTGACTGAGCATTGACATTTCTGGTGAATGTCAGTTCATTTTTGACGCGCTGGCTATTAGCATGGCGCGATATAGGCGCCCGGTTTTCCGTCCGTTTTTCAAGGCGTAAAAATTTGCGACCACCCTGGCGTTCACCCTAAATGGTCAAGGTTATTTCTCAAGAACAATAAGAGCTTCATTAATTATACTTGGTACAAAATTGTATCTGTGGATGGCAACTTAAATGCAAGCATCCAGATTTGACCTTGACCTACATTTCATGGTTCACTGACTTTGTAAAATATTGCGACCACCCTAGCGTTCACCCTAATGGTCAAGTTAATATCTCAAGAACTATAAGAGCTTCATTAATGATACTTGGTACAAACTTGTATCTGGGGAAGGTAACTTAAATGTTACCTTAACCTACATTTCATGGGTCACTGACTTTGTAACATATTGCGACCACCCTAGCGTTCACCCTAATGGTCAAATTATTTTTTCTAAAAAAACTATAAGAGTTCATAAGGAACTCATTTTTGATTTTTATTTGCCTTCACTGCAGCTGGTGTTGTGCCGTGTGGCGGCCGTAAAACGTCTCCCCGTACATCAACCATAGTGCAGTTAATATTTTACTTTGAGATCAGCGTGAATATTCTGAGAAATCAGAAATAAATTATTGGTTTAGACTCATATTCTAGACAGGCTTTTAATTATTTGGACCCCATTTTGATTTATATCAGTCTTTGAATCGACTGCCTATTCGAAATTCGCAAAATTGCAGTATGTTTCCTCTGGCTTTCTTTGCCGTATCATTACAGGGTCACTGATGAGGCTTTATTAGCTGAAACTACGTAGTATGACCCATTTTCTTTCTTATGAATGTTTTCCTTGCTCTTAAAGGAACTCATTTTTGATTTTTGTTTGCCTTCACTGCAGCTGGTGTTGTGCCGTGTGGCGGCCGTAAAACGTCTCCCCGTACATCAACCATAGTGCAGTTTATATTTTACTTTTGGTCCTTTGAGATCAGCGTGAATATTCTGAAAAATCAGAAATAAATTATTGGTTTTGACTCATTCTAGACAGGCTTTTAATTATTTGGACCCCATTTTGATTTATATCAGTCTTTGAATCGACTGCCTATTCGAAATTCGCAAAATTGCAGTATGTTTCCTCTGGCTTTCTTTGCCGTATCATTACAGGGTCACTGATGAGGCTTTATTAGCTGAAACTACGTAGTATGACCCATTTTCTTTCTTATGAATGTTTTCATTGCTCTTAAAGGAACTCATTTTTTGATTTTTATTTATTAAATATACTTCTTACAAACTTGTATCTGGGGATGGTAACTTAAATGCAAGCATCCATATTTGACCTTGACCTACATTTCATGGTGCACTGACTTTGTAAAATATTGTGACCACCCTAGCGTTCTCACTAATGGTCAAGTTGATTTCTCAAGAACTATAAGACCTTCATTAATGATACTTGGTACAGACTTGTATCTGGGGATGGTACCTTAAATGCAAACATCCAAATTTGACCTTGACCTACATTTTATGGTTCACTGACTTTGTGAAATATTGTGACCACCCTAGCGTTCACACTAATGGCCGGGTTCATTTCAAAAGAACTGTAATAGCTTTGTCAATGATACTTGGTACAAACTTGTATCTAGGGATGGCAATTTCAATGCAAGCATCCATATTTGACCTAGACCTAAATTTCATGGTTCACTGACTTTGTGAACTATTGCATCAACCATAGTGTTCAACCTAATGTTAACGTTCATTGGTCAAGAACTATT
This sequence comes from Lucinisca nassula, assembly GCA_963580285.1. Taxonomy (NCBI): domain Eukaryota; kingdom Metazoa; phylum Mollusca; class Bivalvia; order Lucinida; family Lucinidae; genus Lucinisca; species Lucinisca nassula. Next base: position 110,588,077 of record OY757010.1, read on the forward strand.
AGAGCTTCATTAATGATACTTGGTACAAGCCTGCATCTAGGAATGGCAACTTTTATGGAAGCATCAATGTTTGACTTTGGTTCGGTGACTCTGCGCCCCCACAAGCGCGACATAGCCTTCGGCGGAATTCTTGTTCTTCCCGCCCATCGGGCTTGAAGAAATACATGGGCTGCATAATGCTTCCAGGCAGAGCTAAAACCGACTGCGCATAAGTTTAGAGGATCTAAACCTGCCCAGGCAAAGCTGTGCCAGTCCGACCGTCCATGCTTATAAACTATATATATTGATTTCATTTGGGACAGTGCTTGAAATGTCATAAAAAGTCCCACAAAATTGGCAGCAACGTCTCCAAAATTCTCAAATCAAACAAACAAACAAACAGATCTTTCTTTTAATATAAGCAAATGTTGAAGAAATATATGGGCTGCATAATGCTTCCACGCAAAGTTGAAACCGACTGCGCATAAGTACTGGTAAACCGCTTAGAGGATCTAAACCTGTCCAGGTGAAGCTGTGCGAGTCCGACTGTCCATGCTTATAAACCATATTGATTTCATTTGGGACAGTGCTTGAAATGTCATAAAAAGTCCCACAAAATTGGCAGCAACGTCTCCAAAATTCTCAAATCAAACAAACAAACAGATCTTTCTTTTAATATAAGCAAATGTTAATTTTTGGACATCAAACCTATCAAAGGATTTACAAAATCTGGTAGCCTAAAACTCAGTATACATTTTAATATAGAAGTGAAGGCAATGATCGGGAATCGATGCAATCAACCCACTGCTCCTATCAGAGCCACCAAAGGGAAATAACAACTAGACCCTAATGGAAACATCAATAGCGGAAAGCCCAAAGGACAGTTACTTTCCCACAAAATGGCCAATTGGCTATCCAAAACAAAATAATATAAGCGATACACACACTCAAAGACAAACCATAACAAAATAAACCGCAACAGAAGAACCGCCTTGGAACGGTCAGTGAAACGGATTTATATCGGGGGGCAGGGCCTCGATTTTACGCGGCAGCAATCCTCGCCCTTACTAGACAATTTGTTCAGTCCGCATGAAGGGTGATTTGTTTTTTTTATGCCCCCGCATGCCTTGGCAGGAGTGGGGCATATAGCGTTTCGCCGTGATGTTACGTGCGTACGTTTGTATGTCACGTTCGTTACCATCTCGGGCTGAAATGTCAAGCTGAAATGTCGAGCTCGCATTGGAGCTCATAATTTTTATGCCCCCGCCTATTCGGAGAATAGCGTAAGGGCATTAAGTTTTACCCCTGTCCGTCCGTTCATTCGTCCATTCGTTCGTCCGTCCCGACATCGTGTCCGGGCCATAACTCCTAAACCGTATGGAATATATTCATGAAACTTCACAGGTGCATTCATCACACTGGACGATGCGTCATGAACAAGGAAGACAACTCTTGCGTTTTGGGTTTTTGGATTATCTGCCCTTGACTAAATACCATATAGTAAACCGTGTCCGGGCCATAACTCCTAAACCGTATGGAATATATTCATGAAACTTCACAGGTGCATTCATCACACTGAGACGATGTGTCATGAACAAGGAAGACAACTCTTGCATTTTTGGTTTTTGGATTATCTGGCCTTGACTTAGTACCATATAGTAAACCGTGTCCGGTCCATAACTCCTAAACCGTATGGAATATATTCATGAAACTTCACAGGTGCATTCATCGCACTTAGACGATGTGTCATGAACAAGGAAGACAACTCTTGCATTTTTTGGATTATCTGCCCTTGACTTAGTACCATATAGTAAACCTTGTCCGGGCCATAACTCCTAAACCGTATGGAATATATTCATGAAACTTCACAGGTGCATTCATCACACTGAGACGATGTGTCATGAACAAGGAAGACAACTCTTGCATTTTTAGTTTTTGGATTATCTGCCCTTGACTTAGTACCGTATAGTAAACGTGTCTTGGCCATAACTCCTAAACCGTATGGAATATATTCATGAAACTTCACAGGTGCATTCATCACACTGAGACGATGTGTCATGAACAAGGAAGACAACTCTTGCATTTTTGTTTGGATTATCTGCCCTTGACTTAGTACCGTATAGTAAACGTGTCTTGGCCATAACTCCTAAACCGTATGGAATATATTCATGAAACTTCACAGGTGCATTCATCACACTGAGACGATGTGTCATGAACAAGGAAGACAACTCTTGCATTTTTTGGTTTTTGAATTATCTGCCCTTGACTTAGTACCATATAGTAAACCGTGTCCGGGCCTTAACTCCTAAACCGTTTGGAATATATTCATGAAACTTCACAGGTGCATTCATCACACTGAGACGATGTGTCATGAACAAGGAAGACAACACTTGCATTTTTGGTTTTTGAATTATCTGCCCTTGACTTAGTACCATATAGTAAACCGTGTCCGGGCCATAACTCCTAAACCGTATGGAATATATTCATAAAACTTCACAGGTGCATTCATCACACTGAGACGATGTGTAATGAACAAGGAAGACAACCCTTGTATTTTTGGTTTTTGAATTATCTGCCCTTGATTTAGTTCCATATAGTAAACCGTTTCATGAATGGCATTTGGCGGGGGCATACGTGTCCTATGGACACATTTTCTAGTTTTATCTGTTGTGCTACAAAGTTGAAATTTGGTATGACATTTACTCAGACCAAGACCTATCGGTTCATATTCAAGTTGACCTAGGGTCGTGCCCCTGGGTGGTCCCAGGGGTCAGATTGCGTAACAGGTCAAAATTGTCATATAGGAATTTGTATGCAAAACTGTCAAAATGTCTAATTATCTTGAAAATTAATCAGATTCGAACACCTACACCATATATATTATTGTGCCTTATGATATGACACATTCCATGACACAGACTTTGGGACCCTACGGTCACCCCTGGGCCATGCCCCGCCCCCTTTGCTTCATTTATATCTCAGAAACTATCCATATCCCCACCCCCTAACCATATATATTATTGTTCCTTATAATAAGATACATTGACTGAAACAGACATTGGGTCCATGCCGAGACACACACACCCCCTCAAGGTCAAGGTCACTGTGGCTATTTTTAGAAAAAAACTTTTGTCATCGCTCTAGCGCCTACATTTCCTCACCAATTTCAATATAACTTCAAACAAATGTTCCTTATAAAAATATCTCGAGCGATTCCTACTTTCAAGGTCTTGGCCTCTAGGTCAAGGTCACTGTGGCTATTTTTAGAAAAAATTTGTCATCGCTCTAGCCCCAACATTTCTTTACTGATTTCAATATAACTTCACACAAATGTTCCTTATGACAATATCTCGAGCGAGTTCGACTTTCAAGGTCATGACCTCAAGGTCAAGGTCACTGTGCATATTTTTAGAAAAACTTTTTTCATCGCTCAAGCGCCTACATTTCTTCACCAATATCAATATAACTTCACACAAATGTACCTTACAAAAATATCTCGAGCGAGTTCGACTTTCAAGGTCATGGCCTCAAGGTCAAGGTCACTGTGGCTATTTTTAGAAAAACTTTGTCATCCCTCTAGCGCCTACATTTCTTCACTGATTTCAATATTACTTCACACAAATGTTCCATATGACAATATCTCGAGCGAGTTCGACTTTCAAGGTCATGACCTCAAGGTCAAGGTCAATGTGGCTATTTTTAGAAAAAACTATGTCATCGCACTAGCGCCTACATTTTTTCACCAATTTCAATATAACTTCACACAAAAATTCCACAAAAAATATCTTGAGCGAGTTCGACTTACAAGGTCATGGCCTCAAGGTCAATGTCACTGTGGCTATTTTTAGAAAAACTTTGTCATCGCTCTAGCGCCTATATTTCTTACTTGATTTCAATATAACTTCACACAAATGTTCCTTATGACAATATCTCGAGCGAGTTCGACTTTCAAGGTCATGCCCTAAAGGTCAAGGTCACTGTGTCTATTTTTAGAAAAACTTTGTCATCGCACTAGCGCCTATATTTTTTTACCCATTTCAATATAACTTCACACAAATGTGTCTTATAAAATATCTTGAGCGAGTTTGACTTTCAAGGTCATGGCCTCAAGGTCAAGGTCACTGTGGCTATTTTTAGAAAAACTTTGTCTTCGCTGTAGAGCTTACATTTCTTCACCGATTTCAATATAACTTCACACAAATGTTCCTTTTGACAATATCAACGAGTTCCACTTTCAAGGTCATGGTCACTGTGGCTATTTTTAGAAAAACTTTGTCTTCGCTCTAGAGCTTACATTTCTTCACCGATTTCAATATAGCATCACACAAATGTTCCTTATGACAATATCTCGAGCGATTTGGACTTTCAAGGTCAAGGTAGGCCCCGCCCATAGGGGCTTGAAGAAATACATGGGCTGCATGATGCTTCCACACAGAGCTGAATCCGGCCCGCACACTAGTACTGGTAAACCGCTTAGATGATCTAAGCCTGTCCAGGAACCGGGGTGCGAGGCGGACCGTCCATGCTAATAAACCCTACTGGTTGCTTTGGGCGACAGGGCTTGAGATGTCATTTCATCTCAATGTCGGGTAAAAGTCCCACAAAATTGGAAGCAACGTCTCCAAAATGACCTTTACAGTGTTAACGTTGACGTTAAACCTCAAATCAAACAAACAAAACATATAAATAAGTCAGTGCTAAAAGCTTGAACGAGTTTGAAAACTAGCGATATCGGTTGATTACTTACGAAGTTATGTCTCTTTGTCATCACCGTAGCCCCTTCGGTCTCCTACTGCGCTGAAAATGCTTATTTTTTACCTTGTCATCATCGTAGCCCTTTCAGTCTCCTACTTTGCTGAAAATGCTTATTTTTTACCTTGTCATCACCGTAGCCCTTTCATTCTCCTACTTTGCTGAAAATGCTTATTTTTTACCTTGTCATCACCGTAGCCCCTTCAGTCTCCTACTTTGCTGAAAATGCTTATTTTTGACCTTGTCATCACCGTAGCTTTGATCGGATCTTCTTGAAACTTACAAACAAGTAAGTCAGGGATGAAAGCTCGGATAAGTTCGAAAACTGATGAGATTGGCCTATCTATTGTAGAATTATGTCCCCTTGATTGATGAAAATGCCTATTTTTGACGTCATCACTGTAGCCCCTTCAGTTTCCTTCGGATCTTCTTGAAACTTACTTGTAAGTAAGGGATAAAACCTCGGCAGAGTTTGAAAATTGGTGAGGTCTGCCTATATTTCATAGCGTTATGTCCTCCATGATTTCAGAAAATGAATATTTTTACCTTGTCATCACTGTAGCCCCCTCAGTTTTTATCGGATCTTCCAGAAACTTACATGTAAGTAATTCGGGGATAAAAGCTTGGATGAATTCGAAAAATTATGAGGTAAGCCTATTTATTATAGGGTTACGTCCCTTTGGTCGTAGAAAAATGCCTATGTTTTTACCTTGTCGTCACCGTAACTCCTACAGTTTTCATCATGTCTTCTTGAAAATTACAAACAAGTAAGTCAGTTGAGTTCGAAAACTAGCGATATTGGTCGATTACCCATGGAGTTGTGTTCCCTACTTTGCTGAAAATGCTTATTTTTGACCTTGTCATCACAGTTTTGATCGGATCTTCTTGAAACTGACAAAAAGGAAGTCAGGGATAAAAGCTCGAATGCATTCGAAAAACAGTGAGGTCGACTTATTTATCATAGCGTTACGTAACTTTGTTTGCAGGAAATGCAAGTTTTTGACATTGTCATCACTGTAGCCTCTTCAGTTTTGATCGAATCTTCTTGAAACTTACATGTAAGTTAGTCAGGGATAAAAGCTCGGATGTGGTCGGCCTTTTTATCATAGAGTTATGACACTTTGATTGCTGAAAATGCCCATTTTTGACATTGTCATCATTATAAGTCCCTAAGTTTTTAGCAGACCTTCCTGAAACTAAAATATAAGTAAGTTAGAGATAAAAGCTCGAAAGTGTTTGCAAAATAACATTGCTGGCACATTACTCATAGAGGCAAGTCCCAATCGTTGCTGAAATTTTGTACCTTGTCATCACCCTAATATGTTCTAAAAAGGGTTATCCTTTGGAAGCAAGGAATACACCACAGAACTGGAAAATATGGAGTGTACATGTTTTCTGGGCCAGACTAGCTACTTTCGGCCATTTAGGCCTCATCATTGACCCTCAAATATTTTCAAAATTCTACAATGGAATCAATGATGCCAAAGGACAAGGAAATATAAATACTATAAACTATAGTCCTTTAGCTTTGGTTGAGTCTTCCTGAAAATAGCATATAAGTAGTTTGGGAATGAAAGTTCAGATTAGTTTGAAAACTGGTGATGTCTACCTGTCATAGAGTTACGTCCCCTTGAATGCTTAAAATACCTGCCTTTGACCTTGTCATCATCATACATCCTTAGGTAAAGATTGAAACTTCCTGAAACTTTAAATCTGTTAGCTCAGGTGAGCGGTATAGGACCATCATGGTCCTCTTGTTTTAATTATTTGCCTGGTAACTTTGTCCATCATAAAACCATGTCAGCTCTATAACTTGAAAACCATTTAAGGAATCTCCATGAAACTTTATATGAATATAGTACAATTGTTGGCCCCTGCATTCCAAATGTTTAGATGTATACACCGGACACATTTTTTTTCAAGGGCAAAATTGTAGTTTTTAATCTTCAAAGGAAGGGTAATACAAAAATTATAAATATATATGGTTCTTGTACTCTGCACGCAAACACATTATTTTATAAAGATCTTAGCTGACGGTACAACACAATATGACACCAAAAAGCGGGGAGACAACTATGTTTTTGTAGAAGAACAAAATCTAGTTTGTCAATGATTTTTCAGGAACTGTTAAATGTTGAAGCCACACATTATAAACGAACGGGCTTGTGGTTAAGAGTTCTGACTCTCACAGCTGTGGCGATGCACATTGCTTGGGTTACTTGGGACGCCAAGTTCTGTTTAGGAAGGCAGTTGGGTTTTCCTCATGCACTCTAGTTTTCACCCACCACTGATTAATGATTTCTTTGAAATAAGTGAAATAATCTTGAAAAGGCCATAAAATGGGAAATAAAAAAAAAAATAAAAATAAATATTTCAAGTCCTTTGGTATTATTGATTTCATTGTAGAATTTTGAAGTATTTTAGGGTCGAAACAAGCCAGACTCGCCCTAAAAACTTGTAAACTCTATACTTTCCAGAACTCTTTGGTGTATTCCTTGCTTCCAAAGGTTAAACTGTTTTCATAACAGATTTGACACAATTTTACAATGTAATAATGACTTTTATCATGTGAAAGACATTTAGCTTTCTTAGCTTATTTGTTTGTTTGTTCTTTCTTTCCATATTTTCCATTGTTTAATATGTTCCATATAAGGACAATACTTTAGAAACAAGGATTTCAACACAGAACTTTATGAAAAATGTTGAGTGTGCAAATCTTTTCTTGGCCAAGGTAGCTTGTTTTGGCCAATTAGGCTTCATCAGTAAAATAGAAGTGAAATCGATACAATTAATCCACAGCTCCCATCAGACACATCAAAGGGAAAGAAACACAAACATGAAACAACAGACCCTAATGGAAACATCAATGGCGGAAAGTCAAAAGGACAGTTACTTTCCCACAAAATGGCCAATTGGCTATTCAAAACAAAATAATATGAGCGATACAAACACTCAAAGACAGACCATAACAAAAATAAAACGCGACAGAAGAACCGCCTTGGAACGGTCAGTGAAACGCATCCTCGCTCTTACTTCCCCATTAATTTGTTAATGTTGGCTTGAAGGCCTCCTTACTCATCAGTGCAACATCTCCGTGAACACAACAAATCAAACGACCACAGTGATGAAACAACTTTGAGGACTTGACAGCAAGAACCCACTGAAATGCTGGAGCAAAAGAAAACTAACAGTTAGACTCCGATAGGCCCGACCAGAGACAGAGCATCAGGCACCAACCAACATTACATTGAATTAGATTTCTCTAATTCTCAGTAAGCCTTTACGCTGGAACCGTCATAGAATCTGAGGCTGACCCACCGGCGTGCAATTAAAGCGGGAAGCAAAGTTGTCAACCTTGATTGGTTAACTACCATGCATGCAGTCTGTCGTATAACGTTTATGTTTTACCCAATCGCCTTATATCGAAGAATGATTTTACGAAATTTGGTACTGAAGCCTTTGCGGTTATATATTTTTCTGAATTTATATACATACTAAGTCACCATAAAATTCGAGTTCCGATCTTGTTGCAGAAGAGATTTAAGTCCAATATTGAATTTTGAAATTAAATCAGTTGGCGTCTATAAAATTTTGAAAAGGCTTTGCGTAGTTTATGGTACCGATAATATGTTCTATAAAATGGTTATCCTTTGGATGCAAGGAATACACCACAGAATTGAAAAATATGGAGTGTATATGTTTTCTGGGCCAGACTAGCTAGTTTCGGCCAATTAGGCCTCATCAATAAATATTTTCAAAATTCCACATTGGAATCAATGATCCCAAAAGACAAGAAAATATAATCTTCACTATGATGTAGGGCAGGGAGACGTTTTACCGCCGCCACACTTTCCCACACACCAGCTGTAGTGAAGTTAAATATGTTCTATAAAAGGTTTATCCTTTGGAAGCAAGGAATACACCAAAGAACTGAAAAATATGGAGTGTGTATGTTTTCTGGGCCAGACAAGCTAGTTTCGGCCAATTAGGCCTCATCAGTGACCCTCAGATATTTTCAAAATTCCACAATGGAATCAATGATCCCAAAGGACAAGAAAATATAATCTACACTATGATGTAGGGCCGGGGGTTGTTTTACCGCCACCACACAATCCCACATACCAGCTGTAGTGAAGTTAAATATGTTCTATAAAAGGGTTATCCTTTGGAAGCAAACGCTGATTAAGAAGTTTAGCAGTTAACAATTTGTTACGAATGTTGTAGTCAGATACATGACTTCACAGTCTGGCAAATCAAATTAATTGCGAAATATAAATGCCATAGGATGGCGCACGATGATTATCACCATCCAAAAATGGAAAATTTACAATCTCAAAATCAAATCATCGCGTTTATCATAAAGGCGAAGTATTAGCCTGTTGTAAATTTACATAGGACAATATTAACAATATTATGCACTGCTGTAGCGTAGGTCCTTTGTACTAAAGATGTATTTCATCCTTTATCTGATTTGCTTGCTTAAAAAGGGGGGTTCCAACAAAACTAATCCTCAAGGTATGGGTACCTAGAAAAAGCCATTTAAATCTATCTAAAATGGATATTCTGGATGCGACATTTTCTGATAGAAAACAGTCATAGTAGGTCAGTAGGTCAAATCATAGAAAAACCTTCTGAAGACACTAGAGGCCACAATTTATGTCCAATCATCATCAAACTTGCTCAGAATGATCATCTTGAAAATATCTTGGTCACATTTGAATATGGGTCATGTCGGTTCAAAAAGTAGGTCAGTAGGTCAAATCAGACAAAACCTTGTGAACACACTAGAGGCCACAGTTCTGGTCCGATCATCATCAAACTTGCTCAGAATGATCATCTTGATAATATCTTGGTCACGTTCGAATGTGGGTCATGGCATGTCAAAAAGAAGGTCAGTAAGTCAAATCATAGAAAAACCTTGTGAACTCACTGGAGGCCACAGATTAGGTCCGATCATCATCAAACATGCCCAGAATTATCATCTTGACAATATCTGAGTCAGTTTCGAATATGGGTCATGTTGGTCCAAAAAGTAGGTCAGTAGATAAAATCATAGAAAAACCCCCTGAACACACTAGAGGCCAAAGTTTTGGTCTAATCATCATCAAACTTGCTAAAAATGATCATTTGACAATATCTCAGTTAATTTCGAATATGGGTCATATCTGGCCAGTAAGTAGGTCAGTAGGTCAGACTGTTGAAAAACCTTGTGGACACACTAGAGACCCCAGTTTTGGTCCGATCATCATCAAACTTGCTCAGAATGATCATCTTGACAATATCTGGGTCAAGTTTGAATATGGGTCGTGTCGGGTCAAATCATTGAAAAACGTTTTGAACACTCTAAGAGGCCACAGTTTTAGTCAAATCATCATAAAACTTGCTCATAATGATCATCTGGATAATATCTCAGTTAAGTTCGAATATGGGTCATGTCAAATCAAAAAGTAGATCAGTAGGTTATTTTGTCATAACTTTTGAATTGTTTGAGATAGAGCCTTCATATTTGGCATGTAGGTTCCTTGTGACAAGGGCTTCCCACTCATATAAAGATTTGACCTGTGATGTTGACCTGTGACCTATTTTATCATAACTTTTGAACCATATGAGATAGAGCCTTCATATTTGGCATGTATGTTCCTTGTGACAAAGTTTTCCCAACCATTCAAAACTTTTGAGCAATGACCTTGACCTTTGACCTACTTTGTCATAACTGTTGGAGCATTTAAGATACAGCTTTCATATTTGGCATATAGGTTCCTTCATAGGAGTGAGTGTTTGAGAGTTGAAATCTCACCAACAGCTAAGGCCATACAGTGATGGGACCTCTGTTTAAAGACCAATCTGAAAGTCTGGGGAAGTCTGTAATCGATCCTGTTACCCCTGGTTTACAAGGCAAGTAGCATGACCACTTCACCATGAAGGCTTCTAAACTTCATTGGAGTGTTGTGTAGATGACCCTCTAGGAAAATAGCATAACGATTAACAAATGGTCACAAGAGCTTAAAATAGAAAAACATTGTAAATTTGCTTCAAATGCGAACTCCTTCTAAACCTTTTGGCCAATTGGATTTAAAACTTCACAGGAATGTTGCCTACTTGACTCCCTACTAAAATAGTTAAAAATCATTCCACTCCAGTGAACAAGATGGCTGCCAGAGCTAAAAATTAAAAAAAAATCTTCAAACGACAATTCCTTCTGTACTCTTGGGCCAATTTTATTCAAGCTTCGAAGTAATGTTGCTTAGATGACCCTCTACCAAAAAGACTAAAACAATCCCGCTCTGATGAAAAAAATGGCCACCGGAGCAAAAAATAGAAAAAATATTGTAAATCTGATTCAAACGTGAACCCCTCCTAAACCCTCAGGCCAATTTGATTCAAACTTCACAGGAATGTTGCCTAGGTTACTCCCTACCAAATAAGCTAAAATAACTCTGTTGATGAACAAGATGGCCACCATAGCTAAAAATAGAATGTACTCGAGACAGTGACACACAGGTGAGCGAACCAGGGCCCTGTGGGCCCTCTTGTTTGTTTTATCTGCTTCAATCCTAAGATTATGGCATATAGATCGTCTATGATGAAACTTTGTTAGAGACAGGTAGGGTTCGACAGAGAATGTTTTCTTAGCTCACCTGTCACGTAGTGACAAGGTGAGCTTTTGTGATCACATTTTGTCCGTCATGCGTGCGTGCGTGCGTCCGTAAACAATTTCAAATAAGTATATTTCTAATACCCCGTGACCAATCTTGATCATTTCATGAGAAGCATCATCAGGTAGAGGGAAAGGCTGCATAAGGTTTTTGGGCTGATCAGATTGGAATTCTGGTTGCCATGGAAACAAAAAGGTTCCATAGACTTATTATGGGGAAAACGACGTCTCCACTTTTTCTCAGGCATTTCTGATCCGATCTTCATCAAACTTGCAGATAACCAGGAGGGGCTTACAGTCTACGTCGAGTTCGAATTTGGGCTGCACGGGACAAACAGGTTTGGAGTTACTTGCCCTTGAGCACAAATATAAGTGAAAAATGGGGTCTCCAGCTTTTGTCAGCCGTTTATGATCTGATCTTTTTTATAATTTTTCATAAACGAGGACAAGCATAAAATCTCGGACAAGTTGAAATTTGGTTTGAATCTGACCAGCGGTTTTCCAGTTAAGTCCTCTTGAGCGTGAAAAATTTTCCTATAGACTTAAAATGGGGAAAAAGACGTCTCCACTTTTTCTCGGCCATTTCTGATCCGATCTTCATCAAACTTGCAGATAACCGGGAGGGGCTTACAGTCTACGTCGAGTACGAATTTGGGCTGCACGGGACAAACAGGTTTGGAGTTACCTGCCCTTGAGCATAAATATAAGTGAATAATGGTGTCTCCAGCTTTTCTCAGCCGTTTATGATTTGATCTTTTTGTAACTTTTCATAAACGAGGACAAGCATAAAATCTCGGATGAGTTCGAATTTGGTTTGAATCTGACCAGCGGTTTTCCAGTTCCATCCCCTTGAGCGTGAAAAAAATTCCCATAGACTTATAATGGGGAATACAACGTCCTCATTTTACTCAGCCATTTCTGATCCGATCTTCATCAAACTTGCAGATAACCAGGAGGGGCTAACAGTCTACGTTGAGTTCAAATTTGGGCTGCACGGCACAAACAGCTTTGGAGTTACCTGCCCTTGAGCATAAATATTAGTGAAACATGGTGTCTCCAGCTTTTCTCAGCCGTTTATGATCTGATCTTTGTAGCTCACCTGAGCCGAAGGCTCACAAGTTGAGCTTATAGTATAGGTAGGCATCCGGCGTCCGTCCGTTGTCCGTCCGTCGTCCACACATTTGAACTTGAATATCTAAGTGACTAGCTGGCCAATCCCAATAAAATTTTATGTGCAGCATCACTGGGTTGGGGGATTGACTGCATTAGGTTTTGGACCAGTTTTGGTCAGAACTGTGGTTGCCATGGAAACAAAAAGGTTCCATAGACTTATAATGGGGAAAACGACGTCTCCACTTTTTCTCCGCCATTTTTGATCTGATCTTCATCAAACTTGCAGATAACCAGTAGGGACATACAGTCTACATAGTGTTCGAATTTCGGCTGCATGGGACAAATAACTTTGGAATTACCTGCCCTTGTTTATTGATTTGAGGTTTAACATCCCTGTCAGAACAGTGTAGGTCATTTTGGAGACATTGCTTCTAGTTTTGTGGGACTTTTGCCCGACATCGAGATGAAATTATATCTTAAGCCCTTTCCACCCAATTAGCCCCCGCCCATAGGGGCTTGAAGAAATATATGGGCTGCATGATGCTTCCACGCAGAGCTGAATCCGGCCCGCACACTAGTACTGGTAAACCGCTTAGAGGATCTAAGCCTGTCCAGGAACCGCGGTGCGAGGTGGACCGTCCATGCTAATAAACCCTATTGGTTTCATTGGGCGACAGGGCTTGAGATGTCATTTCATCTCGATGTCGGGTAAAAGTCCCACAAAATTGGAAGCAACGTCTCCAAAATGACCTTTACAGTGTTGACGGGGACGTTAAACCTCAAATCAAACAAAACTTTCCACCCAATGGAACCAATAGGGTCATTATGCATGGACGGTCCAACTGGCACCATTTTTCCTGTGCAGGCTTAGAACCTGTTTACCAGTACTCATGTCGGTTCCAGCTCTGCATATATCTCAGAAACCATTCAAATTCCCATCCTATATTCACATATATTCTTGTTCATTGTTATTAGACAAATTCAGTCGCCCCGTCTTGTGGGGTCCGCATAAAAGAGCCTCATATCTCAGAAACCATTCAGACCCCCACCGTTTAACCATATATACTCTTGGTCCTTATGATAAGACATATTCAGTGACAACAATCTTGGGCTTTTCTGGGATCTGCCATGCCCGAATCCCTCCATTGCTTAAAAGGCCTTACATCTCAGAACCATTCATATCCCCAATGCTAAACTATATATATATATATGTCTCACTTCCTTTTGATAAGATGCATTTAGTGACACCAACCAGGGCTCCATTGGGTCCATGCCCCACCCTCTCTACTTTTAAAACACCATATATTACAGATACAGTCCACATGGGTGCTCATTTGGGTATGGGGTTTGTTTGGGAGACTTTATAATTGGTAGATTAAAATCATATCATGTTATAATACACTGCTGCCATTGGGCAGTGTCAACCTGAGCTCTGGTTTATGAAATTTGGCTCCTTGGTTTGTTTAGAAGCCTCCGTGATGTAGGGGTTACGCTACTCGCCTTTTAAACCAGGGATCGCAGGATTTATCCCAGGCTTCTCCAGACTTTCGGATGAGTCTTTAAACCGAGGTCCCATCTCCGTATGACCTTAGCTGTTGGTGGAATGTAAAACTCAAACACTGACTCACTCACTCTTTTGTTTGTTTGCTATGGCAAGTTAAGAGTTTCCATTGACTTATAATTGGGAAAATTGAAAAATGACCTTAATGCTTTTCAAGATATTTTGTCACACTTTCATAGAACTGTTCCTTTAATAATGTTCTTTTTGGCCTATTTGTTGCCACAGATGGGAAATTGTCAATTGTCCTCTGTTGTCCTGCAACAACACATTCAACAGACATCAGAATCTGAAGCCACTAGGCCCATTGGATTTTATATGTAGCATCCTTGGGCACAGGGCTCCCATGATTAATTAAAATACATTGCTGCCAGTGGGCAGTGCCCCCCCCCCCCCGAGATCTGGTGAGCATTGTGGCCATGGGCCTCTTGTTTTTACCTCACCTGTCAAATACTGACTAGGTGAGCTTTTGGGATCACTTTTCGTCTGTCGTGCGTGCGTCCGTCCGACCGTGCATGCGTGCGTCCGTGCGTGCGTAAACTTTTTTCTTCAAAGGACATCTCCTTAAGCACTGATCAGATTTTGACCAAACTTCACAGGAAAGATCCTTAGGTGGCCCCCATTCAAAGTTGTTCAAATGGTTCCGGTCCGTTGCTTATTTAGGTCACAGGAGCCAAAAATAGATTTTTTCACCAACAACTTAAAAAATCTTCTTCTCTGAAACCACAAGGCCCAGGTCTTTGATATTTGGTATGACGCTTCATCTAGTGGACCCCTACCAAAATTGTTCAAATTATAGTGCTGGGGCCAAAAATGCCCCCGCCTCAGGTCCCTGAGTTTAATATAGGATTATATAGAGAAAATCTTTAAAAAATCTTCTTCCCTGAAGCTCCAAGGCCAAGGTCTTTGATATTTGGCATGAAGCTTCATCTATTGGACCCCTACCAAGATTGTTCAAATTATAGTGCTGGGGCAAAAAATGCCCCCGCCCTTGGTCCCTTTGGTTTTACATGAGCTTATTTAGGGGAAATCTTTAAAATCTTCTTCTATGAAACCGCACGGCCCAGATCTTTGATATTTGGTATGAAGTTTCATCTAGTGGACCCCTACCAAGACTGTTAAAATTATAGTGCTAGGGCCAAAAATGCCCATGCCCTGGGGCCCTTTGGTTTTACATTGGCTTATATAGGGAAACTCTTTAAAATCTTCTCCTGTGAAACCGCAAGGCCCAGGTCTTTGATATTTGGTATGAAGCTTCATCTTCTGGACTTCTACCAAGATGTTATAAATTATTGCCCTGGGTCCAAAAATGCCCCCGCTCCGGACCCTTTAGTTTTACAAAGACTTTTATAGGGAAAATCTTGAAAAATCTTCTTCTCTGAAACAACAAGTCTTTGATATTTGGTATGAAGCTTCACCTAGTGGACCTCTACCAAGATTGTTCAAATTATAGCCCTGAGACCAAAAATGCCCCTGCATCGGGGCCCTTTGGTTTTACATAGACTTGTATAGGGAAAATCTTTAAACAATCTTCTTATGTGAAACCACAAGCCCAAGGTCTTTGATATTTGGTGTGAGATTTCATCTAGTGGACCTCTATCAAGATTGTTCAAATTATAGCCCTGGGGCCAAAATGCCCCCGCCATGAGACCCTTTGGTGTTTAGCTCACCAGAGCCGAAGGCTCCGGGGGAGCTTATAGGATAGGCAGTTGTCCGTCGTCGTCGTCGTCGTCTGCGTCAACACTTTCAAACGACATCTCCTGTGAAGCCACTGGGCCGATTGGCCCCAATTTTATCTGTAGCATCCTTGGGCTGGGGAATTGAAAGTTTGTTTATTTTATCAAAATTGGCTCATTAGTGTGGTTGCTATGGCAACTTGTAGTTTCCATAGACTTATAATGGGGAAAATTGAAAAATGGCATTTACTGCCAAGCCTCTGCAGATATTTTGACAAAACTTTCATAGAAATGTTCCATAGGCAATCTACTATCTGCCATATGATTTTAGGCCTTCTGCTCATTTTTATTGGTTGCCATGGAAACCAAAATGCAAAAAATACAAAAAATACTTAAAATATCATCTCCTCAGAAACGATATGCTCTAGGAGGCTGAGACTTTATGAAAATATTCACCATATTTGCCTTTACAGGTTTTGTGTTTTTTATGAAATTTAGCGCTTTAGTTTTGTTGCTATGGCAACTTAGAGTTTCCATTGACTTATAATGGGGAAAACTGAAAAATGGCATTTACTGCCAAGTCATTGCAGATATTCTGACAAAACTTGTATAAACATGTTCCTTAAGTAAACTTCTCTCAGCCATAATGCTTTTATGTCAACCTGGGGGTCCCCTAGGTTGTGCCGGGGCCATGCCCTACCCCCTCCACTTCATAAAATGCCTTATATCTCAGAAACCTTACAGATCCCAACCCCTGAACCATATATATTCTTGTTCCTTATGATAAGATGCATAAAGTGATACCAACATGGGGGTCCCCCGGGATGTGCTGGGGACATGCCCTGCCCCCCTCTATTTCATAAAATGCCATTTATCTCAGAAACCATTCAGATCCCCGCCCCTAAACTATATATATTCTTGTTCCTTATGCTAAGATGCATTAAGTGACACCAACCTGGGGGTCCCCCGGGATGTGCCGGTGACATGCCCCACCCCCTCCACTTCATAAAATGCCATTTATCTCAGAAACCATTGAGATCCCCACCCCTAAACCATATATATTCTTGTTCCTTATGATAAGACACATTCAGTGATACCAACCTTTGGGTCTCTCGGTTGTGCGCTGGGGCCATGCCCAACCTTTCTACTTCATAAATGCCATATATCTCAGAAACCATTCAGATTCCCACCCCTAAACTATATATATTCTTGTTTCTTATGATAAGATGACACCAATCTGGGGGTCCCCTAGGATGAGGCGGGGCTTATGCCCCACCCCCTCCACTTTGTAAAATGCTGAATATCTCAGAAACCGTCCAGATACCCACCCCTAAACCATTTAAATTCTTGTTCCTTATGATAAGAAGCATTCAGTGATACCAACCTTAGGGTCTCCCTGGCCTCACGGGGGCTGTGTCCCACAACTCCACTTCATAAAAGGTGATATGTCTCGGAAACCATTCAGATCCCTACCCCAAAACCATATATTATCTTGTTTATAAGACACATTTAGTGACACCAACCAAGCCTCCATTGGGTTCATGCCCCACCCTCTCTACTATATAAAACACCTAATATTTCAGATACAGTCCACATGAGTGCTCATTTGGGAATGGGGTTTGTTACGGAGACTTTATAAATGGTAGATTAAAATCATACCATGTTAAAATACATGTCTGCCATTGGGCAGTGCCCATCTGAGCTCAGGTTTATGAAATTTGGCTCTTTGGTTTGTTTGCTGTGGCAAGTTAAGAGTTTCCATTGACTTATAATGGGGAAAATTGAAAACTGACATTTATGCCTTTCAAGATATTTTGTCAAACTTACATAGAAATGTTCCTTTAATAATGTTCTTTTAGGCCTATTGGTTGCCACAGATGGGAAATTGTCAGTTGTCATCTGTTGTCCTGCAACAACACATTCAAGCGACATCAGACCTCTGAAGCCACTAGGCTGATTAGGTCCAAATTTTATCTGAAGCATCCTTGGACGTAGGGCTTCCATGGTTAATTGAAATACTTTGCTTCCAGTGGGCAGTGCCCCCTGTGCTCTGGTGAGCATAGTGGCCCATGGGCCTCTTGTTTCATAGACTTATATAGGGAAATCTTTAAAAGTCTTCTTCTCTGAAACTGCAAGACCCATGTCTTTGATATTTGGTCTGGAGCTTCACCTCGTGGATCTCTACCAAGATTATTCAAATTATAGCCCTCGGGCCACAAATGCCCCCACCCCAGGGACCCTTTGGTTTTACATAGACTTATATAGAGATAATCTTAGAAAATCTTCTCCTCTGAAACCGCAAAGCCCAGACCTTTGATATTTGGTGTGAAGCTTCATCTAGTGGACCTCTATCAAGATTGTTTAAATTATAGCCCTGAGGTCAAAAATGCCCCCGTCCCGGGCCATTTGGTTTTACATAGGCTTATGTAGGGAATATCTTTATAAAAATCTTCTTCTCTGAAACCGCAAGGCCAAGGTCTTTGAGATTTTGTGTCTATCTTCATCTAGTGGACCTTTGCCAAGATTGTTCAAATTATATTTGTTGTTATTTGGTATGAACCTTCACCTTTTTTTCCTCCCTCAACATTATGCACAGTATAGGCCTGGGGTCAATAATGGCCCTCCCAAGGGGCCCACTTGTTACTCTATGGATCAGGTGAGCGACCCAGGGCCATCATGACCCTCTTGTATTTCTCTATGAACTTTTTAAAGTTACTTTGCAGAAATGTTAATCTTCATTAGATGATTGGTTGCACACAAGACCCAGCTCAATACCACCAATGTCAAGATCATACTTAAGAGGTCAAAAACGGGGGAGACATCTGTGTTTTTTTAGAAAAACAAATTCTAGTTTACTACTGATATAATGCATGAAAAGTACATTGGTAATTTGCCGGTTTCGGATACTACAGCTAGATTTGAAGAGTATTTATTTACTCATATTTACATTTCTAGTGTAAAGTCTTATGTAAACCTATAGAAAACAATTGCGTTCATACTTCCATGAACGCATCGAATCACATGATTTTCAGTGACGTTACGTGACGTCATTCTAAACCATTGTTCTCTACGGGCGTTGATGACGTCAACGCTGCTCCGCTCTTTGTAGAAAAACAGCGTGTAAATGCTTTTCAGCTTTATAAGTTTGCCCTACAAGCATTTTTGTTCGCCAAGTAATGAGGGGCAAATAATGTAAATATAAAAAATAAACTTAATTTTTCTGCTTTTCATGAAAGCATGAACGACAGTGGGTCGCTAGCGAAATTTACATGAACCCCTTTGGGGTTCATTTACTTTGCACGCGACCCACTGCGTTCATACTTTCATGAACTGCAGAAAAAAATAATTTTCATTTCTTAATTAATATATATTTTTCTTAATTAAAATATATTTTAAAAAGTTTATTTGAGATTTGCCAGTCATCTTATTTTTGTTAATATTCATGAAAGGAAGTGAGGATAGGTCTCTCTTTCTGCAGGCTGCTGTGTTAGTTTTGAAAATTCCCCAAATTTCAGATCCGTATAATATGATCGGCTTTATCAGAAATAGCTATATTCCTCCACTCTAAGCAGCAAATGGGATAGCAACAATGAGAACAAAAAGTTTCTCAAAAGATGCTAAGTGATGAAATATGTATTCATCAAGAATCAAACCATGAAATTAATTCATACAAAATAATTGAAACTATAAATGTTGAAGTAATAAGGTCAAAGTAACAGTACATGAAAAAATAAGACACAAAAGAATGAGGAGCAATTCAGAAATGCACTCAAAAAGAGAAAATACAGTTCCGAAAATGAAAGGCTCTCATACAATAATTACACTATTTCAAAAAGATAGTTACACAAGGTATAGGAATGAACAAAAATACAACAATGAAACTATTCACAGATACATCATCAACATGAAGTGCTCTGTCGCTCAAAGCAATAGATGGGATAGCAACAGTGAGAACAGAAAGAAAAGCAAATCACAATATATATATAACAATTCAACAATGAAATACATTCACAATTTTTGTTGATACAGCAACTTGTTTAGCTTTAACAAAAGTCAGTAACTTAATTGAAAAGAGCCAAATGTGCTGTCTAAGCAAGAGGTGGAACCATGATAGCACTAGTTGCCCTTCCACTCAGAAGTACAAAATGTCAACAGTTGAATATCTGAAGACAACAAATGAGCTGTTGTTCTAAACAGTTACAACTAGATGATTGACGATACAGTTGCATTATTAAATTGACTGCCAATTCAAAAGTGTGATTAGTTCTCCTTAAAGAAATGGCACACATCAACTAGATGATTGACGATACAGTTGCGTTATTAAATTGACTGCCGATTCCAAAGTGTGATTAGTTCTCCTTAAAGAAATGGCACACATAAACTAGATGATTGACGATACAGTTGCATTATTAAATTGACTGCCAATTCCAAAGTGTGATTAGTTCTCCTTAAAGAAATGGCACACATAAACTAGATGATTGACGATACAGTTGCATTATTAAATTGACTGCCAATTCCAAAGTGTGATTAGTTCTCCTTAAAGAAATGGCACACATAAAGGATGTAAATGTAAAATGAGTGAAACGACCTTAAAATGTTATTTACAAACATAACTCCCTTCATACACCAAACATTTACAGTTTACTTGGTTTTTTGATCGATTACGGTGAAATAATTCACAAGTGTTCTAAGGCTTCCGAGTAAAAAACGAGTGAGCGATAGCTGTTATGCATAAGAATTTATTTTTCTGATTCCCACTTGCACCCCACTGTGACCTAATAGTGCTATAAATATCTTGTTAATCTTCTTATAGAAGATTCTAGAAAACTGAGTCACAGATTAATTTCATTTTTGTAAACAACGTGTTTACAAGGAAAAGTACTTCAGAACCTTCCAGAAAGTTCTGGGTTGCATTATTTTTAGAAATTTACCTCATCTTATTCCACAGCCCTCTGGAATGTTCTAGAGAAATCTTAGGGTCTATAAAAGAGCTTGATTTTTCTCATTGAGTCAGACTTTGGAGTTTGATGTTTGGGCATTTAAGAAAAGTTATTTCTAAATTCTTTGTTGGATTGTTAAAGGATATTACTTTTCATTTTGGACTGTGAATTCTGTGGGATCAAGGAAAATAGATTCATTCAGGATATTTCATAACAGAGCTAAGTACATTTAATTTTCTTACTTCTACAGGTTAAAGTTAACTTGTAAATAAATTTTGTTAAAATTTTCCAAAAGGCTTGTTTGATTTTTCTTTCTGCTACGCCTGGCTCTTAACAGAAATTGGAGGCTCGTCCGGGATATAAACATCTTGAGCATTTTAGGACTGACATTTCATTTGTAGGCAAGTAATTGTCATTTCTTATCAAATATAGACTTGGCAGTTGCTTCAACAGATTGGCTTTTCCCCATAAGCATAAAAGGGGATTGTCATTTCATGTGAACTGTCATTTCAGGTGAACTAGTACTTGTCATTTCATGTGAAATTCTCGTTGGGCTTGTCATTTCGAAAAAAAAAACTTTGTCAAATTAACCTCAATCTGTATTTCCATAAATACTTTATAAAACAAACAAAAAGCAAACATGTCGTTTGATTTGAGAAGCTTTTTGGCTCAGCCTACTCAGGAGTTGTTTAATCTGGCCAAAAGGACAGATTTGCTAGATATTGCTTCCCATTATGGGGTCACTGCTGTTAAAACAAGCATGAAAAAACATGAAATCAAAATATTTTGGCACAGTTTTTTGTTGATGAAGAACTTTTCGATCCATCTGCTTTGTCTCTCATTATGGTTTCACATACTGAATTACAAATGAGACAAATTGTAATAGGAAGGCAAATTGAGGTGAAAAAATAAAGATTAGAGATGGAAGAAAGAGAGAAAGAAAAAGAAAGAGAAATGCAGAGACAAATGCAGATGGAAAGATTAGAAATGGAAGAAAGAGAGAAGGAAAAACAAAGAGAAATGGAGGAACGCTTTCAGAAAGAAAAATTAGAAAAAGAAGAGCGACTTGAAATAGAAAGAGAAAAATGGCATTTTCAATTAAAGATGAAGGAACTGGAACTCCAGGGTCAATATAGGGTGAAACCTACCCCTGTTTTTGACTCTGGTAGTTACTTTGATGCCACAAAGCATATCAGATTAGTTCCCCCATTTCAGGAAAAAGAGGTAGATAAGTATTTTTTGCATTTCGAAAAAGTTGCAGAAAATTTAAAATGGCCAAAAGAGCATTGGACCTTACTTTTGCAAAGCGTTGTTGTCGGAAAGGCTCGAGACATTTACACTCAGCTAACTGTCGAGCAAAGCTCAGACTATGATCTGGTTAAGGAGCTTATTCTTAAGGCATATGAGTTGGTCCCTGAGGCTTACAGGCAGAAATTTACATGAAATTTTTTTCAGAGAACAACTTCAATTTGGTTTTATTTATTTATTAACACAACGTTTCGGCCATTATTGGCCTTTATCAAGTGTAATATACAAGTAGACAGGAAATTACGTCGACGTCACACGACGTCAATGGTGACGACGTCAAATAGAAACACATCAGTTGGCGTAAAAAGTCTAAATAAAGGATTATTATTAGAGACAAATTACTGACAGGAATGCAGTTGCAGTGCGAACACAGGTAAAGTCATTTAGGAACTGTAAAAAAGAAATTTCCCAGACCCATGTAGAATTTGCTCGAACCAAAGAACAATTATTTGATAGGTGGTGTTCTTCTAAAAAAGTAGGCTCTGATCATGACAAACTTAGACAGCTTGTCCTTGTTGAAGAGTTCAAACGGTGCATAAATTCAGACATTAAATCTTTTCTCGATGAGAGACAGGTTGAAACTTTGGAGGAAGCTTCTCGTTTGGCAGATGATTATGCTTTGACTCATAAAGTCTCATTTGTGAACAGGCCTTATCCTCGAAAACCTTATAATCCACAGACAGGTCCAAGATTCTATCCCAGTAATCCTTCTGGTAGTTATAGCCATACATCTAGTACTATGCCCAAACTTTCTGGTGAAAATAAAAGCCAGAATCCGTCCAAACATTCTGGTGAAAACAGAAGCCAGAAATTTTCCAAACCTTCTGGTGAAAACAAAGACCAGAATCCCTTATCTCAATCTCAAGTAGTTTGTTATTATTGTAAAAATACAGGTCATTTGATCTCTGAGTGTTTAAAATTAAAGCGAAGGAAAGAAAGAAAAAGACAAGAGGAACTTAAGCCTACAGGCTTGACTTCTATAAGGCCAAAACCACAGTCTTGTGTAAGGGAGGAAACTCTTTCTGATACCAAATTATCTGAGACTGATACAGTTATGGAGTGTTATGAACCATTCTTATCAGATGGTTTTGTGTCACTAAATGGTGACAGTTATGCCCATCCTACCCCTATTAAAATCTTACGAGATACCGGAGCTTCTCAATCTCTTATTCTAGCAGATACTCTGCCTTTTTCTGAGAAGACTTCTTTGGGCCAAAGTGTCCTTATTCAGGGTGTGGAATGTGGATTTGTTAATGTTCCGCTCCATAACGTTTATTTGTCATCAGACTTGGTATCCGGTTCAGTGGCTGTTGGTATTAGACTTTCTTTACCTTTTAAAGGTGTTCATTTGTTGCTAGGCAATGACTTAGCTGGAGATAAGGTTGTCGTAAACCCACTTTTGACTACTAATCCTTGCATAGACCAACCGCCTGATCCCATTGAGCAGGAAATTCCTGATCTTTATCCATCTTGTGCAGTTACAAGGGCGATGGCACGTAAGGCCAAGCGAACTGTTGGGAAACAGGATTTTGATTTAACTGATACCTTTTTGGGTCAGTCTTTTAATGACGAGATAACAAGGTCTCTGTCTTCAAAGTAGAAGTAAAACAAAGATCAGGAATTGATACAATTAACTCACTCCACCCATAAAAGACACCAAAGGGAAAGAGGTACAAACATTAAGCGGCCAGACCATAATGGAAACCTAAACAAAGGAAGGTCATAAGGACAGTTACTTTCCCACAAAATGGCCATATAACCATCCAAAATTAAAAGACACAAGTGATACACACAGTAAGTAACAAACAACAACATAAATAAACCGCCACAGAAGAGCCGCCTTGGAACGGTCAGTGGAAGATTTCCACTGGGGGGCTTAAATCGATTTTACGTGGCCACAATCCTCGCCCTTACTTCTACCGCGATTTAGACAAATAATTTGTTCAGTCCGCATGAAGGCCTCCTAACTCATCAGTGCAACATCTCCGTGAACACAAAAATCAAAGAACCACAGAGGTGAGACAACGGTGAGGACTCGACAGCAAGAAACCGCTGAAATGCTGGAGCAAAAGAAAACCAACAGTTAGACTCCGATGAGCCCGACCAGAGGCAGAGCATCAGGCACCAACCAGCATTATCTCTCTAATTCTCAATAAGCCTTTACGTTGGAGCCGTCATAGAATCTGAGGCCTGACCCACCGGCGTGCAATTAAAGAGGGAAGCAAAGTTGCCAACCGTGATTGGGTTAACTACCATGCATGCAGTCTGTCGTATAATATCCATGTTGTACCCAATCTTTTTATATCGAAGAATGATTTTACGAAATTGGGTGCTGAAGTCATTGCGGTTATATATTTTTCTGAATTTATATACTAAGTCACCATAAAATTCGGGTTCCGATAGACCTTGTTGCAGAAGAGATTTAAGTCCAATATTGAATTTTGAAATTAAATCAGAATGGCGTCTATAAAATTTTGAAAAGGCTTTGCGTAGTTTATGGTACCGATAACCCTGATTAAGGAGTTTAGCCGTTAATAATTTATTACGAGTGTTGAAGTAAGTTACATGACTACACACTCTAGCAAATCGAATTAATTGCGAAATATAGGATGGCGCACGAGGAACATCACCATCCAAAAATGGAAAATTTACAATCTCAAAATCAAAGTCATCGCGTTTATCATAAATTTTGCACGAAACAAATCCATCTACAATAGATAGATGTAAATCCAAAAACGGGGCCTCGGTATCAGAAGAATTTGCTTTATTTAACTGAAGTTCTAGGGGGTAAATCTGACTGATCAAACCATCAAAATAGGTATTATCAATATTTAATAAATCATCTAAATATCTAGAAGTAGAGCTAAAAGCTTCAATAATTTCAGATTGGTTATCAATGGAAAGCGACAAAATGAAGTCTCTTTCATAACAATACAAGAACAGATCAGCCACAAGAGGTGCTCAAGCCTGCCTGATAAGCAGACAGATTTTCATGAGAATAACTCATCTTTAGATCTAGGCCATGACATAATGTCTGGGTCTCAACTAGCTATAAAACAGCATAAGGATCCTGAAATTTCGCCTTTATTTGAAAGGGCCTTAGATGAGCAGGAAGTATCTCAGGTCCCAGTCTGTTATTATGTCAAAAATGACATTCTTATGAGAAAATGGCGTCCACCAGACGTCTCAGCAGAAGACGAGTGGACTGTCAACCACCAGATAGTGGTTCCACGGGTTTACCGTTCTCAAATATTAAACTTGGCACATGAAACTCCCATGTCAGGACATTTAGGTGTAAATAAAACCTATCACAAGATTCTTAATCATTTTTACTGGCCTGGGTTAAAATCAGATGTTTCTCAGCATAGTAGGTCCTGCCATACATGCCAAATGGTAGGAAAACCCAATCAGACTATACCTAAGGCTCATTTGCAGCCTATACCTGCTTTTGATGAACCTTTCAGTCGAATAATTATAGACAGTGTGGGTCCCTTGCCCAGAACTAAGTCCGGCTGTGAATATCTTTTGACCATTATGTGTGCTTCCACACGTTTTCCTGAAGCCATTCCTTTAAGAAATATCAAAACTAAGACAATCGTCAAGGCCTTAGTGAAGTTTTTCACTTTTATTGGGCTTCCTAAATCTATTCAGTCAGACCAAGGCTCAAATTTTATGTCTGGAATATTTCAACAAGTAATGCATGAACTTGGCATTGTACAGTATAAGTCATTAGCCTATCATCCTGAAAGTCAAGGCGCCCTTGAAATATTCCATCAAACATTGAAAAACATGTTAAGATCATATTGCTTTGACACAGAGAAGGATTGGGATGAAGGCATCCATCTCCTTTTATTTGCTGTTAGAGAATCTGTGCAAGAATCTCTTGGCTTCAGTCCATTTGAATTAGTATTTGGCCATACTGTTCGTGGTCCTTTGAAACTTCTCAAAGAGAAATTTCTCTCCAATGATGACACCTCCCTGAATTTACTACAGTATGTGTCTGATTTCAAAACTAGACTTTCAAAAGCTTGTGAGGCTGCTCGGACCAATCTTCAGTCAGCCCAAAGGAAAATGAAACAGCTATATGACATAGGGACAAAAGAAAGGAATTTTAAACCAAATGATAAGGTACTAGCTCTTTTGCCTATTCCAGGAAAATCGTTGCAGGCCAGGTATTATGGTCCATACACTGTAGACAAAAAGATCAGTGACGTAAATTACATAATAAACACTCCTGGGAGGCGCAAGCTAAAGCAGCTATGTCATATTAACATGCTTAAGGAATACATAGATAGGGACAATACATCTTTAACATCAGTCAATCTAGTTAGCTCTGTTCCACTTAATTCATGTGACAATGACTGTGAGGATATTAATTCAGTGAAGTCGGATCCCACATCATCAAAACTTCAGAATTCTGACATTCTATGGAATCTTGACCAGAAACTGTCACATCTAGAGCCAAATCAGCGGAATGAACTGAAACAGCTGATTTTTTAATATGAACAATTATTTCCTGACATTCCAACACGGACAGACAAAATATTTCACGATGTGGACATAAATGGGTCTAAACCTGTAAAACAGCACCCATACAGGATGAATCCTGTGAAACAAAAATTCTTAAAGAAGAAGTTCAGTATCTATTAGACAATGACTTTATTGAACCAAGCCAAAGTGAATGGAGTTCTCCTTGTATTCTTGTACCAAAACCTGATGGGACATATCGTATGTGTACAGATTTTAGGAAAGTTAATTCCTTAAGTAAAACAGATAGCTTTCCTATTCCAAGAATGGATGACTGCATTGATAACATCGGGAATGCCAAATACATAACGAAATTCGACCTTCTGAAAGGATTTTGGCAAATTCCACTCACAGATAGAGCAAAGGAGGTTTTGGCATTCACAACACCAGACGGATTATTTAACTATAAAGTCATGCCATTTGGAACGAAAAACTCTCCGGCAACATTTCAGCGCTTAATAAACATGGTAATAGCGGGGCCTGGAAGGCTGCAGTGCTTATATCGATGATGCTATCATATACAACGACCAGTGGAATCAACATCTTGGGACTATTCGAGCATTCTTTGATAGACTGAGTAATGCCAAATTGACAATCAATCTTGCTAAAAGTGAATTCTGCCATGCAAGTTTGACATTTCTATGTCATGTTGTAGGTCAAGGTCATGTGAAACCCTTTGATGCTAAAGTTGAGGCTATCTCAAATTTTCCCGTACCCACGTGCAAAAGACAGCTGATGCGATTTCTTGGTATGGCTGGTTATTACAGAAAGTTCTGTAATAATTTCTCTGTCATTGCTGAGCCTTTGACAAATTTGCTCAGCAAAAGAACAAAATTCCATTGGAATGCAATATGCCAAAATGCTTTTGATAAACTTAATGCCATACTCAAGAGTGAACCAGTTCTCTTAGCAACAAACTTTGAAAAGGAGTTTAAGCTAGCTGTAGATGCTAGTGACGTAGGTGCAGGTAGTGTTTTGTTACAGGAAGATGAAAATGGTGTGGATCATCCAGTTTGCTACTCCTCCAAAAAGTTTAATAAGCATCAGAGAAATTACTCTACCATAGAGAAAGAGTGCTTGTCTCTGATTCTTGCTCTGCAACATTTCGAAGTTTATCTTACCCCTACTACTGCACCGATTGTTGTTTTCAGTGATCACAATCCACTCACTTTCATACATAAAATGAAAAACAAAAATCAGCGGTTGCTCAGGTGGAGTCTTATGCTACAAGAGTATAATTTAGACATAAGACAAATCAGAGGGAGAGATAACATTATCCCTGATGCCCTTTCAAGAGCTTGAGCATTGTCAGGAGTTGTGTTTTTCTTTCCTACTAAAGTGGATTGTAGATACATGTAATTTTATATGCTATGCTCAATATTTTATTATTCTTAAAGCAAAAGAAAGCTTTATTACACAAATCTTTCTTTTCCTCGAAGAGGGGGAGTGTTATGCATAAGAATTTATTTTTCTGATTCCCACTTGCACCCCACTGTGACCTAATAGTGCTATAAATATCTTGTTAATCTTCTTATAGAAGATTCTAGAAAACTGAGTCACAGATTAATTTCATTTTTGTAAACAACATGTTTACAAGGAAAAGTACTTCAGAACCTTCCAGAAAGTTCTGGGTTGCATTATTTTTAGAAAATTACCTCATCTTATTCCACAGCCCTCTGGAATGTTCTAGAGACATCTTAGGGTCTATAAAAGAGCTTGATTTTTCTCATTGAGTCAGACGTTGGAGTTTGATGTTTGGGCATTTAAGAAAAGTTATTTCTAAATTCTGTGTTGGATTGTTAAAGGATATTACTTTTCATTTTGGACTGTTAATTCTGTGGGATCAAGGAAAATAGATTCATTCAGGATATTTCATAACAGAGCTAAGTACATTTAATTTTCTCACTTCTACAGGTTAAAGTTAACTTGTAAATAAATTTTGTTAAAATTTTCCAAAAGGCTTGTTTGATTTTTCTTTCTGCTACGCCTGGCTCGTAACATAGCGAACGAGTTTTTACACGGGAGCCTTAGAACACGAGTGAATTATTTATCCGCAATCAATCAAAACAACAAAATAAACTGTTCATTAAATTTCTGTTCATAGTTTACCTTTGAATTTTCAAATTCAAACATTTTAATTTCCAACCAAATTAGTTCCAGTCCGGGTATGGATTTCAGGAGGCGTGGTTCAGTTTGAAAATCGGTCGCCATCTTGTTTTCATTTCATTGCAAATCTCATCTTGTCCTTGAAATACAGATGCACAAATGTCATGAAATTAGAACTGTATTTTCAAGAAAATAATACTTTACCCTCGTGTTGCAGGTCCCTCCTCAAAAACGTCAAATGGACGCGAAAATTTAATTCTGATTTCTATGATTTAATCAGATTTTCCGCCAAACGTCTACTATTGTTATTGTTGTTACCAGTGACGTCAGCAACGTCGCCTAGCAAATATGACGTCAAAACGTTCGAAACGAAATGAAATAATTCACTGTTATATGTTCTATAAAAGAGTTATCCTTTGCAAGCAAGGAATACACCACAGAACTGGAAAATATGAAGTGTGCATGTTTTCTGGGCCAGACTAGCTAAGTAAATGACAAAGGCCAAAGTTTTGCAAATGCTTTTAAAATCAATATTTTAAAAGTAAGTAAGTAAAGTAAGTAGTCCTTTGGGATCATTGATTCGATTGTGGAAGTTTGAAAATACTTGAAGGTCACTGATGAGGCCTAATTGGCCGAAACTAGCTAGTCTGGCCCAGAAAACATGCACACTTCATATTTTCGAGTTCTGTGGTGTATTCCTTGCTTCCAAAGGATAACTCTTTTATAGAACATATTTATTTAATGAGGATTACTCAGTTGGCATAGCCAATCTTCCCTGAGGCCCTTGTAAAACATTTAAAGTGATTACATACATAACAATTATATTAGACATTTAAGCAAATACAAGAATTAAACAATCATTGATTATAACATGAAATGGATGTAAAAATGAGACGGACGCATGAAAAGATAATAGTTACATGCAAATACTCGCTCACGCATATGAAAAAGCTCGCACATAATCAACAAATTATTCATGAAAATGTGCAATATATACAATCATGCTATCGCACAGCTACAAATACTTAATGTTTAAAATGTGAAACAGGCATACAGATATCACGTATTATTGCCAAGTTTTCTTAATATTACACACCACTCCTGATGCTTTCATTTGGTACAGTAGTAGTAACTATGTAGGTTCTGGCACAGAATTTATTCAGACGCTCCATTCAGCAAATAAAGCCTCCCAACACCCAAACATCTACCACCGAGACAAGCTCCATTCAGCAATTTAAGTCTCCAAACCCCAAAGCAATTCCACCCAACTATCCCCCTCGCGTCCCGAGCCCCAACCCGGTAGGGCCCGCCCCACCCCCCAGGTTGGCCCCACCGGGCGGGGTGGCCTGGTGAAAAAAGCTTGGGCAAATTCAAAGGGCTCTTATATGCTAATTCGCGAGAATGAAAAGGACCGGCGTGTGATATATGTACTCAGCCTGCGCTCTTTTAAGCTCGCCAGCAAGAAATATTCAAATGCCACTGTGACCAGCTTTGTCCAAGTCTTCCAACAGCCTGGTACGGGCCGTCATTAACGCCTCGTCTTTCGCACGTTGAAACAACTTTTTTTCGTCTTCTGATAAACTAAGGCCCTGCTTTTGGCGCTTACGAATTTCTTCTTTCGTCTGATTGAACTTGTCGATTTAACACAGAATCAGGCGAAATTCTGTTTCATATATATTATCGTAGAAATGCGATCTGCGATTGAGTTCAGCTTTGACTCAGCCAAGATACGAATCTCGTCGTGTATTTTTGGCTTTTGTTTGGAGCCTCCGGCCAATAAATTTCCCGCCAACACCCAGCAAACCACACACAATCGCTCTAGCTTGAAGGCCAAGGGCGACAGGCATCGCGATGATAGTTGACAAGAGCCCGACGCCAGGAGCAGCGAGCCCTACGCTAGTCGCAGTAAGCGCGGTATCAATCCCATCAACATCATTAGCCCCACGTCTGTATTTCTTGTACAGCGAGGTTCTGAAGTCCCGTTCTTTTTCGAGACGGAATTTGACCTCGGCCACGTGGTGAAGGCGGTGTTTGTCTCCAGTATCAAGTGGTGGATGGAGAGTCATCGCGCTAATATGATCTGACTTTTTGCTCTAAATTGTATTACTTATTGAAAAGGACCGCGATGTCCTCTGGCGTGAGCTCAATGGGCGTAAATCGAAGCCGTTTAAGAGAAACTGAACCAATGAAAAGTTTCTGTAGATTCAGGAAGCGGTCATCGGTTTTGTTTTGAAGGCCTTCAAGTGAATACTGCACTTGAGCTATCTTTGAGGTATCTCGCAATATATGGACCCCCACTTCTTTATTGGCATGCGCTTGGGTCCACTTGAGCTTGAAGCCGTGTAAGACATCAACAAAGTCGTCAGGCCTATCTCCGAGAAAAATCTCGAGTAAGATTGTTATTTGTAAACTTAAACCAATGGTCCTGATGGGGAGAATTCGGGGACCATTTGTAGGGTCCCCTGTCGGTTGTTGCTTGTCTTAAGTATATAACTGAATCTGGCTTGTGCTATGACAATGTTTTTCGTCTCAGGAATATAAGAGCACAGCGGGGTGCCACTATTCACTATCTTCCAAACTTTGTGCTGCTTTCCAGTCACGACGTACGGAGATTTTATTGTAGGGGGTCCGCAAAGGCAACCCACTTGCTCCCAGTGAAGGCCAGCGTATGAACCCTTTTGGAACTGGTACGGGATGTGAAACATCTACATCGCTCAACTCTTCGAATTTCAGTGACCCCGCTTTGGTGACCTCTTTTCTTTTGCACACCCCATCAGAGAGCTGGAGGGCATATAAGCGATCTTCCTTCCCGTCCTTATCGAACCCCTCAGTGTCACTAAGGTCAGCCAAAGCAACCCTATGGCATTTTCTGACCCAACCGGGGCCGCTTGTGTCAACAGTTCCTTATATGTAGGGTTGAACTCATATACTCGAATGGTAACATCTCCCTTTGGTATCTCTAAGTGAAATAGGCGCTGATGCCAACCTCTTGTACTGTAAGACGAAATGATTCAGTTCTACCAGCTCCACACTTTTCGTTCTCGACGGGGACGGATCTAAGCAGCGTAGAGGGGCGATCGTTATGCAGATTGTCTGAAGTACTTAACTCAGCAAGATGAAAGTAGACCTCACGATGGACGGCCACCTTGTGTGGCTTCTCTGCAGTGAACGACTGGGGTTTTATTTTGTCATTAGCCGGGGCCCGAGCAACTCTGAAAACATCGTTGGAAAAGCCTAAGAGCCTGGCTAATTCGCGATTCATTATCATTATGGCATTTCCGGGCTTTACCGTTAATTGCACTAGACCAGAGGGTCCATCTAGAGTAAGTTCGGCGCTCAACCGCTGAAACACCTTTTCGTTCAAATCACAGATATGATAATACCCCTCAGGTATGATTTTTGTAGTCTCGTTATTTGAGACCATATTGTTCTTTTTCGCCATGCATATGTTGTACCACCAGTGATAATACGTCAACTCACAGAGAGCAATCTCTAGCTCACCCGTAGACAGGGTCCTGGCAAGATTGATTGGCACATCATTTTGAACGCCAGTGAGTGTGATGTACATATTGACTTGAACAGTTGTCTCACCAAAATGGGCGTGGATACAAAGGCATTTACGTTTAATAGCTCGGGCAATTATCGGGCAGGCGGCCATTTCAAATATAAGAAGTCAGCGGCAGGGGCGCCCACCCAACCATAAGGGTCGACGATAAGCGAGGTCACTTTTTTGTCAAGTCCCCGGACGTCTTTGCCGATTATCAAAATCCTCCGCTTAACGGGGACGTCACTATGGAAAACAAGGCGTGGGACAGCTGGCAGCAAGCCCCCTTCAGCTGGTGGCAGTGCAACCGTCGGCTGTGGTGTTTCATTCCAGGACCATCTCCAAGCGGATGAGCCCCTTCTTGCAAACATGTATTGCTTTCATCTCTATTATACGACGAGGCGTCTGCTGGAGGAGCTAAACGTCGCCCTCCCTGGGGATGGGACCTACAAGCGGCTTTGCAATGAGTTCACCGCCTTCTATGTTGACGGGGACGTTAAACCTCAAATCAAACAAACAAAATCTGCCGATTGGAGGCAAAAGCTGGACCACGGGTGTCAAGGCCTCGGATCTTTTAATACCTTCATGACCCCTTCGGGGAAATACAGCAGTGATCACAGCTCCGATGGCCCCTTCTTTTACTCGAAGAACCCATACGCCACAAGCGGGATATTTCAAGGGCGTGGACGATGTTCATTCTCGATAAATCAGAAGTCTTCACGCAAGCGGGTGTCGAGCGCCTCAACGACTCGATTCGGACTTACGTTTGAGCAATCTTGGGAGCGCAATCTCAGACCCGTTCCAACATTCTCAAAGTCGGGACGGGGTTCGACGCTCAAAAGCAATTTATGGCGAATCTCGGAGACGCGTCCGCCTCCCCGTCGATATCCCTAGCAGAATCGATCGCTATCAAAAGACGTTGCAATATGCGGAAAAGGGTTCTAATTGATGCCGAGTGACATGGCACTCCATCCCAGCAATGTCCAAGGTTATAATAACCAAATCCAAATAGCAGGGTCAGACGTGGTAATCGGCCACAACCCAGGAATAAACGAGGCAGTTCCGATCAGCGCCAGCAGTGCTGGCATCTCAAGGACATTCCAGAGGGAAACTGCCTCACCAGCCGGGACCGATCCGCGAGTACTCGCAGGGCCACCAAGCGGCAGACCCGAAGGGTCTCCACCTACGTCTGCCGCGGAAGTCGAGCCAGCAGACTGGAAATCCGGTCTCAACCATGAAAAAGAAAAAACAGCTCTCATAGTCGCAGGGATCGGGGATGGCTTAGTGGTGCTTTGGTTTATATCTCCATGATATGCGTGGTCTCGCTAGCCAGTCCCTTGCAGCCACGAGAAGAAGGGCCCATACGCCGATGACCAAGGTCATAAATTATCTGCGAGCCATGAAGCGGCCTTCCCTAGCGTGCTCAAGAGACGATGGACCCGATGATTCCGGGCAGGGCAGCCGCGGCTTTGCCTGCCAAAGTAGCCAGGGCACGCCCGAGGGACTGTAGGTGCTTTTTACCCACCCCTTGACCCCGCCCTTGTCGGGTGGCCTCGGAGCCGGCACAGGCACACTCCCCCGCCGCCGGTCAGCGCAAGCACTAGGGTCGAGATTGCCATCCCAATCGCTGTAAGGATGCTCACGTTTGGTATGCCCTGTTCGCGGAAGAGTGTCCGTGTACGCTCAGGCAGCGTCTTGTCTTCATGGAGCATCTTCCTGATAGTCTCACGGATTCGGGAGATCTGGGACCGGAGAGCTTTTCTGTTCGTAGAGACGGCTTCGAGCCTTGCCTGTCTTTCAAGTTCGATGTCAGAGAGATCGCCCTCCAGATTTCTGATTCGGTCTTGAATCTCCTGCTGCATCTCGGGGTCGGTCGTCTCCGTCAGTTTTTGACGTTCCAGGGCCAAGTGTTTTTCAACCTCGGTTTTCCGGCTTTCGACCTTCGAGAGCTTCGCCAGGTTGTTCACGAGCTCATCTCGGGTTCGAGTCATAACCTTTCCAAGCCCAGCAAGCTCTCTTTTGGCCTCGGTTACCCACGCAGTGTCGATAGGCTGATCATCAATTGTATTCAATGCGCCCTCGACATCTCCAATAACGTCGTGGGCTACGCCGCGGAGCTCTGTCATCTCGAAGGATTCAATATTTTTGGGAGGGTTTGCTCTGCATTTTGGAGTGTTTCCGTAGCCTCTTTGCTGAGACGCGGCATATCTGATTTATAGTCAGTGAGCCCCAGTGACTGCCGAATTGCATTTACATCCCCTGTTCCATATCTCGAGCCCAGTGTGGACAGAGCCAGAAACCGGAATCCTCCCCTTGTCGCGGTGATAGACTTTTTTTTTGTCGCCGGGGGTCCAGTAGAGTGTTTTACCATCATCATCAATCCCAAACTGGTCGATACTGCCTTCGAGGCGCAACCCTTTTATAGGCACGGCTCACTTCTTTGTAGAAAGTATCGAACAGGCGCCACTTCTGGTCAGAAAGTGCTGTCCGTCGTAACTCGCCTCGGAGGTTCTGAAGATTGTCCCCGGCCGCGCGTAGCCCTTGCTCGACGTCCGGACGGCCCCCGCCCATAGGGGCTTGAACAAATTTTTTGGGCTGCATGATGCTTCCACGCAGAGCTGAAACTGGCCCGCACACTAGTACTGGTAAACCGCTTAGAGGATCTAAGCCTGTCCAGGAACCGCGGTGCGAGGTGGACGGTCCATGCTAATAAACCCTATTGGTTTCATTGGGCGACAGGGCTTGAGATGTCATTTCATCTCGGTGTCGGGTAAAAGTCCCACAAAATTGGAAGCAACGTCTCCAAAATGACTTTTACAGTGTTGACGGGGACGTTAAACCTCAAATCAAACAGTACAAATCGACGTCCGGTGGTGGGTATATAACAGCGTCTGGCAGGTCGGCGGCATCATAGGGGTCGGACCAGTTTTTGAACGTGGGGTTTTCAAAGTCAGCCATAATGTTTGTGCATTTTAAGGTTGTCGCGCATATTTACACTTTATCACTTTGTCGAGAGTCAACGAAGTTGATACCATGTCTTCCAAGCAAGTACGGACGAAAGCTTGACCCCTACCGGTGCCTCCGCGAACCCCTTGGGGTGAAAGGGTGAAGCAGTCCGTGATAACTAACAACGCCAGCAGCTTCTGGTTCGATTATCCAACCTCGGCCAACATGATGTCATCGTCCCCCGGACCGCGAGGTTAGCCTTCACGATCACGCTGCACAGCAAATATGCCAATCGGACATTGGTTCAGAACCTAGGCCGCGCCCTCGTGAAAAAGACCGTCATTAAAATTTCGGGGAACGAGGTCCTCAGCATCGACGACAGTGGCGTGTACCACTGCTACTGCGATCTCTGGAGGACGGCTTCAGAGAGGAAAAATGGCCAGTACCAAGGCATTGATACGTCGAATGAACATTTGATCTTCTTTTCCGTCCTTACCAAACCTCTCAGTATCACCAAGGTCACCAAAAGCCACCCCAGGGCATTTTCTGATCCCACCGGGGCCGTTTGCGTCAACCATTCCTTATATGTAGGGTTGCGCTCATATACTCGAATGGTAACATCTCCCCGTTGGTATCTCTAAGTGAGATAGTTAGCTGTGAAATAGGCCCTGATGACAACCCCTTGTACTGTAAGACAGGAAATGTTTCAGTTCTACCAGATCCACACTTTTCATTCTCGACGGGGACAGATCTAAGCAGTGTAGAGGGGCGACCGTTATGCAGATTGTCTGAAGTACTTAATTCAGCAAGATGACAATAGACCTCACGATGGACGGCCAGCTTGTGTGGCTCATTTGCAGTAAACGTCTTGGTGCAGCCTCCTTCCAAGTGATGGCCATTTTCATTGATCATCGCCAAGGGATGGGGTCTGAAAATATTGTGGGAAAATCCTAAGAGATTAGCTAATTCGCGATTCATTGATATAACTTCTCCGGGCTTTACCATTTATTGCAGTAGACCAGGGGGGTCATCTAGAGTGTGTTCGGCGTTCAACTGCTGAAACACCTTTTCGTTCAACTCACAGACGTTATACCCGTCAGGTATTGTTTTTTCAGTCTTTTTATTTGAGACCTTATTATTCCTTTTCGCCATGCATATGTTGTACCACCAGTGATAATACGTCAACTCGCAGAGAGCAATCTCTCGCTCACCCGCAGACAGGGTCCTGGCAAGATTGATTGGCACATCATTTTGAACGCAAGTGAGTGTGATGTACATAATAATAAAATTATTAACTTGAACAACACAACAACACCAAATGGGTATGGATACAAAGGCGTTTTACGGTTAATAGCTCGGCAAATTATCAGGCAGGCGGCCATTTCAAATATAAGGAGTCAGTGGCAGGGGCGCCTATCCTAGTCATAATGGTCGACGACAAGGGAAGGCACTTCCTTGCCAATACCCGAACATCTTCGATTATCAAAACCATCCACTTACTGGGGACGTGACTAAGGCAAACAAGGCGTGGGACACCTGGCAGCATTATCAAAACCCTCCGCTTACCGGGGACGTCACTAAGGCAAACAAGGCGTGGGACAGGCGGCAGCACGCCCCTTCAGCTGGTGGCAGTGTTTGGTGCGCAACCGCCGGATGTGGTGTTTCATTCCAGGACCATCTCCAAGCGGAGGAGCCCCTTCTAGCAAGCCTGTATTGCTTTCATGTCTATTATACGGCGAGGCGTCCGTGTGAGGAGCTAAAAGTCGCCCTCCCTGGGGACGAGTCCTATTCATGGTTCGATAACCAATATGACTCCAGGGCCTACAAGCGGCTTTGCGATGAGTTCGCCGTTTCGCCTTCTACAGATTGGAGGCAAAAGCTGAACTAAGGGTGTCAAGGCCTCGCATATTTAAGTACCGTCATTATCCCTTCGGGGAAATACCGCAGTGATCACAGCTTCGATGACCCCTTCTTTCACCTGAAGGATGACATACGCCATAAGCGGGATATTTCAAAGGCGTGGACGATGTTCATTCTCGATAAATCAGAAGGGTTCACGCAATCGGGTGTCGAGCGCCTCAACGACTCGATTCGGACTTGCGTTTGGGCAATCTTGGGAGCGCAAGCTCAGACCCGTTGCAACATTCTCAAAGTCGGGACGGGTTTCGACGCCCAAAAGAGTTTACGGCGAATCTCGAAGACGCCATCGCCAGCAGCATCGATCGCTATCAAAAGACGTTGCAATATGCATCCACACCACTGGATTACGTCTGCGGGAGAGCGCTCTACTTGATGCCGAGCGACATGGCACTCCATCCCGGCAATGTCCAAGGTTATAATAACCAAATCCAAATAGCGGGGTCAGACGTGTCATCGGCCACAACCCAGAAATAAACAAGGCAGCACCGATCAGCGCCAGCAGTGCTATCAGCTCAAGGACATTCCAGAGGAAACCTGCCTCACCAGCCGGGCCCGATCCGCGAGTACACGCTGGGCCACCGCCCGAAAGGTCGCCTAGGTCTGCCGCGGTTTCTCCGCCAGCAGACCGGAAATCCGGTCTCGACCATGAAGAAGAAAAAAACAGCTCTCAAAGTCGCAGGGATCGGGGTTGGATTAGTGGTGTTTTGGTTTATCACGGATTGATATGCGCGGTCTCGCTAGCCAGGCCCGAGCAGCCACGAGAAGAAGGGCCCCAACGCTGATGACCAAGGCCCACAAATTATCTGTAAGCCATGAAGTGGCCTTCCCTAGCGTGCTCAAGAGCCAAGAGACGATGGACCCGATGATTCCGGGCAGGGCAGCCGCGGCCTTGCCGGCCAAATTGGCCAGGGCACGTCCGAGGAACTTTTGGTGCTTTTTACCCACTACTTGACCCCGCCCTTGCCGGGTGGCTTTGGAGCCGGCGCCGGTACACTCCCGCCGCCGGTGAGCGCAAGCACTAGGGTCGTTATTGCCATCCCAACCGCTGTAAGGATGCTCACGATCGTTATCCCCTGTTCGCGGAAGTGTCCGAATGCGCCCAGCCAGCGTTGTGTCTTCATGAAAGAGCCGCCTGAATGTCTCACGGATTTGGGAGATCTGGGACCGGAGAGCTTTTCTATTCGTAGAGGGGGCTTCGAGTCCTGACTGTCTTTCGATATCAGAAAGATCGCCCTCCCGTTTTCTGATTCGGTCTGTAATCTCCTGCTGCATCTCGGTGTCGTCCGCTTCCGTCAGTTTCCGCCGCTCCCGGGCCAAGTGTTTTTCAACTTGGGATTTTCCCTCGTCGACTTTTGTCAACTTCGCCAGGTTGTTCACGAGCTCGTTTCGGGTGTTCGAGTCATAGCCTTTACAAGCCCAGCAAGCTCTCTTTTGGCCTGGGTGACCAACGCGGTGTCGATAGGCTGATCATCAATTGTCTTCAATGTTGTCTCGACATCTCCAATAACGTCGTGGGCTACAACGGGGAGCTCTGTCATCTCGACGGATTCAATATTTTTGGGAGGGTTTCCTCTGTTTTTTCGGAGTGTATCCACAGCCTCTTTGTTGAGATGCGGCATATTCGATTTATAGTCAGTGAGCCCCAGTGATTGTCGAATTGCATTTATGCCGCCTGTTCCATATTTCGAGGCCAGTGTGGACAGAGCCAGAAACTGGAATGCTCCCCTTGTCGCAATGATAGGAATCTTTTTGTCGCCGGGGGTCCAGTAGAGTGTTTTACCGTCGTCATCAATTCCAAACTGCCTTCGAGGCGCAACCCTTTATATGCACGGATCACTTCTTTGTGGAAAGTATCGACCAGGCGCCTCTTCTGGTCAGAAAGTGCTGTCCGTCTTAACTCGCCTCGGAGGTTCTGAAGATTGTCCCCGGCCGCGCGTAGTCCTTGCTCGACGTCTGGTGTTGGGTCCATAACAGCGTCTGGCAGGTTGAACGTGTCATCGCCGGCGTCACCATAAGGGTCGGGCCCGTCTTCGAACGTGGGGTTTTCAAAGTCAGCCATAATTTTTGTGCATTTGAAGGTTGTCGCGCATGTTTAAAATAGACTTTATTGAGTGACAACGAAGTTGTCAACGAAGTTGACACCATGTCATCAAGCAAGTACGGACGAAAGCTTGACCCCTACCGATGCCTCCGCGAACCCCTTGGAGTGAAAGGGGTGAGGCAATCGGTGACGATAAATAACAACCCCAGCAAGATCGGCCCGAACCAGCAGCTTCTGGTTCGATTCCCAAACCGCGGCAAACATGATGTCATCGTTCCCGGGACCGCAAGGTTGGCCTTCACGATCACGCTGCACAGCGAAGATGCCAATCGGACCTTGGTTCCGAAGCTAGTACGCGCCGTCGTGAAAAAGACCGTCATTAAAATAACGGGGAATGAGGTCCTCAGCATCGACGACAGTGACAGAATGGTCTCGAAAACGGACGAAGCGTATTGATTTCATCACTGAGGAACTCCGCCGCCAGGGGCACGCCGTTTGAACCTTCAACGACGTCGATGACGCGATGCGCCTGTATGCGCAGGTCACCGGGAAAAATGTCAGCCTTGCTGATCTAGGGCCTGAGCCCCAGCTTTCCGACTTTTACCAACCGAGTGACGATCAGAAAGAACGCGATATTGCCTTCATCATCCTGGGGATGGCTGCTACCGGCTTTGTGGCCTAAAAACTCGCCTAGAGAACTGCGCAGACCAACTCTCTAAGAAGTGGAGTTTAAGTCACTGTTTCCGACTAAAAAAAAAGTCGTCTCTCCCGAGATTCGAACTCACGCCAAAAACAAGCCAGCAAAACACCCCTTCGGGTGCCTGGTATATTTTTTTGTTTCGGATGCGTTTTTGTTTCTACCAGGTTCCCTTCGGTGTTCGGCATTCAGATCCTTTAGGCGGATATTATTCGAAAGTTGTTAGATAACTTACTAGAGGAAGCTAGTGGGAGGGGGTGGTCAGAGAGGGAATTTAGCGCTAGTACTTTTGCATTTGGGTGTCCCTCTTGGGACGAAGAATAAGTCATCTTTTAACAATGATAAGCTTTGATTTAAACCCAGTCAAAAAAGTAACTATACCAACTTCCGGGTAAATTCCTGTAGCTATCCGGTAGCCATTCAGCTAAGCGTGGTTGTAAACATGCGAATCGGACGTTTAGCTACAAAATGCATACATTTACAAGAGTTGTCTTGCAATATGTGCCTAGAAAGGTTTTGCAAGGAATTTGGCATTGCGCATGCGCAGATGATCATATTTTGTCGATGATGAAAGAACATGACCAATGATCATCGAAACTCACTTTACATTTCCAATACCTCATGATCTTGCTCTACAATCAAAGCTTTAATTTGTGAAATTTTCAGATTATCTCCCTTTTAATTAAAAATATAGAAATTTTCAAACTGTGGCTATTTCTATACCATTCAGTTTTCGCAGTTTCATTAAAAAGCGCTTTGTTGCCACTATTGCTGTTAATCATGATGGAAAATAATGTAGAAAATTCATGTAGCATGTAGCACTACCAATTGCAATTTTCTATGGAGTTTCAATTGAAATCGGCATTTTGCACACAACTTCAAAGAATGGGAGGCCTATACGCGACCGTCTGTTTCTCTTAGCGAATGGAACTTAAGTTACAAACCTTTTATAAATAGACACACAGGGTATCTAATAAAAGATTACATGTATCAAAGTTTAGAAATCTAGCGCTAAGTGTAATTTTTTATGGTGTTAAATCTTGGCCTCTGTAATGATTTATTCTGCGAAATTGTCACAGTGACCCCTTGGATGTTTAAAACAATAGACCAGGCTGGCGAGTTTACATGAACAAAAACAGTTTGGACTGTTACATGGTAAAATAAGTCCTCTAACTAAAACAAAACAAATTTTGTGTGTTTTTCATTTGTAGTAACTATGGTAACAGAAGCAGTTTAATGTATAGGAACTTTTTTGACTCAGTGCATGAATTGTGTAATACAAAAAAATAAATTGATGGTCATTTTCTTTTTTATCTATGAAAAACAGAGACTGTTAGCAGAAGACTTCCATACTTATAGCAATAATTAAAAAATAAAAAAAAAACTTCCAAATTGAACAGATCGGTCGGCTCCTGTCGTAATATTGTTTCCGCTAATATGTAATTGATAGCCCACATATTTAGTTATATTTGTGTTTATTTATAGGCCAGTCAGTCGTTAAATACACTGAATCTATTATGTCTAAAGTGCATGATTAAATAAGTAGATTTCCATTCATAATTTTAATGCGGAAGTGTCAGGATCTGTTTTCGGATAATCAACACATACATACATATAAACTATATATTTATATTTCATTTTTTAGACTTTTGTTTGTTTGATTTGGGGTTAAACGTCCCCAACAACACTGTAAATGTCATTTTGGAGACGCTGCTTTCATTTTGTGGGACTTTTACCCGATGATATGACATCTTGAGCCCTGTCGCCTGATGTCTTAGCGGTCTATCAGTACTCGTGTGGTCAGTTTCAGCTCTGCGTGGAAGCACCATGCTGCCTATTTTTTTCTTCAAACCGCGATGGGCGGGGCCGTTTTTTTCTGAGATATCAGCTTGTTGGAAATCATTAGTAGTAATGGCCGACAGTGAGCTCTCTGCCATATATTATAGCTCAAAGGGCTACTGGAGGGGGCTCTCTGCCATTGAGAAGCTGACGTCTGCAGCTAAAGTGAGTGAACAACGAGCTGAGGACTGGCTAAAAAACAGGCTATCTGGCAGATTTACCTTTCTAGTCTACCGGTCATGCCACGGCCTAAATTCGACATCGCCACACCGAACGAAGTACACCAGCCGGATCTGCTCTTTCTGCCACACGACAGATTTGGGCGGAAAATCTTCCGCTACGCTCTCACAGTTGTTGACGTCGCCAGCCGTTACAAGGAGGCCCATGATCAACAAGACGACGGCAGAGGTCGCCGATGGCCTGGCTCGGATTTACAAACGGAGCCCGTTGGAGTGGCCCA
This sequence comes from Lucinisca nassula, assembly GCA_963580285.1. Lineage (NCBI taxonomy): Eukaryota > Metazoa > Mollusca > Bivalvia > Lucinida > Lucinidae > Lucinisca > Lucinisca nassula. The sequence continues at coordinate 110,630,138 of OY757010.1, forward strand.
AATTGCTCCAGGTTGACTCCGGCCGTGAATTCATGGGCTCAGTCAGCCAGCTGTTGGCAAAGCACTATGTCCAGGTTCGGCGCGGTCGGGTTGACATCCATCGGGACCAGGGTATTGTTGAGCGCTTCAATCGTACCGTGGCTGAGCGGCTCTTTGGAAAACAGTACACTCAGGAGATGGTGCAGCCTAGTGAGCGGTATACAGAGTGGGTGAAAAGGTTGCCTGTCGTTTAGGCAGCCTTGAATGGCGAGGTCACCCGACTGACCAACAAAAAGCCCTCTGAGGTCATAACGGTGCGATCAGTGACACAAAAGCCCTCCTCTGTAGTTCCTGGTCGTCCTGTTTGTCTCGAGGAGACAAAAATCACATCCGGTGTCGGCGTTCGCTATTTGTACCAGCCTGTTGAGCTTGAAGGGGAGGCGCCGGCGAGCGACTGATCCCATATGGTCCCTGGATGTGCACCGGCTCGGATCCACAGTGACCAAGCCCGACGAGTCCGTGGTGTATTACTTGCAGGATGGATCTCAGCGCGGTTTTTCTGCGCGAAGAACTTCTTGTTGTGCCTCCCGACACTAAGCTTCCTCCGGATGTGCTTCTCAAGCGCTAGCAGCTCCTCTAAGAATGCATCCATCTCTTCTTGTGTAACGTCTGGTGCAGTTGCTGTGCAACGATCTTTGTAACCATAAGCTAGTGTATCCACCCCCATTTTCTGCGATCCAACGCTTGGAATCGTAGGGCGACAGCGACACCTTGTTGAGATGCTGCCCGTCGATGTGATGGCACTCTGACCTAAGAACATCCATGCCATGGCGGAAGGTTTGCTTCTCAAAGAGAGCCTCTTTGAACTGCTCATGCCTGATGCGCTTCTTGACAGTTGCCTTTCTCACACCCTTGGCCTTCTTGATGTTCTTTCCAGATGCCTGGAGGATGGAGTACATCTTCGGCCGCAGGCCCACATATTCGGCGATTGACTGCCCGGCGCACTCGTCCTTCATCTTTCCGAGAACTTTCTTGTTCTCTGTGCTGTGCAGCGGGTGGCCTTTCGGAAAGTCGGACGTGTCGTAGAGGCTCTGGTGCTTGGTCATGTCCTCGTAGACATCCTCTATCTCGATTTCGAAGAGGAGGCTGTCAGTGTCTGTGTAGAGGTGCTGGCAGCGTTCTCCGCACTGCCTCTGGAGCTGGTTGTAATAGAAATCATACACCAAGGTCTTTGAAAGGTCCAGAATGCTCATACCTACGTAAATAGGTCGATTGAGCACTAGACGGCTCTTATGCATCTGGACTGCTGCAAGATCATCGTCGAAGATGTTGGCTCGGGCAAAGGCTGGGCTGGCGATGAGAGGCCTGAGTTTATCTTCCTCGTAAGGGCGGACCAGCTTGACGTCGACACGCCTGCGGAGGTTCTCCATCGTCTTGCCGATGACCGAATTGTTCATGAGCTTGTAGAGATCCTTCTCAAAGTCACTGGTGGCCTTCTTCCGGAGCTCAGTATTCATCCGGATGTAGGGCTCCATCCAGGAGCTCTGCTGGAACCGGAGGGCACGTTTAATCTTGGTCAGACGCATACCCAGAGACATGTATAGCTGGAGATTCCGATAGTGGAGCACGTAACGGTCTTTGCTGCGAAGGTTGGGTACCAACTTCTCAACCTCTGTAGGTGCTCCCCCAAAGCTTCATCGAGAAGTTCGCGCTGGTACTCCGACATCCACTCCTTTTTGACCACTAGGCGCTCTGGTGCTAGTGGATAGGTATTGTGTGCCTCGTGCAGCTCTGCTGGATATTCCATATCTACCTCTAGGATATAGCCCTCTTCACTGTATGCGGGCTGTTCTGCAATGGTTTCTGCGAGTCGCTGGCATTCCGATACATCGACCCACTGGAAGTCTCTGATGGGAAGAGCCTGGCTCATAGCCCATCCAAAGAGATTGTTCGCATCGAGCTATAAGATATGGCCACTAGGTTTTTCTGGGTCATAATCCTCGACCTGAGGATTGTTGGCCTTGGCATAGCGCTTTGAGACCATTGAGATACCTCCACGCATCCCCTTCTCGATGAATAGATGTTGGTCGTAATCTGTGAGTAGCTTGAGCTCCACTCCTGTCTTCTTGAGAAGGGCGTCCCATGAAAGCTCCGGGCTGGTATAGTAGTGTGCTGGGTCTAAGCCATACTGCGTCAGGCATGGCTTTTGGAATTCCTCAAAGACATCTGCCAGCAGGAGAACATCTGTGCGATTGTAGAAGTCGTGGTAGTCCCCCAGGGTCTTACACCCACAGACCTCCAATACTCTATGCGCGTTGGCGTAGTCGTCGTCGCTGATGTGCACGTCGGTGAGCTTGCTGTAGAATGCCTCTTTCGGAAGGAGCTTGGTCTCGGCGAAGCGATCCCAGGTGTCCATATACTCGTAGGGGTAGACACCCTTCCGGGTCAAGAGCTGGAGCCTCTGCTGGTTTGGGACGTGATCTGAAAAGCTCCAGGTTGGTTTGCCGCCACAAGTTTGTCAAGGGAAGCTAGCAGGAACTGGGCGCTATGGATGAAATGGAGCTGCCCGAGAGAGAAGGGGATGTATTTTTCTGTGTTGTTGGGGATGCAGGAGACGCTGCCTTCGAGATAGCCTGCATGAGCAGGTGGGAGGCGTACCCCCTGAGGTTGTGGAACACCACGAGAATGACGATGGTCTTTTGGCTTAGCCTCAGCTTAATGTTGCAGGCGTTGTGAGCTGCCCCTCGATATTTACCTGTGATATGACAGTGGTCGCGGACAGAGTCACGGTCTAGCGGTTTTTCGCATATATAGCAATTCGCGGCATTGTTATGGGCACGACAGTCCTTTCGTGTCATCCTTATGTTTTTAGGGTTGGCAAGCACGCTCTTAATCTCGCGCTTCTCCTCCTGGAGTGATTTATAGAAGTTCTCTGCTGCATTTGGGCCGCGATACTCGACAGGCGGCTTTGTTGCTCCATCACACCGCACCACCATATAGCAGTGGCCTCAGGTTGTTGTGTTTGTTGGATGTTGCTTTTTGTAGGATCGCGTTCGGGGCCCTCGATCTTGATAGCGAGAGCCTCAAATAAAAATCAAAAATGAGTTCCTTTAAGAGCAATGAAAACATTCATAAGAAAGAAGATGGGTCATACTACGTAGTTTCGGCTAATAAAGCCTCATCACTGACCCTGTAATGATCCGGCAACGAAAGCCAGAGGAAACATACTGCAATTTTGCGAATTTCGAATCGGCAGTCGATTCAAAGACATATATAAATCAAAATGGGGTCCAAATAATTAAAAACCTGTCTAGAATATGAGTCTAAACCAATAATTTGTTTCTGATTTCTCAGAATATTTACGCTGATCTCAAAGGACCAAAAGTAAAATATAAACTGCACTATGGTTGATGTACGGGGAGACGTTTTACGGCCGCCACACGGCACAACACCAGCCTGCATAGATGATGAATGGGGTTGATTAATGCTTGTGGTGGTTCTGGAAGGTGAGCTTGTTCTTACCCTCTTCTGGCATCTCCACCCGGACAGCCGTCTGGCCGATGCCTTCGCACTCAAGCTTGTGGGCCTCCAGCAGGTCCTCTCTCGTGTAGCCATCTAGACAGCACTCACAGAAGTGCTTCTTTTTTGGGTGCTTGCTCTGGTCAAATAAGAGGCGGTTGAGGTTCTTGATCCGGGTGTAGTGGAAGCGATTTTCATTCGCACTGATCAGCGGCATATTGATCCTTTGTATCTCTTGTGGTTGTGTGCTGAGACGAAGGACAGTGATGCCCTTGTCCCAGCCAAAGACACTAATGGCTAGGCTGTTCTTCCGCTCCACTTTATAGATCTGAGAGATGGGTGTGGGACTATCAATCCCTTCAAACTTCAGACCATCATTGGTAGCATACCAACATAGTCTCTCTGGATTATATGGTGGTGGCGGATTTGCCAGAGCCGCTCGGAGTGTCCATCGAAAGCAGTATTGGTCCTTGTTCTTTATTTTAACCAGTGTCATTTTATATCATAATTCTGCTGGGAGTGGAATGTAGGACCTATCCCGAAGAGGCTGATATCTGGCAATTTCCAGCTAAAGGGTCTGTACCTGTTCGCTACCCAGCCAGACCCTCTCTGTGTCCACTTTTCGAGTAATTTTTTTGATCTGCGGGAAGGTTTTATCGAGAGCCCCCTTGATTTCGCTGGCCTTGAGAAGGGCCTCCTGTTTGTGGCGCAGCACGGGGGTTGTGTACTCCTCACTACCATCTTGGCTGTCCTTCCTAAGCTGAATCTTGAGGGCCAAGTGGAACTTCACACCACCCAGCGCCTCGATCTCTTCCTCGAGCTGGCTACTGATTTGGGGCACCACAGCCTCGAGGAAAGTCCTGGGATCTGCACTATGAGGATTATTGGCAGGCACGTCCATCTTCCAGCCCCTCAAGAAGTCGCCAATGACCCATGGGGTCTGACTGAAGACTCGCTTTTCTTTCATCTGCTCAGCAGATGCAAACAAGTCCAGGATCTTATCCTGATACTCCTTCACGGATCTCAGGACTTTCTTGCGGGAGATAGGGTCAAATTCCCCTTCAATTGCCTTTCTCTTGGCGGCCTTCTTTTTGCGTGATGGTGGGGGAGGTCGATATTTTTCAGGTTGTAAGGGCTTTAACAAGCGCCCTTTGACAGAATCTGGGATGGGCTCGTCCAAGATGTTTTGAACCACATGATGGAGAGTCGAATTATTATCAGGTATTTTTGCCAGTAACTGCTCTATGAATTCATCCATAGTAGCCATAATTCATATATTATGCACTAAACGTTTCTCTAATTGAAAATTATCTTGGAAAGTCGTCTGGCTTCTTTTCGGATAGACACAACATAGCGCTTCTTATGGTAGTACTGATTATAAACGGTAGAAACGCCGCATGGGGAAGTCTTCACAGCTATCCCACAACCCTGACAGATCCAGAGACCCCACCTTTTGAGATAGCAGCGTTGTGGATAGCACAGTAGGTTCCTCGACATCTCTTCCCACAAGCTTCACTTGTACCGATCTTGATCCCTGTACACTCCTGCGTTGTGTTTCCCTTTTATGAATCTATAGTTTTAAGTGTTATCTAAATAAAACGACCACCTAAGAGCCTTCCTCCAACAGCAGCTATACACTGGTTTTCGCTGCGCACCTCGCCCAGTGGGGCCCACCTTGTGGGTGGGGCGGGCCCAACCGGGTTGGTGCTCGGGAGGATAGTTGGGTGGAATTGTTTTGGGTTTGGGGGATTTAAATTGCTGAATGGAGCTCGTCTCGATGGTAGATGTTTGGGACAAATATTTTATTCTTTTGCACCCCACTCGTTGGGGCCCACCCGGGACCCCCACAGTATTGTGGGTGCGGGAATGAAAAAAAAATGTCCCAAAACCTACACTCTCTATACTACTGGGGTCTCCCCTCTTCATCAGGGTTATATGGACACCACACTCCACATTTAACATGACTTTCCAATATGGCCTTCAAATGTTTGAGACAGCAATTCCATGAAATCATGACATCCCACCATGCAACCTTTGGCACAGCGTTACAGACACTGGCAATGTCTTTTAAAGACACCATAAGTGTGTGCGAGTGTGTTTTAACCAATTGTCACTGGTATTTCCACAAATAGTGCCCACCAACAACTCACTCACTTCTGCGTACGATGCATGACGGCAACTCTAAAATCTCTCATCACTAACATGACACTTCATATTATACCGTCAAACTTCAACAACTCGAACACTTCTCGGACCATGAAAAGGTCCTGTTTGAGGCAACCCTAATGAGCACACACAGACAACATCCACAATTCTAATCCATAACAAAGAATAGGTTATCTCACATTCATTGTGCCAGGGCACGATGCATGGTCGCATCATTACAAAATTTTCCAAGGATTCACTGCAAAATAGAGGAATGCTGTGTGTTCTCCTCAGAATTGTCTCGTTGAGGCGACGCTAATGAGCACACACAGATCACCCCGATAAAGTAAATAACCCAACACCAAATATAATATCTGAATTACCTGGTTACCTTGAGCCCTTGAGATTTATCCCTATGTACTAGAAAACCAGTACCAAACAGCTGTGGTACCAAGGACTATCCGTGTTTCAGCAATAGAAGTTCCAATGCAGCGTACTGCGGGAAATGTCTGCAAGAATGAGTGAGTCGTTAGTGAACTGAATTGACCGTCTTTTGTATTTTAGAATTCTTTCCAAAGAACCCCCAGCGTCGCCTTTTAAGCTCACCTGAGCCGAAGGCTCACAAGGTGAGCTTATAGTATAGGTAGGAATCCGGCGTCCGTCCATCGTCCACACCTTTAAACTTGAATTTCTAAGTGATTAGCTGGCCAATCCCAATCAAATTTTATGTGCAGCATCACTGGGTTGGGGAATTGACGGCAGTAGGTTTTGCACCAGCTTTGATCAGAACTGTGGTTGCCATGGAAACAAAAAAGTTCCATATACTTATAATGGGGAAAACGACGTCTCCTCTTTTTCTCGGCCATTTCTGATCCGATCTTCATCAAACTTGCAGATAACCAGAAGGGGCTTTACAGTCTACGTCGAGTTTGAATTTGGGTGCAGGACAAACAGCTTTGGAGTTACCTGTCATTGAGCATAAATAAAAGTGAAAATGGTGTCCCAAGCTTTTCTCAGCCGTTTATGATCTGATCTTTTTGTAACTTTTCATAAACGAGGACAAGCATACAATCTCGGACGAGTTCGCATTTGGTTTGAATCTGACCAGCGGTTGATCCCCTTGAGCGTGAAAAATTTTCCCATAGACTTATAATGGGGAAAACGACGTCTCCACTTTTTCTCAGCCATTTCTGACCCAATCTTCATCAAAGGGGCTTACAGTCAACGTCGAGTTCATATTTGGGATGCATGGAACAAACAGCTTTGGAGTTACCTGCCCTTGAGCATAAATATAAGTGAAAAATGGAGTCTCCAGCTTTTCTCAGCCGTTTATGATCTGATCTTTTTGTAACTTTTCATAAACGAGAACAAGCGGTTTTTTCAGTTACAGCCCCCTGAGCGTGAAAAATTTTCCCATAGACTTATAATGGGGAAAACGACGTATCCACTTTTTCTCCGCCATTTCTGATCCGATCTTCATCAAACTCGCAGATAACCAGGAGGGGCTTACAGTCTACGTTGAGTTCAAATTTGGGCTGCACGGGACAAACAGCTTTTGAGTTACCTGCCCTTAAGCATAAATGTAAGTGGATCATTTTGTAACTTTTGGTAAAGAGGACAAGCATTAAATCTCGAGCGAGTTCGAAGTTGACTTGATTCTAACCAGTGGTTTTCCAGTAACATATTGAGTATGAAAGATTTTCCCATAGACTTACAATGGGAAAACGACGTCTCCAGCTTTTCTCCACCATTTCAAATCAGATCTTCATCAAATTTGCAGATAACCAGGAGAAGCATACAATCTATTTTGAGTTTGAATTTGGGCCACGCAGGTCAAATGACTTCTGAGTTACCTGCCCTTGAGCATAAATATCAGCGAAAAATGGTGTATCCAGTTTTCCGCAACCGTTTTTATTAGCTCACCTGTCACGTAGTGACAAGGTGAGATTTTGTGATCACATTTTGTCCGTCCGTCCGCCCGTGTGTGCGTGCGTGCATAAACAATTTCTTGTCCGCAGGATAGCATCTTCATTTATGATTTGATTTTAACCAGACTTGCACACAACTTGAACCACCATGAGATCTAGGTTCCTTTCTTTATTCAGCCATATCCCATCCTGTGTTACGGAGTTACAGCCCCCTGAAAGGGCAAAAATTGCCTATTTTGGCCCCTGAAACAGCAAAAATTGCCTATTTTGGTCTTGTCCGCACGATAGCATCTTAATTTATGATTTGATTTTGACCAGACTTTCTTGTCCGCAGGATAGCATCTTCATTTATGATTTGATTTTAACCAGACTTGCACACAACTTGAACCACCATGAGATCTAGGTTCCTTTCTTTATTCAGCCATATCCCATCCTGTGTTACGGAGTTACAGCCCCCTGAAAGGGCAAAAATTGCCTATTTTGGCCCCTGAAACAGCAAAAATTGCCTATTTTGGTCTTGTCCGCACGATAGCATCTTAATTTATGATTTGATTTTGACCAGACACAATTTGTACCACCAGACTTGGTAGTTAACCCAATCACGGTTGGCAACTTTGCTTCCCTCTTTAATTGCACGCCGGTGGGTCAGGCCTCAGATTCTATGACCGCTCCAACGTAAAGGCTTATTGAGAATTAGAGAGATCTAATTCAAGGTAATGTTGGTTGGTGCCTGATGCTCTGTCTCTGGTCGGGCTCATCGGAGTCTAACTGTTGGTTTTCTTTTGCTCCAGCATTTCAGTGGTTTCTTGCTGTCGAGTCCTCACCGTTGTCTCTTCTCTGTGGTTCTTTGATTTTTGTGTTCACGGAGATGTTGCACTGATGAGTTAGGAGGCCTTCATGCGGACTGAACAAATTATTTGTCTAAATCGCGACGGAAGTAAGGGCGAGGATTGTGGCCACGTAAAATCGATTTAAGCCCCCCAGTGGAAATCTTCCACTGACCGTTCCAAGGCGGCTCTTCTGTGGCGATTTGTTTATGTTGTTGTTTGTTACTTACTGTATGTCTCACTTGTGTCTTTTAATTTTGGATGGCCATATGGCCATTTTGTGGGAAAGTAACTGTCCTTGTGGCCTTCCATTGTTTAGGTTTCCATTATGGTCTGGTCGCTTAATGTTTGTATTTCTTTCCCTTTGGTGTCTTTTATGGGTGGAGTAAGTTAATTGTATCAATTCCTGATCTTTGTTTTACTTCTACTTTGCACAAAACTGTACCACCATGAGATCTGGGTTCCTTTCTCGAACCAGCCATATCCCATCATGTGTTACGGAGTTACGGCCCCTGAAAGGGCAAACATTGCCTATTTTGGTCTTGTCTGCATGATAGATGTTTCATTTATGATTTGATTTTAACTAAACTTGCACACAATTTGTACCACCACAAAATCTCGGTCAAGTTCGAATATGGGTCATGTCGGGTCAAAAAGGAGGTCAGTTGGTTAAGTCAGAAAAAACCCTTGTGAAGACACGAGAGGCCACAGTTTTGGTCCGATTATCATCAAACTTGCCCAGAATGATCATCTTGACAATATCTCAGTCAGGTTCGAATATGGGTCATGTCTGGTCAAAAAGGAGGTCAGTTGGTCAAGTCAGAAAAAAAAACCCTTGTGAAGACACGAAATGCTCACTTTTATAGTGCTGCCTCACTGAAAAGTAGAAGTAAAACAAAGATCAGGAATTGATACAATTAACTTACTCCACCCATAAAAGACACCAAAGGGAAAGAAATACAAACATTAAGCGACCAGACCATAATGGAAACCTAAACAAAGGAAGGCCATAAGGACAGTTACTTTCCCACAAAATGGCCATATGGCCATCCAAAACCAAAAGACGACTGATATAAATCAAATTGGGGTCCAAACATTTAAAAACATGTCTAGAATATGAGTCTAAACCAGTAATTTATTTCTGATTTCTCAGAATATTCACGCTGATCTCAAAGGACCAAAAGTAAAATATAAACTACACTATGGTTGATGTACGGGGAGACGTTTTACGGCCGCCACACGGCACAACATCAGCTGCAGTGAAGGCAAATAAAAATCAAAAATGAGTTCCTTTAAGAGCAATGAAAACATTCATAAGAAAGAAGATGGGCCATACTACGTAGTTTCGGCTAATAAAGCCTCATCAGTGACCCTGTAATGATCCGGCAAAGAAAGCCAGAGAACATACTGCAATTCTGCAAATTTTGAATAGGCAGTCGATTCAAAGTAGAAGTAAAACAAAGATCAGGAATTGATACAATTAACTTACTCCACCCATAAAAGACACCAAAGGGAAAGAAATACAAACATTAAGCGACCAGACCATAATGGAAACCTAAACAAAGGAAGGCCATAAGGACAGTTACTTTCCCACAAAATGGCCATATGGCCATCCAAAACCAAAAGACACAAGTGATACACACAGTAAGTAACAAACAACAACATAAATAAATCGCCACAGAAGAGCCGCCTTGGAACGGTCAGTGGAAGATTTCCACTGGGGGGGTGGGGGGCTTAAATCGATTTTACGTGGCCACAATCCTCGCCCTTACTTCCGTCGCGATTTAGACAAATAATTTGTTCAGTCCGCATGAAGGCCTCCTAACTCATCAGTGCAACATCTCCGTGAACACAAAAATCAAAGAACCACAGAGGTGAGACAACGGTGAGGACTCGACAGCAAGAAACCACTGAAATGCTGGAGCAAAAGAAAACCAACAGTTAGACTCCGATGAGCCCGACCAGAGACAGAGCATCAGGCACCAACCGACATTATCTCTCTAATTTTCAATAAGCCTTTACGTTGGAGCCGTCATAGAATCTGAGGCCTGACCCACCGGCGTGCAATTAAAGAGGGAAGCAAAGTTGCCAACCGTGATTGGGTTAACTACCATGCATGCAGTCTGTCGTATAATATCCATGTTGTACCCAATCTTTTTATATCGAAGAGTGATTTTACGAAATTGGGTGCTGAAGTCATTGCGGTTATATATTTTTCTGAATTTATATGCCAAGTCACCATAAAATTCGGGTTCCGATAGACCTTGTTGCAGAAGAGATTTAAGTCCAATATTGAATTTTGAAATTAAATCAGAATGGCGTCTATAAAATTTTGAAAAGGCTTTGCGTAGTTTATGGTACCGATAACCCTGATTAAGGAGTTTAGCCGTTAATAATTTATTACGAGTGTTGAAGTCAGTTACATGACTACACACTCTAGCAAATCGAATTAATTGCGAAATATAAACGCCATAGGATGGCGCACGAGGAACATCACCATCCAAAAAAGGAAAATTTACAATCTCAAAATTAAAGTCATCGCGTTTATCATAAATTTTGCACGAAACAAATCCATCTACAATAGACAGATGTAAATCCAAAAACGGGGCCTCGGTATCAGAAGAATTTGCTTTATTTAACTGAAGTTCTAGGGGGTAAATCTGACTGATCAAGCCATCAAAATAGGTATTATCAATATTTAATAAATCATCTAAATATCTAGAAGTAGAGCTAAAAGCTTCAATAATTTCAGATTGGTTATCAATGGAAAGCGACAAAATGAAGTCTCTTTCATAACAATACAAGAACAGATCAGCCACAAGAGGTGCGCAATTAGTACCCATCGGAATACCCACAATTTGTCTAAATAACTTAGTACCGAATCTAATATAAATATTGTCAAGTAGAAAGGTGAGGGCATCACACACTTTCTGACATGACCAAAGTGTATAATTCTTATGCTCTTTAGAAGTGAAAAATGCATTTCTGACATTACATGCAAGATAGAGAGAATCTTCTCTGTGAAAAGTCCATTCAATTAAATCATTAAGCTTTTCTTTTATAAGATTATGAGGAAGTGTAGTGTAAAGAGTGGAAAAATCGTAGGTAGACAGACTAGAAGCACGAAAATGTCTAGATTTCAATTTATTTAAAACCTCATTCGAATTTTTTATAGACCAAAACAGATTTCTTCCTGATCTTTCAAAGACTTTATCACAATATTTAATTACATGCGTTTTAATAGCAGTAAGACAGGAAGTTAATAATTTAGAAAGTTCAGTGGTAGTGCAAGAGCTAGAATTTGCAATAAACCGTGCTTTGTAAGGTTTTTTATGAAGTTTTGGTAACCAGTATAGCGTAGGAAGCTTGTCTTGGCCTTCGTTAACACACACAGCAAACTTGGTGGCTGAAAGACAAACATGTTTATCTACTATAGCTCTCTCTTCAGCTAAAGGCTGGTCCATAGGCCATAGTACCAGCAAGCTCCTGCTTAAGCGTGTTAACATAGTGGAGCCGTCACACAACGACGACGTTGTTAGCGGCCTTGTCTGCAGGGGCCAAAATAAACTTCTTACGAAATTCTTGAATACCTAGTTTAAGATGACGTAAAGACGTCTTGGGCTTAGGAGGTAATAAGTTAGTATTTTGAGAATAGAAAGAAATGCGTTTATTTACTAGTTTTAAAATGCTAAGTTTCCAGTCCTTAAGGGCTTTATGCTCAACATACTCTCGCTTACACCATCGATTACCGAATTCATTCAAGGAAGCAGCGATTTCATCTCTACATTTACTGAAATCAATTTTAGAAGGAAACCGATATTTCGGTCCTTTAGAAATTATATTCCTTATCCTAGAATCAGGAATAATTTTCAAATTGCCAGTAATTACATGACCAGCAGCAGGATAGCAATACTTTGAGTTTTTACAATCACATGAATCAGGAGTATTAGTATCAATATCAAGATCTGAAACAAGTTTATTGAAATTAAAAATGATAGATCTAACAGGTTTGTTATATTTATAGCAAATTATAGGTGTTTCAGTATTTTGAAAATAAGCAGGAATGGAAGAAAGCACCGATCTCTCACGGAAGATACTGGGCAAATCTATAAAATCCATACCCTTATTAATGAAGGATATTTTGAAGAAATGGCGTTTATGATTAATTTCAGAATCAATGTAAGGACGGAGAGTATGCTGAGTATAGCCTCTAGTTAAGAGAGCCGCATCATATAACTGATGAGAACTATCGTAGAATTTATTCGCCTCGGTGTCCAGAAGACGTAAAACAGAAACGGGTAATGAACTTAAAAATGAAAGGATAGAGTGGCGTCCATGATTTAATAATATAATTGACAGTCACTTCAGTCTAGTATTGTTTCGTTTAAACGCACGTGTTTTACGTTTAAAGTTACCATTTTTCCTGGTGCCGTGAGTATCATGTCCCAGACACATTACATGATACCACATCCAGTCACATTATCCTGACACTGGGTCGACCAGTCCTAGCTCTACCCGGTAAATCTGAGTGCCAAGCGAGGAGCAGCTAGTACCATTCTTAACAACTTAGGTATGTCGCGGTCCGGGATCGAACCCGTGAACTCCCGTTCCCCGGATCGGACAATCTACCAACTGAGCTATCGGGGCCGGTACGTCTCTCAAACTTGTTTTATAAAAGGACGATATATAGGAGAGACTCCTTTTTTTAAATAATAGAAAATACAGAGGATCATAATAGGCCAGGTATGATTTTTTTTTCTCTGACTTCGAAAAGGCGTTCGGCAGTCTCGACCACCAATACATGATAAACTGTTTAATATGTTCTAGAAAGGATTATCCTTTGGAAGTCAGGACTGCACCACAGAACTGGAAAATACGGAGTTTACATCTTTTCTGGGCCAGACTAGCTAGTTTCGGCCAATTAGGCCTCATCAGTGACCCTCAGATATTTTCAAAATTCAACAATGGAATCAATGATCCCAAAGGACAAGAAAATATAAACTACACTATGATGTAGGGCAGGGAGACTTTTTACGGCCGCCACACATTCCCAGACACCAGCTGTTGTGACGTTAAATATGTTCTGGAAAGGGTGATCCTTTGGAAGCAAGGACTAATTAAATTAAAGACATATTAATTTTGGTGAAAGCCTGATAAGATGGATTAAGCTATTTTATGTAGAGGCGAAAAGCTGCGTTTCAAACAACGGCTAATTGTCAAACTTTTTTCCAATAAAACGTGGAGTTCGACAGGGTTGTCCACTCTCCTCTTACTTATTTATAATTTGTATTGAATTATTGTCTCACAAAATTGCTACTTCGGAAGAAGTAAAAGGAATAAAACTTGCTGGTGATGAATTCAGAAGGTCTTTATTCGCCGACGAAGCATCAGTTATACTTGACGGTTCCCCTAAATACTTTCAAACATTAATTGAAATATTGGACAACTTTAGCTATGTTTCAGGGTTAAGACTAAATAGTAAAAAATGCCAAGTTCTACGAATAGGTTCACTGACAAGAAGTGAAATAATTTATTTTAAACATCGAAAATTTCAATGGAGTTCGACAGAAGCAAAAACATTAGGAATGACATTTACAACAAAGTGAAACTCTTATCTTTCAACTAAATTTAGAACCCCAAATCATCGACTTTGAAAAATGCTTAAAACAATGGCAACATAGGAAACTTTCTCTCATTGGCAAAATAACAGTCATGAAAAAATATGCTCTTCCCAAACTAATATATGCACTATCAACGTTACAAAACCCGCCAACAGAAATTATTAAACACATTGGAAAATTATGTATAACTTTATATGGGAAGACTAGGAACAGGGAGGGATAAAAATGATAGTCTTACAAACGTTTATAATGTTGTTAAAAATAAGTTGGGTAAAGCGAATACTGAATGCTGAAAACGGATATATACTTCAAACTATTTATATGAGCAAACTAAAAACATATGGCGATAGACTATTATTTGAATGTAATTTTTCTGAAAAAGATGTAAACAAAATTGCCAGAAATAATGTATTTATTAAGGACATTTTACAAGCACGGTGCAAAAGTAATTTTAAGACAGTTATATTAAGCTACAGGAATGAAATATTATGGAACAATAACAACATAAAAGCCGGAGGAAATACTATCTTTTTTGCGCATTGGTACCAAAATGGAATTATGTATTTCAAAGATATTTATAATGATTTAATGAGGAAAAAATATACATTGTGTATGTCGCTTGTTTCTTTTTGTTTTGGATGGCCATTTGGCCACTTTGTGGGAGGGTGGCTGTCCTTGTGGCTTTCCTTTGTGTAGGTATCCGCTGTGGTCTGGTCGCTTCGTGTTTGTGTTTCGTTCCCTATGGTGTCTTTGATGGGTGGTCTGGTCGCTTCGTGTTTGTGTTTCTTTCCCTATGGTGTCTTTGAGGCCCCCTTTTTGGATTTACATTTATCTATTGTAGATGGATTGTGGATGGATTTGTTTCTTGCAAAATTTATGATAAACATGATGATTTTGATTTCGAGATTGTAAATTTTCCTTTTTTGGACGGTGATGTTCCTCGTGCGACATCGTACGGGGTTTATATTTCGCAGTTAATTCGATTCGCTAGTCTAGTCATGTATCGGACTTCATATTTTAACTTCACTACAGCTGATGTGTGGGAATGTGTGGCGGCGGTAAAACGTCTCCCTGCCCTATATCATAGTGTAGATTATATTTTCTTGTCCTTTGGGATCATTGATTCCATTGTGGAATTTTGAAAATATCTGAGGGTCACTGATGAGGCCTAATTGGCCGAAACTGGCTAGTCTGGCCCAGAAAACAAATACACTCCATATTTTTCAGTTCTGTGGTGTATTCCTTGCTTCCAAAGGATAACCCTTTTATAGAACATATTTAACTTCACTACAGCTGATATGTGGGAATGTGTGGCGGCGGTAAAACGTCTCCCTGCCCTATATCATAGTGTAGATTATATTTTCTTGTCCTTTGGGATCATTGATTCCATTGTGGAATTTTGAAAATATCTGAGGGTCACTGATGAGGCCTAATTGGCCGAAACTAGCTAGTCTGGCCCAGAAAACAAATACACTCCATATTTTTCAGTTCTGTGGTGTATTCCTTGCTTCCAAAGGATAACCCTTTTATAGAACATATTTAACTTCACTACAGCTGATGTGTGGGAATGTGTGGCGGCGGTAAAACGTCTCCCTGCCCTATATCATAGTGTAGATTATATTTTCTTGTCCTTTGGGATCATTGATTCCATTGTGGAATTTTGAAAATATCTGAGGGTCACTGATGAGGCCTAATTGGCCGAAACTAGCTAGTCTGGCCCAGAAAACAAATACACTCCATATTTTTCAGTTCTGTGGTGTATTCCTTGCTTCCAAAGGATAACCCTTTTATAGAACATATTCAAAACTCATAATAAATTATTAACCGCTAAACTTCTTAATCAGGGGTATCGGTATCATAAACTACGTAAAGCCTTTTCTAAGTTTTATAGACGTCATTCTGATTTGGTTTCAAAATTCAATGTTGGACTTAAAACACTTCTGCTACAAGGCCTATCGGAACCCGAATTCTATGGTGACTTAATATATAAATTTAGAAAAATGACTTTAGTACCCAATTTCGTAAAATCGTTCGTCGATATATAAAGATTGGGTACAACATCAATATTATAAAACAGACTGCATACATGGTGGTTAACCCAGTAACGGTTGGCAACTCTGCTTCCCTCTTTAATTGCACACCGGTGGGTCGGGCTTGAGATTATATGACGGTTCCAGCGTAAAATTAAAAAACCGAATTGTATTTTATTTTAGTATTCTTTATGTTGGTTGGCGCCTGATGCTCCGTCTTTGGTCGGGCCCCTCGGAGTCTGTTGGTTTTCTTTTGCTCCAGCAATTCTGTTGTTGTATGCTGTCGAGTCCTCAACCTTGTTTCATCTCTGTAGTTTTTTTTTATTTGTATGTTCTCGGAGATGTTACACTGATGAATAAGGAAGCCTTCATGCGGACTAAACAAAATTAGTGTATACCGCGACAGAGGTAAGGGCGATGATTATGGCCCATGAAGATCGAAACGATTAACCACTTAATTTAGGACTGTAAACACGTGTAACAGTTTTGGACGGAAGTGTCCACCTTCCTGCAAGATTATAATTAAGACACAAACTTAGATTTAAAACGATCACATTCGGTATAACATATTCAATACAAAAACCAACAATACAGGTAAAAAAACGTTATACTCCTTTTTGGAAAGTACTTTATATTTCAAAGTAAATATAAAAATAGAATACCGTCTTTTGCACACTTTAAATCATCTTTACGTCGAAGACTCAAAGCAAAAAAAAGAAATGGCTTTGATGAAAGATAAGCTTGCCCAGTTTGATAGAAAAATGGGGAAATTTTCGTACATTTTAATAATACCAACTGATCATAATGAATCCAAACCATGTAAGGCAGCAGCTCCTTTTTTCGTCTTTTTCTATTATTATTTGTTTGTTTTCCGACTCTTTGCTTGAATCCTTTTTTGTTAATGATTTTATTACCTAGGATACATACTATTATCATTTCATTACCTTTTTTTTTTCTTTTTCTTTTTTACCTCAAACTGCTTTTTTTCTCAAAAAGCCTGATAAACATTGTAAAAAGCCTGATAAACATTGGTTATGACAACAGATCTGACGTGATAGCACATATAGTATGCTATATACAGTGTTTGTTAAAGAATAGAGATATACTGTTTGTTATTAAACTATTGTATCACATATATGTACATATGTATTTGTATTAGATGATGTCATTTGAAATATGTGTAACGTGTACCGATATGAAAATGTAGTCAGGACTCTGTAAATGCTTCTTACAGAGCCACAAGTTCAACAAAAACGATGTTGAAACAATTATTCAATAATAGATATAGCAAGTTAAAGTTAAGTTAAATGATACAGATATATAAATTTTTCTTTGGGCTGCTTTGCCTGTTGATTGGTTACCAATGATTGACTTGATTATTATTGAAACATAGAATCACTAAAGAATTAGATGGTTATTACATGTCAAACTTAAGCTACCTGCTTACAGTTATATCTTAACTCTTCAGCACCCAGCTGCTAAAACTATCCTCTGTATTATCAAGAACAAAAACAAAAGTTTCACCAGTTGCAGTTCTAACCAGTAAGCCTGGCTTACGAGGTTAGATGAGCTCAAACTTATGTGGCTCAACTCACGAGCCCAGCTTATTTCTATCACCTTGCTCAGCTACTATAGATTGCCAACAACCCGAACACTTATAATGGACTGCTTCAGTCTCTCTCTGAGTAGCCTAGCTTCTCTAGAGACACGAGAAAGATAGCTGCCACTATTTGGCTCAAAGTTATTAAACAATCTAATTATATGCGTCACTGCTTTCTCTACGATGTAGACACCTCGGAATCAAATCGACAACTAACTGATAAAGGTACAAGCTACCGCTTTTATACTCCCTAGGTGGATTGAAATCTGGTGATACCTGATTGGTCGGTATTGTGTGTTAAATATCCAATCAAACTCAAAGGGCATCTAGCGCTTGTTCATGATTGGCAGATGCTTGATTTTACCATAGAACTGCATGCAAACAATCGTTTCTATGATAAAGAATCTTCTAAGTATTTGTGTTTTCTTCCAAACGTAAAATATGTGATAAATCTCTGATTTAAAATGAAATTAATCAAATCTCCGGTAAAATTATAGCAAATATATATGTTCTTGAAAAACAAACATGTATAAAGATGCTACTAACCCGAATAAACTTTAAAATCCTATCCGATGGAGAAAAGTATATTTTTCACACAATGACGGTAGATAATCTTGGTATAAACAAATAAACTATACCTGCAACTGCAAAATTGCATATTCTTTACACTACCCACGCCTCCGGGTAATGCGTCCCGCAGTAATCTTATCATTCTCTGATTTAAAGATATAGAAATAATGACAATAAGACTTCGAATTTCTGCCATCCTTTTCTTTTCATATGAATATCACTACAGATAATCACTCTTATTGCTCTAGATCTCTTATCTAAAAATGATAGGCATCATGTCTTTTGTGCCTACATGAAACTTATGTTAAAAATGCTTTATATAATGATACCTTCATTATTTAAAAGAATCATATTAGATATCTGAGCTTGCGAATAAGTTTTTCCCTACGCAATGAAAACTGTCAGTTTGTTTACTCTGTATCCATACTCATTACCAGCTTTCCCTTATCTACCTTAATATTAATATTTTCAGGCTTAACTGATTTGGAAGAGACAAAATCCCCCAGATTGAAGTCCATAACCCCTAAGCCTCTATTAGCCTGGATTATGATACTTGATGAGACTATTTCTTCTTCATCAACACTCAACTTAAATGACTGTCGACTCTTTAGGTCATTTTCTTGATCCACAGAGAATTGTAGTTTAAGTGTTTGTTTCTGGCTTTCCATCTTTTCTGAACTTGCAGAGCTATTCTTTTCATCTTTGCTGGCGTGACTAGATGAACACACATCTTGAACTTGTTCTTTGTCTTCCTTTGAATCTTTCTTCTTACAGTAAACGTCTGTCTCAGTTATCACAGCTACAGTCTTTACACTTTTCTTTACGGGTGCGATGACTGGGTCAGGATTGGTTCTTTTCCGAATCATACGTCCAGCCCTAATGTCATTGACATTTCTCCTATCTGCTTCATTCTTACTTATTCCTATCTGAACACCACTATCACTACCATGTTCCGTTTCGTCATCACCAAGAAAAATATCTGCTGATTCCCTATCCCAGTCACTCTTTTCACTATCACTGTCCTCAAATTTAGTACTGTCTTTCTCACTATCTGACCGTTCCTTATCTCCACCTTCCTCTTTCTTCTGCGTTCTCTCCTGATTATGATATCTCTTCATATGTTGATTTTTGTATGCCAATTTCTTAAACGTGGAGTCACAAACATCACATTCATATCTCTTGATCGCACACTCCACAACATGGCTTTTGAACTCTTCTTGTGTTGAGAACTTCTCCTTACAAGTCGGACAAATAAATCCTGGTTTGAACTGTTTTCTAGGGGTAATCTTGATTGGCGGCATGTTTTCCCTGAAAGCAGATAAAATATAATTATCTAACCATGCAGGTTTTCTTGTAACTCTGCGAGGCCTTTTATCTTCCTCTACCTCATCGTCGTCAAATATCTCCGTATCAACAGTTATCTCATCACCACCTGAAACCAGGTGTGGTTGTTCCTCATCTTCATGTGCTAAAGTTTGACCAACTGCTTTCCTGATTCGATCAATATGAATAACTTGATTTTCCCCGAATCTACCGCAATCTACCTGAAACAGAACATCTGAAAACTTTTTGTTGACTTTGAATGGGCCACGCCAGAAGCAAGTCCATTTTCTAGAACAGCCAGTCTTTCTTATAGGAAATAAAACATAAACTGAATCACCTTCATCAATTTGATCAAATGACAGCTTTCTATCATGATACCTCTTTTGCCTAAACATAGCTTTACCTGTCTGCTCTCTAACCAACCGATATGCTGATTCCAGCCTTTCTTGTAGCTCCCAAACCCATTGGTTTCGAGGGATTGTCTTGATAGCGGATGGCATCTCGAAAACTAGGTCTAATGGGGTTGTAGTCTCTCGACCTAACATTAATAAATTAGGTGACGTACCTGTTGTTTCGTGCTCTGTAGCTCTGTAGGCCATAGTGAGATATGGTAACAATTCATCCCAATCGGAATGGTGTTCATTAACAAACATACTAACCATTGAAGCGAGCGTTCGGTTAAATCTTTCCACCATTCCATCGGATTGAGGGTGATAGGCTGTCGTGTGTGTCTTCTCAATTTGAAGTAACTTACACATTTCTTTGAACAGTACACTTTCAAATTGCCTGCCTTGATCAGAGTGTATCTTATTCGGAACTCCGAATCTAGAAACTACTTCATTTATCATGAGTTTTGCTACTGTAGCTGCCTCCATATTGGGCATGGCAAAACATTCAACCCATTTTGTATAATAGTCTTGTATAACCAGAATGTACTTATTTCCTCTCTCTGTCACAGGGAATTCTCCAGCTATGTCAACAGCTATTCGCTCCATTGGGTAGCCACTACGTATTATTTGCATTGGGGCTTTCTTGCTTGGAATCGGTTCTTTTCTTTTGCAGCACTTCTCGCAACCTGCTATGTACGTTCTTACATCATTTTGCAATCCAGGCCAATAATATCTCTGTCTTATCTTACTGAGCGTTTTCTTAACTCCAAGATGACCTGAGGCCTTTATATCATGAGCATATCTCAGCACTTCTCGTCTATATCCCATTGGTATAACAGCTTGCCAGAGCACAATATCCGACCCTAAAACTTCCCACTTCCGAACAACTATGTCATCTCTAAGGTCAAGTCTTGGCCATTGGGACCATAAAGATTTTAAGAAATAGCTACTATCTGCAATTTTATTATGTTCAGGTCTTTCACCTGCTTTTATCCATGTTTTAACTTGTAAAATGTCATCGTTCTCTTCCTGTAAGACCTTAAGTGCTTTTAACTCAACATTTTCATCTTCAACTATTCTGTTTATGCGGCTGGAAGAAGTTTCATCAACAGAAGTGCTTTCTTTACCACACTGATTACACGGAATCCTACTGAGGCCGTCTGCGTTTTTGTGACTTTTTCCCGCTCTGTGCTCGATTTTCATGTCGTAAGAGGAAAGAATTTCCAGCCATCTTGCGATTTGACCCTCAGGATTTTTAAACTGCATTAACCACCTAAGAGATCCGTGGTCAGTTCTGACTGTAAATGATTTTCCATATAAGTAATGACGGTAGTACTTGACAAAATGTACCAATGCTAGGAGCTCTTTCCTGGTTACGCAATATCGCCGCTCTGCTCTTGACAGTGTTCTGCTGGCATATGCTATTACTTGTTCACGACCGTTTATGTTCTGCGAAAGTACTCCACCGATAGCTTGGTCGCTAGCATCTGTGTCAAGTATAAATGGCTTTGAGAAGTCAGGATGGGCTAAGATTGGCGATTTAACCATCATACTTTTTAACTTTTCAAAAGCTGCGTTACATTCATCCGTCCATACGAATTTTTGACCCTTTTCTGACAATTTATGTAAAGGCTTCGCAATCTCGGCAAAGTTTGATACAAAACGTCTGTAATAGCTACAGAATCCAACAAATGAACGTACATCATGGACTGTGGTCGGTTGAGGCCAATCTCTGACGACTTTAGTCTTCTTCGGGTCAGTTTGAATACCATTTTCCGATATAATGTGACCTAAGAATTCCACTTGTTTTGCAAATAACTGACATTTCCTAGGCTTCAACTTCAGTCCAGCTTCATGAAGTTTCTGCAATACTTGATCCAAATTTTCTATCATATCTTCAAATGTTCTGCCAGTTACTATAATATCATCCAGATAAATAAGACATATTCGCCAGTTCAGTCCCGCAAGGACGGTCTCCATTAGCCTTTCAAACGTCGCTGGGGCGTTACATAACCCGAACGGAATGACTTTAAATTCGAAAAGTCCCCGCCTTGATACAAACGCAGTTTTAACTCTGTCTTTTTCATCTACTTCAACTTGCCAGTATCCTGAATTTAAGTCTAGGCAAGAAAACCATTTTGCTCCAGAAAGCTGATCAAGTGAGTCATCTATGCGTGGAAGTGGGTACGCATCCTTAACTGTTATGTCATTCAACTTTCTGTAGTCTACACAAAAGCGGTTCGTCCCATCCTTTTTCTTGACCATTACAATGGCGCTTGCCCAAGGACTCACTGAAGGTTGTATAACATCTTTCTTTAACATCTCATCGATTTGCTTGTCTGCTTCCTGGTTCATTCCAATCGGCATTCTCCTTAAAGGTTGCTTTATTGGACGAGTTTCCGTAGTTGGAATTTGATGTCTGATAATTCCCGTTCGTCCAAGGTCTTCATCTGATTTTGAGAAAGTACTGTCATGCTTGCATAACAGTCTTGCAACTTGCTTGCATTGCTCTGGAGTCAAACCATCAATTGAGCGTTCATAAAGCTCTGATAAATGCTGTGGTACACTTGCTGAGGTTATCTGTAACTTATCTGTCTTATCTATATCATAAACTTTTGAAACCGGGCTAATATTTGCCACATGAGTCCCAGTATAAAGCTTTTTGGTTTCATCACTTGGATTTAGAAGTCTTAATGGAATTTTGTCATTTGTGTGAACTAAAGCTTTGGCAACAATTCCTTTTCCACTGATATATGACTGATCTATTGGCTCAACAATAGCTACATCATGCTTTCGCAAGAGTGGCATGTGTACAGTTCCTTCTGTAATAATTTCAGACCTTGATGGTATTTCAGTTGTATTGGTGATTGTAACCCTATAACAACCTATCTTTCCCGTCATATTTAAAGGGCATGTTTTGTCCTTAATGGTTAAAAGGTTGCTACTTATGTCCAAATGGCACTCATTTGTCTTTAAGAAATCAAGACCCAATATTGCATCTAAATCAATATCACCAACAACCATGTCAGTGATGCATTTTATTCCACCTACTTCTAGCATTACAGATATTTTGCCTTTTATATCTACTGAGGTCCCCGAAGCGGTGAATATTTCCGACTTGAATGGTTGTAACGACTTCGAGCTGCTTTGGCTGATAATATCCCAGACCTTTGTTGAGATTATGGACAGTGTTGCTCCTGTATCAACCAAACATTCTGTGGGAATATTGTTTATTTTGCAATCTACATATAAACCAGAGCTTTTGTTTGCAACATATTTTGTCTGATGTTGGTCCTTTTCTTCCGTAACAGCGTCTGATTTTCCTTCTTTCTTTTTGTTCTTTGGGCACTTGAACTGGAGGTGCTGTTCAGATCCACATATGAAACATTTTCGTTTTTGTGGTTGCATATCCCTCTGTTTTGGCTCAAAACTTCTATTTGGCGTCCTCGGTTGTTGTTTCCATAAGTCAAAAGACTTTTGCAATTCTGTAACGGTTTTCTGCAGGCGTTTCATATCTTCTTCTAATTTTCCTTCATCATTTTTGCCAGACGTTGATCTCATAAAGCCTTGCCCTTCTAGATGCTTTTTCTCTGCCTTGTTGTAAGCTTCAAGTTCCACTGCATGGCGGATTGCATCATTGAGATTTGTTGGACGAGCTTGCTTTACCCTTATTCTTATTTCGGAGCTCACAAGGGCATCTATGAACTGTTCTTTTGATAGAGTTTCCCGCAAATCTGAGGGTGCAGTCGGGTATGCTAAGTTGGTTAATCGTCTTATATCCTGTCCGAGTTCGGAAAGTGACTCAGCAGCTTTTTGTTTCCTCTCTCTTAGCTGGACTCGGTAAAGCTCAGTTTGATTTGGGGGAGCAAAGCGCTCTTCCAAGACCTTGACAAGTGCTGCATAATCATTCTGTTTTTCAATGAGGTTGCCGAACACCCCTTGCGCTTGACCTCGCAACGATACTGCCAAATATAATCCTTTATCCTTCTCTGTCCAGCCATTTAGCTGAGCACATACATCAAAGTGTGCCTTGTAGTCTAACCAACTTCCTGTGCCATCAAACGTAGCAGGCTTAATCTTAGTATATAATGCCTTTTTGGCTGGTGTTTCGGCGCTGCTATGGCGTTCCCAACTTTCATATTTTTGACCCAAAGGCTCATGGATAATCTTTGTTTTCTTACCTGAAGCTTCAGCCCTAACTTCGTCTCTTGGTGTGGAAGTAAGTGGTTGCTTCCTTTTAGTGACAAACTGATCAAAGTGCTCAATTTGTTCTGATGTATCGGTCCCCATATCAGCAAACCGTAGCCGTGGCTTATATAATGGCTCTCTGCCTGGATAACTGAGGTCCATAGGCCCATCAAACGTTTGTGTTGAGCTACACTTAACTTTAGGAGAATTGTCAGCAATATCTAGCTCAGCGATCTCTCGCTCAAGCTGTGAAATATGTGACTGAAGTATACTTATCTCGTTTCTAAGTCCTGCAACAGCTTGCGGTCTCGTCATGTTCGACGTACCTACCTCTGACCATGTACTACTAACACTCATACTTATATATAGCTAGGGTTGAGATAATGGTATTGTTACCTCTGAATCCCACCGCTGCCACCAGTTGTAACGTGTACCGATATGAAAATGTAGTCAGGACTCTGTAAATGCTTCTTACAGAGCCACAAGTTCAACAAAAACGATGTTGAAACAATTATTCAATAATAGATATAGCAAGTTAAAGTTAAGTTAAATGATACAGATATATAAATTTTTCTTTGGGCTGCTTTGCCTGTTGATTGGTTACCAATGATTGACTTGATTATTATTGAAACATAGAATCACTAAAGAATTAGATGGTTATTACATGTCAAACTTAAGCTACCTGCTTACAGTTATATCTTAACTCTTCAGCACCCAGCTGCTAAAACTATCCTCTGTATTATCAAGAACAAAAACAAAAGTTTCACCAGTTGCAGTTCTAACCAGTAAGCCTGGCTTACGAGGTTAGATGAGCTCAAACTTATGTGGCTCAACTCACGAGCCCAGCTTATTTCTATCACCTTGCTCAGCTACTATAGATTGCCAACAACCCGAACACTTATAATGGACTGCTTCAGTCTCTCTCTGAGTAGCCTAGCTTCTCTAGAGACACGAGAAAGATAGCTGCCACTATTTGGCTCAAAGTTATTAAACAATCTAATTATATGCGTCACTGCTTTCTCTACGATGTAGACACCTCGGAATCAAATCGACAACTAACTGATAAAGGTACAAGCTACCGCTTTTATACTCCCTAGGTGGATTGAAATCTGGTGATACCTGATTGGTCGGTATTGTGTGTTAAATATCCAATCAAACTCAAAGGGCATCTAGCGCTTGTTCATGATTGGCAGATGCTTGATTTTACCATAGAACTGCATGCAAACAATCGTTTCTATGATAAAGAATCTTCTAAGTATTTGTGTTTTCTTCCAAACGTAAAATATGTGATAAATCTCTGATTTAAAATGAAATTAATCAAATCTCCGGTAAAATTATAGCAAATATATATGTTCTTGAAAAACAAACATGTATAAAGATGCTACTAACCCGAATAAACTTTAAAATCCTATCCGATGGAGAAAAGTATATTTTTCACACAATGACGGTAGATAATCTTGGTATAAACAAATAAACTATACCTGCAACTGCAAAATTGCATATTCTTTACATATGTTTGTACAATGTATATTCAGAAATAAATATAAATTAAAAAAAAACAGCGTGTAGTAACGGGACTGACCTGTACAGGGAAACTTTGATAGCTAGAACTTCGATTATTGGTTTACCATGGCTGTTTCAAATTTTGCCTGTCTTGAAAATTTTGGTAACAGATTTCTCAGGAACTACGAAAGCTAGAAAATTAAAAGTTCGTATAAACATACACAATGACTGGATGTATAGTGTATACCAGAACAACTTTAGTGTCCATATCTCTTGGAATTATGTCCTTTGGTAGGTTTTCAACAGATTAAAGTGCTTTTTCTAGCTTTTTTCTTCATTTTTGCTTTGATATTGTAAAAACAGTAAATACTTTGTTCTTGTTTTCTTTTGTTTTGTTTGTTACATAATTTAGTCTTTCTCCTCTGATAGCACTATAACGGGGCTATAGTCAGATCTCCTGACAACTCTAGTTGGAAACTGTATTGTAAGAATGGCAGACCCTTCAACACTGAAGGAGTGGTCTGATTGAGATCTATATTGTTTGAATGGGATCTATATTGTTTGAATGGAAGACAACCTCTTCAGCATATTACAGTATTGAACGACAGCACATTAGATGGTCCAATCCGTGTCACTAAAATATCTTGCATGTACTTTGTTCGTCTTTTAAATAGCTTTGTTTCTTTATGTTCATTTTAAGCCATGTTCATTAATTGGTGAAATGGTGTTCAACAAACACACATATCGAGTTATAGAATTAAAATGCCCAATCATTTGGTAACTAGAAGAATTTGCAGCAAATGCTATAGAATCAGCCTATCATTTGAAACATCTAGTATTGCGCTGAAAGTGTGCATACAAAATAGCAAGTAGTAGAAATCCTGATGAGATTGTATCTGAAGGATCAGTCTGATTTGGAACTGTATTATTGAAATGGCAGACCCTTCGGCACTAAAGGATCTATATTGTTTGAATAGAAGACAACCCCTTCAGTATTTTACGGTATTGAACGACAACAAATTAGAAGGTCAAATTTGTGTCACTAGAATATCTCACATGTACTTTGTTTGTGTTTTAATTAGCTTTTTGTTTCTTTATGTTCATTTTAAACCATGTTCATTAAAAGTCAATGAAACCCTACAGCATTATAATGGTTCTCGCCAGAGCCAAAGGCTTGAAAGGTGAGCTTGGTTATAGACAGATATCCAGTGCCTATTAGGCTTCCGTCTGTCCATCGTTAGTAGGTGGGGGGCATTACATAAGGTATGAACAAGATTTAAACAGAACTGTGGTTGCCCACAAAAAGTTCCATACACTTATAATGGAGCAAATTCTCCAATTTTTCTCGACCACTTCTGACTTGCTTGCAGATAACCAAAACACGCTTAAAGTTGGAGACTTATTAAGAATCAGCATCAGCCCTCTCAACCACTAGGCCAAAGAGGCTCATGAAATTAGTTATTATTGCTGAAAGTATTACTGAAATTGTTTTAAAAGAATTCATGACTGCAGTTTGTTATACATGCATGATATAATCTATGCTCTCGTGTTGAATCTGGTCATTGAGGATAGGCAACAAATCTCAGACAAGTTTTGTTTTTGGCCAGTTTGGACAAGCATTGTCAACCAGCTGGAACTTTAAGGCTTTTTTCTAGGTCTGAGGTGAGCGATCCAAAAATATGTTTGTATAGGCAATGTTAACAAGTACCTTTAACATAAGTATTCATCGCAAATCTGCAAATGCTTATCCCAAAATTACCACGGAAACTCTTTCTTTTGTCTCCTCAATTGTTCTTTTAGAAAAGCCTCGACTGGAAGGTTAACCTGATAAGAGGATGGTACAGGATCTGTGTCTTTTTTATGAATCCAGTTTTGCATAAAAATGGCGGGGCATATTGTTTTCTATTTGTTTGTTCGTCCCTCCGTCTATCTGTTGGTCATGCTTTTTGGTGCATACCATACTTTAAGAACTGTGCATACTAAAGTTTTGAAACTGCGTATGGTTCCTGATGAAAGAATAGGGTGAACCATATTATTTTACTTGTCTGGTATAATTGTACTTTCAGAGTTATGACCCTCTGAAGTGAGAGTTATGCCCCTTTGAAAAAAATCAGAATTAAAAATTGTCAGCAAGCTCAAGCAATGGTCTTGAAATTCAATATAATGATTGAAAATGATGTGTAAATTACCAGATCAGGTTTTAAGGCAATTTTGGAAACATTTGCCCAATGCACTTTGGGCTAGTTCGAACTCGTCAGCAAAATACGAGGGATGTTCGAAATGAATTGCTTATTTCTATCTGGAGACTTCAAAATTCTAGTTAGCCCTAAAATGCTCATTCCATGCCCTCGAAGTACTCCCCGTGGCAAGAAATGCAAAGTTTCAGCCGATGTATCCACTTCTTGAAGGCGTCATGTTACGCTGATTTGGGCACCTCTGAAGCTACTGCGTGTCTCGCCGGATTTCTGCGCCCCAACCAGCGTGTAGTTTGTCATATGACTTTGCCAAAGTGACTGGTGATATGTTACACTCATTCTACTGTATTTTGAATATAAGCTGCTGCCTGCATGAATATGATGTACTTTTACTAACTCCCCAACAATATCAATGAATTTACCTATATGTTCTGTCAATGTTAGAGGTCTGGGCAATAAAACAAAACGGCAACAAATGTTCACTTGGCTTAAACAAAACAGTTACGCAATAATGTTATTACAAGAACCCCATTCTGGAGAAAGTACCTACAGCTTATGGAAGCAAGAATAGGGAAACGATGCATATTTCAGCGGCAATATCACAAACACTGAAGGCATAGGCATTTTAATACATCCTTATATATCATATACTGTTTTAAATTATACCGAAATTGTTGTCGGTAGATTACAAGCTCTGGATCTCATTATAAATGAAAAAGAAATAACTGTAGTAAATATATGTAGGACTCAGATCTTGGGTTGGCCCCTGATCGTGGGCCGATATCCAAATCGTGGGCCGATTTCATATCGGGGCCTGAGTATGGCGATGTAACTCCACAACGAGGGCCGATTCACATGCTGAGCTGTTTATCGTATCACACCAGTGTTGACAACACGCCGTTTTTCTCTGTCTAACGGTCGTGTCAATCGGTACTTTGAGAAATAGGTTGGGCTGCATGTTGGCTCCGTGTAGTCGCGGAGATTCGAAACCGACCGCACATGACTTTGGTTTTACGGCCCTTTCAAGACTGATTCACTCAAGTTCTACTCCAGCTTTTCAGTGGTTTCTTGCTGCCGAGTGAGTCCTCACCGTTGTTTCATCTCTGCGGTTGTTTGATGTTTGTGCTCACGGAGATGTTGCACTGATGAGTTGAGGAGCCCCCACCCGTGGAACTGTGGAATTCGTCTCACTGACCCTTCCATGGCGGTTCTTCTGTGTCGCGGTTTATTTTTGTTATGGCTTGTCTTTGGGTGTGTGGATCGCTTATATTATTTTGCTTCGGATAGCCAGTTGGCCATTTTGTGGGAAAGTAACTGTCATTTAGGGTCTAGTTGTTTCATGTTTGTTTTCTTTCCTGTGGTGTGGGTTAATTGTATCGATTCCTGATGATTGACTTCACTTCTATTTCGTAGATTGTGCCAGGCCTTCTGTGGTAGGTTGAGTTTTGAAGCCTCAACGTCCGTCTAGCCGTATTGGGATCAATGTTACTAGGTCTTCTATCTTTTACTTTTCAGCTGAAACCCTGCGACGCCGGCATCCATTTTGTTCATTTGTTTTTAAATTAACGTTTTGTGACGCCATATTCAAGCGTAATGTTAGCGGGAAACGTAAGCCTAATACCCTGAAGATAGAAATCGGCCCGCTATTTGGGGGAAAACAGTATCGGCCCTCGATGTGGTATACAATCGGCCCACGATTTGGAAATCGACACACGATCTGGGACCGGCCCTCGATCTGAGTCCTACATATATATGGCCCAAATTTAGATGATGCAACCCACTTCGAAATTCTAGAGAATTACTTAAATGAGAATGACGAAAAAACGTTCATCATCGGGGGAGATTCTAATACAGTACTCAACCAATTACTGGATAAAAAGAACGGAAAATTAGATACACATAATTTATGCAGAACCCAAATAAAACACTTAATTGATAAGTTTAATTTTGTAGACATCTGGAGACACAAACATCTTAATTTAAGACAATATACATGGCACTCCTCTCACAAACCACCTATATTAAGTAGGTTAGACTATTTTCTAATTTCAGAAAATTTGATAAATTCGGTAGTGTCCTGCGAACATAAAATTAGTTATAAAACAGATCACAATTTAGTTTTATTAAAACACGATTTAATGAAAATTAACAGAGGACCTGGATACTTTAAAATTAATAACAGTCTCATTTTAGATAGTGAATATCAAAATATAATTAAATCAAAGATAAATGAAATAGCAGTACTAAACAATGAAGCCAGCCCGAATACACTATGGGAAATCATTAAGGGAACAGTAAGAAACGAAACAATCAAATATGCGACAAAGAAAAAGAAAGAAAGTAATGAACTTGAAAATCAACTAAAGTTAGATATAGATAAACTTAATAAAGATATCATTTAAACGAATAATATGAATAGACAAGAAATACTCAAAAACGAACTGCAACAAAAAATATAATGAATTGGAAATACTAACTGAAAATAAATTAAAAGCTAATATAATCGAAAACAGCGAAAGAAACAGTAGATATTTTGCAAGCTTGGAAAAAAAGCGATCAGAAAAAAAATTATCTAGGCTAATAATAAAAAATGAAATTTGCACAAACCAGATAGAGATATTAAGTGAAGCAGAAACATTCTATGAAAAATCTGTATGAAAGGCGGACAACCGAAAACTCAATTTTCGATTTTTTCGATAACACTATAAACAAACTCAACGAAAACGACAGAAACTATTGCGAAGGGTTAATCACAGAACAAACGGGCCTCCGTGGCCTAGTGGTTAAGAGCGCTGACTCTTGATCATTAGGTCTCTCACCGCTGTGGTTCGAGCCTCGCTCGGGTCACATGTGAGACGCCAAGTTCTGCAACGGAAGGTCAGGTGGTTTTTCTCCGGGTACTCCGGTTTTCGCCCACCTCTGATTAACGATCGGCTCGATATGAGTGAAATAATCTTGAAAGGGCCGTAAAACCAAAACAAGAACAAAAAATAACAGGACAAGAATGTGTAAAAGCTCTTAAAGATATGAAAAACCGGAAAAGCCCTGGATCAGATGGATTAACTGTTGAATTTTACAAACTATTTTGGAGCACTATTCAACAATATTATGTTAATTCGATAAATTATTCTTATGAAAATGGACATCTAACCGAATTACAAAATCAAGGCATAATTACACTCATTCCGAAACCCAATAAAGAAACAACAAACCATGGAAACTGGAGGCCTATAAGCCTACTTAAAATTGTCTATAAGATTGCTACAAAAGTAGTAGCCAACAGAATAACACAAATTATAACAAATATAATAGACGTCTCTCAAACTCTGTCATATCACGACGGTGTCTGGTTGCGACAGGGAGCTCAATGCTCACTTTTATAGTGCTGCCTCACTGAAGTATCATGTCCCAGACACATTACATGATACCACATCCAGTCACATTATCCTGACACTGGGTCGACCAGTCCTAGCTCTACCCTGTAAATCTGAGTGCCAAGCGAGGAGCAGCTAGTACCATTCTTAACAACTTAGGTATGTCGCGGTCCGGGATCGAACCCGTGAACTCCCGTTCCCCGGAGCGGACACTCTACCAACTGAGCTATCGGGGCCGGTACGTCTCTCAAACTTGTTTTATAAAAGGACGATATATAGGAGAGAATATAAGACTCCTTTTTTTAAATAATAGAAAATACAGAGGATCATAATAGGCTAGGTATGATTTTTTTTCTCTGACTTCGAAAAGGCGTTCGGCAGTCTCGACCACCAATACATGATAAACTGTTTAATATGTTCTAGAAAGGATTATCCTTTGGAAGTCAGGACTGCACCACAGAACTGGAAAATACGGAGTTTACATCTTTTCTGGGCCAGACTAGCTAGTTTCGGCCAATTAGGCCTCATCAGTGACCCTCAGATATTTTCAAAATTCAACAATGGAATCAATGATCCCAAAGGACAAGAAAATATAAACTACACTATGATGTAGGGCAGGGAGACTTTTTACGGCCGCCACACATTCCCAGACACCAGCTGTTGTGACGTTAAATATGTTCTGGAAAGGGTGATCCTTTGGAAGCAAGGACTAATTAAATTAAAGACATATTAATTTTGGTGAAAGCCTGATAAGATGGATTAAGCTATTTTATGTAGAGGCGAAAAGCTGCGTTTCAAACAACGGCTAATTGTCAAACTTTTTTCCAATAAAACGTGGAGTTCGACAGGGTTGTCCACTCTCCTTTTACTTATTTATAATTTGTATTGAATTATTGTCTCATAAAATTGCTACTTCGGAAGAAGTAAAAGGAATAAAACTTGCTGGTGATGAATTCAGAAGGTCTTTATTCGCCGACGAAGCATCATTTATACTTGACGGTTCCCCTAAATACTTTCAAACATTAATTGAAATATTGGACAACTTTAGCTATGTTTCAGGGTTAAGACTAAATAGTAAAAAATGCCAAGTTCTACGAATAGGTTCACTGACAAGAAGTGAAATAATTTATTTTAAACATCGAAAATTTCAATGGAGTTCGACAGAAGCAAAAACATTAGGAATGACATTTACAACAAAGTGAAACTCTTATCTTTCAACTAAATTTAGAACCCCAAATCATCGACTTTGAAAAATGCTTAAAACAATGGCAACATAGGAAACTTTCTCTCATTGGCAAAATAACAGTCATGAAAAAATATGCTCTTCCCAAACTAATATATGCACTATCAACGTTACAAAACCCGCCAACAGAAATTATTAAACACAGTGGAAAATTATGTATAACTTTATATGGGAAGACTACGAACAGGGAGGGATAAAAATGATAGTCTTACAAACGTTTATAATGTTGTTAAAAATAAGTTGGGTAAAGCGAATACTGAATGCTGAAAACGGATATATACTTCAAACTATTTATATGAGCAAACTAAAAACATATGGCGATAGACTATTATTTGAATGTAATTTTTCTGAAAAAGATGTAAACAAAATTGCCAGAAATAATGTATTTATTAAGGACATTTTACAAGCACGGTGCAAAAGTAATTTTAAGACAGTTATATTAAGCTACAGGAATGAAATATTATGGAACAATAACAACATAAAAGCCGGAGGAAATACTATCTTTTTTTGCGCATTGGTACCAAAATGGAATTATGTATTTCAAAGATATTTATAATGATTTAATGAGGAAAAAATATACATTGTGTATGTCGCTTGTTTCTTTTTGTTTTTGGATGGCCATTTGGCCACTTTGTGGGAGGGTGGCTGTCCTTGTGGCTTTCCTTTGTGTAGGTATCCGCTGTGGTCTGGTCGCTTCGTGTTTGTGTTTCGTTCCCTATGGTGTCTTTGATGGGTGGTCTGGTCGCTTCGTGTTTGTGTTTCTTTCCCTATGGTGTCTTTGAGGCCCCCTTTTTGGATTTACATTTATCTATTGTAGATGGATTGTGGATGGATTTGTTTCTTGCAAAATTTATGATAAACATGATGATTTTGATTTCGAGATTGTAAATTTTCCTTTTTTGGACAGTGATGTTCCTCGTGCGACATCGTACGGGGTTTATATTTCGCAGTTAATTCGATTCGCTAGTCTAGTCATGTATCGGACTTCATATTTTAACTTCACAACAGCTGATGTGTGGGAATGTGTGGCGGCGGTAAAACGTCTCCCTGCCCTATATCATAGTGTAGATTATATTTTCTTGTCCTTTGGGATCATTGATTCCATTGTGAAATTTTGAAAATATCTGAGGGTCACTGATGAGGCCTAATTGGCCGAAAATGGCTAGTCTGGCCCAGAAAACAAAAACACTCCATATTTTTCAGTTCTGTGGTGTATTCCTTGCTTCCAAAGGATAACCCTTTTATAGAACATATTTAACTTCACTACAGCTGATATGTGGGAATGTGTGGCGGCGGTAAAACGTCTCCCTGCCCTATATCATAGTGTAGATTATATTTTCTTGTCCTTTGGGATCATTGATTCCATTGTGGAATTTTGAAAATATCTGAGGGTCACTGATGAGGCCTAATTGGCCGAAACTAGCTAGTCTGGCCCAGAAAACAAATACACTCCATATTTTTCAGTTCTGTGGTGTATTCCTTGCTTCCAAAGGATAACCCTTTTATAGAACATATTCAAAACTCATAATAAATTATTAACCGCTAAACTTCTTAATCAGGGGTATCGGTATCATAAACTACGTAAAGCCTTTTCTAAGTTTTATAGACGTCATTCTGATTTGGTTTCAAAATTCAATGTTGGACTTAAAACACTTCTGCTACAAGGCCTATCGGAACCCGAATTCTATGGTGACTTAATATATAAATTTAGAAAAATAACTTTAGTACCCAATTTCGTAAAATCGTTCGTCGATATATAAAGATTGGGTACAACATCAATATTATAAAACAGACTGCATACATGGTGGTTAACCCAGTAACGGTTGGCAACTTTGCTTCCCTCTTTAATTGCACACCGGTGGGTCGGGCTTAAGATTATATGACGGTTTCAGCGTAAAATTATAAATCGAATTGTATTTTATTTTAGTATTCTTTATGTTGGTTGGCGCCTGATGCTCCGTCTTTGGTCGGGCCCCTCGGAGTCTGTTGGTTTTCTTTTGCTCCAGCAATTCTGTTGTTGTATGCTGTCGAGTCCTCAACCTTTTTTCATCTCTGTAGTTTTTTTTTATTTGTATGTTCTCGGAGATGTTACACTGATGAATTAGGAAGCCTTCATGCGGACTAAACAAAATAAGTGTATACCGCGACAGAGGTAAGGGCGATGATTATGGCCCATGAAGATCGAAACGATTAACCACTTAATTTAGGAATGTAAACACGTGTAACAGTTTTGGACGGAAGTGTCCACCTTCCTGCAAGATTATAATTAAGACAAACTTAGATTTAAAACGATCACATTCGGTATAACATATTCAATATAAAAACCAACAATACAGGTAAAAAACTTTATACTCCTTTTTGGAAAGTACTTTATATTTCAAAGTAAATATAAAAATAGAATACCGTCTTTTGCACACTTTAAATCATCTTTACGTCGAAGACTCAAAGCAAAAAAAAGAAATGGCTTTGATGAAAGATAAGCTTGCCCAGTTTGATAGAAAAATGGGGAAATTTTCGTACATTTTAATAATACCAACTGATCATAATGAATCCAAAACATGTAAGGCAGCAGCTCCTTTTTTCGTCTTTTTCTATTATTATTTGTTTGTTTTCCGACTCTTTGCTTGAATCCTTTTTTGTTAATGATTTTATTACCTAGGATACATACTATTATCATTTCATTACCTTTTTTTTTCTTTTTTTTTTTACCTCAAACTGCTTTTTTTCTCAAAAAGCCTGATAAACATTGTAAAAAGCCTGATAAACATCGGTTATGACAACAGATCTGATGTGATAGCACATATATTATGCTATATACAGTGTTTGTTAAAGAATAGAGATATACTTTTTGTTATTAAACTATTGTATCACATATATGTACATATGTATTTGTATTAGATGATGTCATTTGAAATATGTTTGTACAATGTATATTCAGAAATAAATATAAATTAAAAAAAAAAACAGCGTGTAGTAACGGGACTGGCCTGTACAGGGAAACTTTGATAGCTAGAACTTCGATTATTGGTTTACCATGGCTGTTTCAAATTTTGCCTATCTTGAAAATTTTGGTAACAGATTTCTCAGGAACTACGAAAGCTAGAAAATTAAAAGTTCGTATAAACATACACAATGACTGGATGTATAGTGTATACCAGAACAACTTAAGTGTCCATATCTCTTGGAATTATATCATTTGGTAGGTTTTCAACAGATTAAAGTGCTTTTTCTAGCTTTTTTCTTCATTTTTGCTTTGATATTGTAAAAACAGTAAATACTTTGTTCTTGTTTTCTTTTGTTTTGTTTGTTACATAATTTAGTCTTTCTCCTCTGATAGCACTATAACGGGGCTATAGTCAGATCCCCTGACAACTCTAGTTGGAAACTGTATTGTAAGAATGGCAGACCCTTCAACACTGAAGGAGTGGTCTGATTGAGATCTATATTGTTTGAATGGGATCTATATTGTTTGAATGGAAGACAACCTCTTCAGCATATTACAGTATTGAACGACAGCACATTAGATGGTCAAATCTGTGTCACTAAAATATCTTGCATGTACTTTGTTCGTCTTTTAAATAGCGTTCTGTTTCTTTATGTTCATTAATTGGTGAAATGGTGTTCAACAAACACACATATCGAGTTATAGAATTAAAATGCCCAATCATTTGGTAACTAGAAGAATTTGCAGCAAATGCTATAGAATCAGCCTATCATTTGAAACATCTAGTATTGCGCTGAAAGTGTGCATACAAAATAGCAAGTAGTAGAAATCCTGATGAGATTGTATCTGAAGGATCAGTCTGATTTGGAACTGTATTATTGAAATGGCAGACCCTTCGGTACTAAAGGATCTATATTGTTTGAATAGAAGACAACCCCTTCAGTATTTTACGGTATTGAACGACAGCAAATTAGAAGGTCAAATTTGTGTCACTAGAATATCTCACATGTACTTTGTTTGTGTTTTAATTAGCTTTTTGTTTCTTTATGTTCATTTTAAACCATGTTCATTAAAAGTCAATGAAACCCTACAGCATTATAATGGTTCTCGCCAGAGCCAAAGGCTTGAAAGGTGAGCTTGTTTATAGACAGATATCCAGTGCCTATTAGGCTTCCGTCTGTCCATCGTTAGTAGGGGGGGGGGGGCATTACATAAGGTATGAACAAGATTTGATCAGAACTGTGGTTGCCCACAAAAAGTTCCATAGGCTTATAATGGAGCAAATTCTCCAATTTTTCTCGACCACTTCTGACTTGCTTGCAGATAACCAAAACACGCTTAAAGTCTATGCTGAGTTTAAATTTGGGAGTTTGTGTCCAGTTTCTGGCATGCCTGCTTAAGCATAGCGCAATATAGGGGTAAACATTTCCAGCCGTTCTTTCGTCCACATGACAGGCCTTACACACATAAAACAAGCTTGATCCTTAAGTCTTTGGTCTAGTTCTCAGGTGAGCGATCGTTGCCCATCGGGCTACTTGTTATTCAAACCCCACGGAGATTCAGTCTTTAACTTGTCTATCCATTCCTTCTCTCGTATCCGTCTATAATATCGTGACCCACCTATAATTCTGTTAAGAATGGTCACCTCCAGCATGTCTATATCATGACACTCCTCCCCAAAATGTCTACCAACTGGCGTGTTCCTTCCCAGCCGTAAATCTGACATATGCTCCCGCATCCTGTCCCGTAGCTGTCGTTCAGTCTCACCCTCGTACACCATCTTTGTACACCTGCAACATTACATTCTCAGTTGCACAGCATCTATAGCTTCTTGTCTTATAGGATCGTATACTATCTGCCGCAAAGACTTCCCCTTCAACCATTACAATCTTCCCTACCACAGTCCAGATCTCATTATCTTATTTAATTTACCATGCGCGAGTATGTATGCCATGTTCCTGTCTCTCCTAAAGGCTACAAGCGGCGGCCTCTCAGACACGTTTTGGAGCCTTTCTAGGCTATGCTATGTGTGTCTGGGAGCTGTCTGTTGTAAGTGATAACATGAGGTACCTTAACCTCGTTATCCTTCCGTTTTTCCTTATATGCTAATAAGTCTTCCAACTTCAGCTTGGCAACCTTCTGCAACTCTCCTTATATAAACCTGCCACTATAACTGTCCCTTCAGCTCAGCTCTTTGTATTCTAAAGTCGTTTTCTTCACTGCATATTCTTTTTATTCGAACACCCAGACCATATGGTATGGCCTTCTTTACTTTTTTTCGGACGATTGGAACCGCTCTGTACATATACTCACACATATACATATGCTTGTCGGTTGGTTTGACATACAGGTCTGTCCCTAGCATCCCATCTTTCAGTCTTACCCACGTGTCTAAAAATTCTATTGAACGCTTGTCATATCCAAGCTCCTTTTATATGTCTTCATGAATGCTGTTTGCATACTCATTGAACTCATTCAGTGCTTGCTGTCCATGTATCCACAGTCCAAACCCATCATCTATGAATCTTCGGTAGAACATAGTTAAGCAACTGCTCATCATACTTTCTCGTGTATTTTTTTTTTATAATTTTTCCCAAGTTTTGATCCTATGGTCACACACATCTTTTGCTCACTTTCCATTAAAGTGGAAGACATTGTTGTTTAACACGGTATCAATCATCCTCAACACCTCATCAGTTGGGATTGTCTTCATTCATCTCCAGGGCTTCCTTACATGCTTCTCTCCCCTCCACTCTAGGAATGGACGGATAGAGCTTTACCACATCGAAAAAAAAAACAGAAGTGTATCTTTAGGTAATGGCTGTTTCACTGCTTGGAGATGTTGTTGAAACTCTATTGTGTCCTTTATTTATGAGGGTATCGATACCACAAAAGACGCTAGCTCCTTTTCTGCGACGTCAGCAGTTCATTCCGTGTGAGAACCTTTCCCATTCACTATCGTCCTATATGGATTCCCCTTCTTGTGAACCTTATGGGGTGTAGCTTATCATTCAACGAGACGGTTCTGATGAGTACACACAGCATTCCTCTATTTTGAAGTGAATCCTTGGGGTATTTTGTAATGATGCGACCATGCATCGTGCCCTGGCACAATGAATATGAGATAACCTATTCTTTGTTATGGGTTAGATTTGTGGATGTGGTTTGTTTGTGCTCATTAGGATTGCCTCTAAGAGGTGATTCTGATTACAGCACAAAGTGTTCCTCTATTTTACAGAAGAGCGTTTAGGTATCTTGTAGTGATGCAGTCATGCTTATGCCCTGACTATAAGCAAACCAGAGTGGTTCGTACTGCCCCTATATCAAACATGACCTTTTAATGGTCCAAGAAGTGTTCAAGTTGTTAAAGTTTGACGGTATATGAAGTGTCATGTTAGTGATGAAGAGTTGCGGTCATGGATCGTACGCAGGATTGAGTGAGTTGTTGGTGGGCACTATTTGTGAAATACCAGTGACCAATTGGTTAAAATACACACACACACACACACACACACACACACACACACACACATACGCACACGCATGCACGCAAAAACACACACACGGATCGGCCAGCTTTTGCAATGAACAAACCCATCTACAATAGGTAGGTTTAAATCCAAAAACTGGGCCTCGGTATCAGAAGAATTTGCTTTATTTAACCGAGGTTCTGGGGGTAATTTTGACTTATCAAACCATCGAAATAGGTATTGTCAATATTTGATAAATCATCCAAATATCTAGAAGTCGAACTAAAAGCTTCAATGATTTCAGACTTGTTTTCAGCAGAAAGGGACATCATGAAGTCTCTCTCATAACAAACCAAAAACAGATCAGCCACAAGGGGTGCGCAATAAGTACCCATCGGTATACCCACAACTAGTCTAAATAACTTGAGGGCTTCACACTCTTTCTGACATGACCATAAAGTATAATTTTTATGCTCGACAGAAGTGACAAAAGCATTTCTTACATTACATGCAAGATAGAGAGGGAGTCCTCCCTATGAAATGTCCATTCAATTAAATCATTAAGTAAGATTTATAAGATTATGAGGAAGTGTAGTGTTAAGGGTGGAAAAATCATAAGTAGACAGACTTAAAGCACGAAAACGTCTGGATTTCAATTTATTTAACACTTCACTAGAATTTTTATAAACCAAAAGACCTGATCTTTCGAAGACTTTGTCGCAATATTTTATTACATGTTTTTTGATGGCAGTTAATAATTTAAAGAGTTCAGTGGTGGTACATGAGCTTGAATTTGCAATAAAACGTGCTTTGTGTGGCCTTTTATGAAGTTTAGGTAACCAATATAAAGTAGGAAGCTTGTCTTGGCCTTCTGTAACACAGACAACAAACTTCGTGGCTGAATGACAAATGTGGTCATCAATTAAATATGTTCTATAAAAGGGTTATCCTTTGGAAGCAAGGATTACACCACAGAAATGATAAATATGGAGTGTACATGTTTTCTAGGCCAGACTAGCTAGTTTCGGCCAATTAGGCCTCATCAGTGACCCTCAGATATTTTCAAAATTCCACAATGGAATCAATGATCCCAAAGGACAAGAAAATGTAATCTACACTATGATGTAGGGAAGGGAGACGTTTTACCGCCGCCACACATTCCCACACATCAGCTGTAGTGAAGTTAAATATGTTCCTTTGGAAGCAAGGGTTACACCACAGAAGTAAAAAATATGTAGTGTACATGTTTTCTTGTCCAGACTAGCTAGTTTCGGCCAATTAGGCTCATCAGTGACCCTCAGATATTTTCAAAATTCCACAATGGAATCAATGATCCCAAAGGACAAGAAAATATAATTTACACTATGATATAGGGTAGGGAGACGTTTTACCGCCGACACACATTCCCACACACCAGCTGTAGTGAAGTTAAATATATTCTATAAAATGGTTATCCTTTGGAAGCCTCTTTCCAGCTAAAGGCTGCAGTTCATAGGCTTTAGTACCACAAAGTTCTTGCTGAAGAGTGTTAAAATAGTGAAGCCGCCAAACAACGACCACATTGTTAGCGCCTTTATCTGCTGCAGCCAAAACAAACATCTTATGAAATTCTTGAATACCTAGTTTAAGGTGACGTAAAGACGTCTCAGGTTTACGAGGTAATAACAGAAGTAGAGGCAATGATCAGGAATCGATACAATTAACCCACAGCTTCAATCAGAGTCAATGATCCCAAAGGACAAGAAAATATAATTTACACTATGATGTAGGGCAGGGAGACGTTTTACCGCCGACACACATTCCCACACACCAGCTGTAGTGAAGTTAAATATATTCTATAAAAGGGTTATCCTTTGGAAGCCTCTTTCCAGCTAAAGGCTGCAGTTCATAGGCTTTAGTACCACAAAGTTCTTGCTGAAGAGTGTTAACATAGTGAAGCCGCCAAACAACGACCACATTGTTAGCGCCTTTATCTGCTGCAGCCAAAACAAACATCTTATGAAATTCTTGAATACCTAGTTTAAGGTGACGTAAAGACGTCTCAGGTTTACGAGGTAATAACAGAAGTAGAGGCAATGATCAGGAATCGATACAATTAACCCACAGCTCCAATCAGAGACGCCAAAGGGAAAGAAGCACAAACATGAAGCAACATACTCCAACGGAAACACCAACAGCGGAAAGCCAAAAGGACAGTTACTTTTCCACAAAATGGCAAATAGGCTGTCCAAAATAAAATAATATAAGCGACACAAACACCCAAAGACAAACCAAAACAAAAATAAACCGCGACAGAAGAACCGCCTTGGAACGGCGAGCGGAAACGAATTCCACTGGGGGGGGGGTGTTTGGGGCTTAAACCGTTTTTTCGTCGCGATTAAGACAAATAATTTGTTCAGTCCGCATGAAGGCAGTTCGTATTTTTAGAATAAAATGAAATGCGTTATTCACTAATTTCAGAATGCTAAGTTTCCATTCTTTAAGAGCTCTTAAAGCTCAACATACTCTCGTTTATACCATCGATTACCAAATTCATTCAAAATAGAAGTGGAGGCAATGATCAGGAATCGATACAATTAACCCACAGCTCCCGTCAGGGACATCAAAAGGAAAGAAACACAAACATGAAACAACAGACCCTAAAGGACAGTTACTTTCCCTCAAAATGGCCAATAGGCTATCCAAAATAAAATAATATAAGCGACACAAACACCCAAACACACCGCGACAGAAGAACCGCCTTGGAACGGTCAGCGGAATCGAATTCCACCGGATGTAATGACGTTTGAATCGATGAAAGGACGAAGAGCATGCTGAGTATAACCTCTAGTTAATAGAGCAGCATTGTATAACTGATGAGAACTATCGCCCGGGTGTCCAGAATCCGTAATACAGAAATGGGTAATGTACTTAGAAAAGCAAGCATTGAGTGGCGTCCATGATTCAATAAAGAATATTATGGACAGTCACTTCAGCCTGGTATTGTTTCTTTTAAAAGCACTTAATTAACGTTTTCAAATGCCAATTTGTCTGGTGCCGTCCATCTAGTTTTACATTTTCGAATTTTAGCAGAGTGTCAATGATGACATTGGACTAGAAAATATACTTAGTCAAAAAAGTAATTATACCAACTTCCGGGTGAAACTCACTAGAAATCTGGCAGCTTTTGAGCTAAATTTGGCTGTAGGCATGTAAATCGAACGTTTAGCCAGAGTATGCCGAAACTTGCATTTGCTCATACCTTTCTGCTCCAGAGTTGTCTTGCAATATGTGTCTGGAAAGATTTTGGTAGGAACAGACATTGCGCATGCATAGAAAACTCTTTTTTTCTAAGATGGAAGAAAATGTCGTCTGAACATCGGATAACGCCTTACTTTTGCAATATCTCATGATCAAGCAATATTAGCGAGGTTTTAATTTGTGAAATTCTCAAATTATCTCCCTTGCAATTAACAGTATAGCAATTTTCGAACTGCTGTAATTTTTATTCCTGTCAATCAATTTTTGCCATTTTTCAAACAAACGCTTTGTTTCCACTATTGCTGTTCATCATAATGGTAAAAAATACAGAAAAATCATGTAGCACTTTCGAATGCGATTTTCTATGGAGTTCCCATTGAAAGCAGCATTTGCACACAACTTCTAAGAATTGGAGGTCAATATGTGAGAGCCTGTTTCTTGCTGCTGATGCAACTAAAGTTCCAAATCTTTTGTGAATAGACGCAAATGGTATCTAATGAAATGTAACTTGTATCAAATTTTAGAAATGTAGGGTACAGGGAAATGTTGTGATGTTAAATCATAGCAGGTTTTAAAGATTTTCTCTGTGAAAATGACTCAGTCACCCCTTGGGTGTTTAAAGCAATAGTCTACAGTGATGTGTTTACGAAAACAAAAACGAATGGGGCTTTTATACGGAAAAATGCGTCTTCTTACCAAAACATAACAAACTTCATGTAGTTTTTTTTTTCTGTAGAAGCTATAGCAAAAGAACAATTTTACGTATAAGAACTTTTTTGACTGAGTATATATCCACACAGTGACACTATGATGTCTCCTCAAAGTTTTCGAAGTACAAAAGATACAATCAACCCACAGCTCCCGCAACAAAGGGAAGAAGCCTCAAATTTTGTATACAATGTAATGATATGGACTTACAACATGCAAGAGACAATGGGTTTCAGAATGACTACAAAGTTACAATTATGCAAATGAGAACAATTAGATATGCGTACAATTTTAGTATCTCAGATTTGGAAAAAATGTAAATATCTTGCTTTTAAATTCGGAGATAAAGGGTTATGGTATGCAGACATGCAGTAAAATTATACCTGGAAAGAATTGAAGAAAACTTTGGTCCTCACAGATTACCATTGCACATACAAATATCCGGATCAGCCTGTATGTCCTGGTACTAAATATAAGAAGTAAATGCAATGCCCATGAATCGATACAATTAATTCACAGCTCCCATCAGGGACACCAAGGGAAAGAAACACAAACATGAAACAACTAGACCCCTTATGGAAACATAACTAGCGGAAAGCCAAAACGACCGTTACTTTCCCACAAAATGGCCAATTGGCTATCCAAAGAAAAATGATATAAGCGATGCACACACTCAAAGGCAAGCCATAACAAAAATAAACCACGACAGAAGAACCGCATTGGAACGGTAGGTGAAACGAATTCCATGTGTGTGTGTGGGGGGGGGGGGAGGGGGGGCTAAATCGATTTTACGTGGCCACAATCCTCTCCCTTATTTCCGTCGCGATATAGACAAATAATTTGTTCAGTCTGCATGAAGGCCTCCTAATTCATGAGGGGGTACGGCCCTTTCAAGATAATTTTACTCATATCGAGTCGATCGTTAATCATAGATGGATGAAAACCGGAGTACCCACAATAAAACGGGTGACCTTCCATTGTAGAACTTGACGTCTCACGTGTGACCCAAGCCAGGCATGTGACCCACCCACCCCAGCGATGAAAGGGTCAGCGCTCTCTGACGCCCGTAAAGATAGGTACATAATATACCTTGTATTCTCTCACATTGCAGGTTAGGTTTATTTTGTAGGCATATGTCGCGAATGGCGCGAAGTTACGACGGAGCCATTTCATTGACTGTACGGTGCACATGATGTAATAACTGCACGTGCTTCTGACGGAGCCTGGTGTCGTCGGAGCCCTT
Source organism: Lucinisca nassula (assembly GCA_963580285.1). NCBI lineage: Eukaryota > Metazoa > Mollusca > Bivalvia > Lucinida > Lucinidae > Lucinisca > Lucinisca nassula. The sequence goes on from OY757010.1 coordinate 110,674,177, forward strand.
CGATTTCTCGTGCAGCACGGGTTTTAAATGCTGCACGTTCGTTTGTGGTGAGATGCCTCTGCTATATAAAGACAGAATTTTGTTATTATTGTCAATGTAAATAGGGGAATAAAAAGTTAAAAGGTGTATGTTCCTGTCTTTCAATTAAAAATCTAAAATTGTGTGGTAGATGAATTAAAAATTGGATTAAAAGGATCTCTGCCACATATATGGTGCCGGAACCCGGGAAATTGAACAAGTAAGTGAAATTTATTTGTATTCATTGTGAAAAAATGTCTACACAAATTTCATACCTAAAGGGTATAAGGACAAAGTACAGGAATTTCCTTGAAAAAGAAATAGCAATTGCTTCGGACATTCTACACTATGATCCTGATCAGATCGACGTAGACAGGGTCCTAATTGAAATAACAAAATGCGTTGAAAAAATGAAAATGTACAGTGAAAAGGTTGAAATTCAAACAGAAAAGTTGTCATGTGCTCTTGACGAGACGGAAAGTGACTATTTGGACACTATCTTAGGACAAGATAGCCAAATTTGTGCTGATGCAATGGAGTGTTGCATCGATTTAAAGCAAATGAAAGAAACTTTGATTGAATCAAAAGAAAAGGAAACTGTTACGAGTAAATTAGCGACAAAATCGGATGCAGAAAAACTTGCTGACATGCAAAACGTCATATTTACACAAATGAAGCAGCAACAGGAACTTCTTGACCATCAGCAAAATAAAATGAAGGAACAGGAAAAAATAAGTGCGTTAGGAAAAAGTAGTTCTGTGAAGCTTCAGAAGATTGATATAGTTTCATATAGTGGTGACCGTTTGAAATGGAGTGAATTTTGGGATTCCTTTGAGTGCACAATACACAACAACAGTAGGCTTTCAAACATAGAAAAATTCAGCTATCTTATGAGCAAGCTATCAGGTGAAGCAGCCCGTGTAGTGTCTGGTTTGGCTTTGTCACATGAACATTACAATATTGCCATCGCGAGTTGGAAGGAACGTTTTGGCAACAGACAAGAAGTCGTAGATTTGCATTACAGCCAGATTATCAATCTGCAGGTTGCAAGTAACAATACGGGTAGTTTGAGGTTGCTCCTTGATAGGATTCAAAGGCACCTACGTAGTCTCGAAGTGTTAAAACAAAATATCAACCAGGATGTGTTTGTTTCTATGGTGAAGGCAAAATTGCCACAGGAAGTTTTACTTCAGCTTGAAATCATGAAGGGCGCAGATGATGAGTGGGATACACAGAGATTGATTGAAACGCTGTGTAGCTATGTAAAAGCGCGTGAAAAATCTGAGGTAAAACAAAAGCCGACGGAGCACAGTTCTAAGGGATTCGAGGGAAAAAGCAAATCATTCGTAGGCCAAAAACCAAGCCAAAGTCAGTCAAAACCTTCACAGCATTTTGATTTTAGACAAAGGGGTGATAAGCGTGCATCGACGTCCATAGGCTCGGCGGAGGCACTTGTAGCTGATGCCAAACAGATGTCAGGTGTAAATTACTTAGAAATGTGCCGATATTGTTCTAAACACCACTGGAGTGTCGAATGTCCTACGTTTCGAACTTTAAAGGACCGGAAACAACAGTTAAAGGACAGCTGCTTTAAATGTTTAAGAATTGGCCATCTTGCCAAGGAGTGTAAACGGAGCAAAGTGTGCGTGCATTGTGGGAAAGCTAATGACCATCATAGGAGTTTATGTCCAAAGAAGTTCAAACAGTCAAATGACGTTCGATCACCACAGGAAGTGAATGCTTTGACGGAGCAAAGTGGAGTACAAGGTGAAAATGCTCTGATCTCATCTGGAGAATTCGTCCTGATGCAGACTGCAAAGACAGAAATCAGAAACCCCGACAGTACTAGAAGCCAGACTGTGCGACTTCTCTTTGATTCTGGTTCCCAAAGGACGTACATAACCGAACATCTGGCGGAGCAACTTGACCTGAAGAGAAACGGCCAAGAACAGATAAAACTCGCCACGTTCGGAACTGATACACCAAAGACAATAACAACAACGTCTACAGAACTGAACCTTACACTTAACAATGGAGAGTATTTCACTATTCGTGCAAACATCGTGCCTACTATCAGTGGAACCATCCAACGGAATTCAGTGAAGCTGGTTTCCAGTCAAATAGAACATCTGGTGAGAAGTGTTGAGTTAGCTGACAGTATTCCTACAGAAAGTGAGTCATCTACCATTGAGTTACTGATTGGTAACGACTACTACCTGGATCTAGTTCTTTCTAAAAAAAAATGAAATACAACCAGGCTTGTACTTACTTTCGTCTAAACTAGGTTGGATCCTCACTGGTCGAACAACAGACACTCATAGTGGTGACACAACGCAGTCAAGTTTGTTCGTCCTTACATATGGGAAAGGTTTAACAGGTACAGAAGGATTAACTTCCCTTGATTCCACTCTGCCAACAAAGCCTGACTTGGAAGACTTCTGGAATGTGGAAGGCATAGGGATCGTAGACCACCCACAACGCTCTGATAATGAAAGTGTATTACGTCAGTTCAATGAGACGTTAAAGTTTGAAAACGGTCGTTATCAAGTGACCTGGCCGTGGAAGGAGGAGTTTCCTGAGTTACCTGTAAACAGAGAACTTGCTGTTGGTCGGCTGAAATCGGCTGTGTCAAAACTGAGGAATCAACCAGAATTCTTACATAAATATGATTCCATATTAAAGGACCAGTTAGGAAAGGGAGTTATAGAGACAGTGAATGGTGTTGACAGTGGAGCAATGATACACTATCTCCCACATCATGCAGTAGTTACTCCAACAAAGTCAACAACAAAGCTGCGCACTGTATACGATGCATCTGCAAAGACCAAAATGAGCAACAAAAGTCTAAACGAATGCCTCTATAGGGGACCTGTTCTTCTAAAGGACCTGTGTGGAATTCTCCTCCGATTTAGGCTGAATAGAGTAGGGATCGTTGCTGACATAGAGAAAGCATTCTTGCAGATCGGTCTACAGTCAAACCAGCGGGATGTGACTAGATTTCTTTGGTTGAAGGATCTGGAAAATGCTAGTATAACTCGTGACAATATACAGGAGTATCGTTTATGCAGAGTACCTTTTGGTGTGATTTCTAGCCCGTTTCTGCTGGGAGCCACCGTTGAACATCACCTTGATTCGTACAATTGTGAGATAGCAAAAAGGCTTAAGGAAGACATTTATGTTGATAATGTGATTTTTGGAACAGAATCAGCAGGTGATGCAATTCAGTTTTACAACGGAGCAAAGGCTATATTCTCTGATGCATCACTTAACCTTCGTGAATGGCTATCAAACAGCAGTGATGTTAACAATATTCTGCCAGCAGCAGATAAATCCTCATGTCGGACTACTAAAGTTCTAGGACACATATGGAACACTGAAAACGACAGTATATCTTTGAAAAACACAGTAATGCCTACAGAAGCACAAGAGCCAACCAAACGCATTGTTCTGAAAACAATAGCATCCGTGTTTGAGCCTCAAGGTCTGTTTTCTCCAGTATTACTCCGTGGGAAGGTTATGCTTCAAACATTGTGGTGTAAGGGTCTTGATTGGGATGACACGATTCCTCATGAGGATTTACATGCATGGTCGGACATAAAAGTAGACATTCAAAATATCTCAGATTATCAGCTACCTAGATGTGTTAAGATGGAAACAAATTGTGACACTCAGAATCGGCTAGTTTGTTTTTGTGATGCTTCTTCAAACGCATATGCTACTCTGATATACCTACACCAGACAGATGGATATGATTCAAAGGTGGATTTACTGTTCGCTAAAACAAGGCTCACACCTGTGAAGGGAATGACCATACCTAGAGCAGAGTTAATGGCTGTACTGATTGGTGTTAGGTGCTTAAACTTTGTGCAACAACAATTGAAAACTGTCTATAGTTGACAATTTCTTGTGGACAGATTCTCAATGTGTTCTCAAATGGATTTGTAGTGACAAAGATTTGACAGTGTTTGTAGCAAACAGAGTTCGTGAAATAAAATCTCATAGTGCTGTTTCATTCGGATATGTTTCTACAAAGGAAAATCCAGCAGATATTGCAACACGCGGTTGTACACTACAGAATATTTGTGAAAATGAACTTTGGTGGCAGGGTCCACAGTGGTTGAAAAAGCATCCAACAGAATGGCCAGGGTCAGAGGTCAGTATGAATCAGCAAGCAAGATATGACTATGAATCAGAATTGAAGAAACACAGGGAATCTAAAGAAGCAAGTTGTCTTTCTTCTACCAGAAGTGCCTGCGAAAGTGTTAATCAGTTGCATTCCCCATTCGAATTAGACGATAGAAAATATTCTTCAGTGACAAAACTGATTAGAGTTACCGTATATGCACTGCGGTTTATCAATAAGGTAAGAAAGTGTGCCAATCAATGTGCATATTTGACTAGTGAGGAGCTTAAAGACGCTGAAAGGATGTGGATAAGATTCATTCAAAGGAAACACCATGCTGACGTATTTCACGCTATCTCTGGCAAAACGCAAAATAATTTACAGAAACAGCTAGGGTTGTATGTAAATGAACTAGGTCTGTTACGGTGCAATGGTAGACTCGATAATTCTGACCTTACAGAAGGTGCAAGGCGACCAGCGCTACTACCCACCAAGGAAAACTTCACACGCCTTATGATCGAAAGAATTCACAAACAAAACTTTCACGCAGGTGCATCTCAAACCCTCAGTCAAATAAGGAACTCATTCTGGATTCCTAAGGGTCGCGCATGTGTTCGACAAGTGATTCAAAGTTGTATGGTTTGTAGAAGGCACGAGGGAGGCCCTTACAAACTTCCCCCAATGGCACCATTGCCACCACTTCGAGTTACAGAAGCACCACCTTTCTCACGAACAGGATTGGATTACTTAGGACCACTGTTCATAAAGAGTGCTGAAGGAGCAAAGAAAATTTGGGTGTGTTTGTTCACTTGTCATGTGATGCGTGCAGTGCATTTGGAAATTATACAGGATATGACAGCCCAGGAGTTCCTTTTGTGTTTCAGGCGATTTATTGCGCATAGAGGCTTACCAAGTGTGGTAATTAGTGATAACGCAAAGCAATTTAAATCAGCAAGTGAATCGCTCGATTCTGTGTGGAAATATGTGACACAGTGTGAAGACGTGCAAAGTTATTCCTCTAATGTTGGAACCAAATGGATATTCATTGTTGAGATGGCCCCCTGGATGGGTGGGTTTTACGAAAGGCTTGTAGGACTCGTGACAAGAGCGCTGCGTAAAACACTAGGAAAAAAGTTATTGACACTCATTCAAATGCAAACGTTGATCAAAGAGGTAGAAGCAGTGTTGAATTCCCGACCATTAGTTTATGTCGGTGAGGATATCAATTCTAGGGTAACGCTCACTCCTGGACATTTTCTTACACTGAATCCGCGAATCGGTATCCCAGAAAGTGATGTTGGAGAAAATGAGTACATACCTTGTGAAAGCACTGGAACAAAATTGCTAGAAATGTGGAAACAAGGTCAAAAACTACTCGATAAGTTCTGGAACACATGGAGAGAAGAATACTTACTTAGTCTTAGAGAAAGAACACAATCCCAAATACAGAGTAAAAGAATTCAGTCCTCCCATTTTCCAACCGCTGGAGACATTGTGCTTGTAAAGGACGACATTCCTAGGGGGTGTTGGAAATTAGCAAACGTTGTTTCCCTTGTGTCAAGTCGTGATTGAGAAACACGTTCTGCGAAGGTACAATTGCCTTCTGGGCGGGTCATAGGACGCCCCTTAAATCTGTTGTACCCGTTAGAAATAACTGAAAATGTAGACATAATTACCCCGCAGAGTATTTCAAGTTAAACAAATACAACTCCATTAAGTGTACGACCCAAACGGAGCACCGTAGGTGAAACTCTACGGCGCATAAAAGAATGTTTGTCGTAAAATAAACATGTCATTACCTGTGCAGCTCGTGTGCCTGACAAATATACACAGGTAAAGATATTTTTAGCCAGAGGAGCAAAGACAGTATCGTATACCTATAACGGAGTCGTTTTTAACGATACATAGTCTGCACGTGAATTGTATGGGTGTATATGTATGTAAAGTTCATAGTATATAGTATTATCAGTGCAGACAGTCATTGAGTTAACGTCCTTATTAAATACAGTAACTGTGTTTCAGAATGCCAAGATATCTTTGTGACAGGTGTGGGAAATCATATAAACATAAGAGAAATCTTAAAAGACACACCAAGGAGCATCATTCGGGCAAAGAGCATTGGAATTGTGTGGAATCGTCGTGTGCGTCCAAGTTTATCCGCAGGAGTTATTTGTCACGTAACCTGGTCTGGGTACATGGTTACAACAAGAATGACGCCATTGAAGCAACATTAAACGCACGTCGTGGAGATGTTCCCCAGCAGATAAGTGAATATGAAATGGTGAGCGATGATGATACAATTCTGGACTTGTTAGAAGAACGCGAAAATATGGTGACAGTGCAGGGTTATTGTGATACTGTCGGTGACTTCGAGGTAAACATGTTGGATGAGGGTACTAGTGATGTTGTGGAGGACTGTCTTGAAGGTGACATTGATGTTGAAGTGTTGGAGCCTGTAAGTGATAACCAGTTGCCGGACAGTGAAGCTGCTAATGCTAATGATATCAGTGTGCTAGGAGAGGTGGTTGCTGATAATGGTGAAGATGAAGTTGGTGAAAACGGTGCTGATGTGGATGGTGACAGAGTTTCGGGGGATGAAGTGGCTGCTGCTAGTGACGCTGGCAGTGTAATTGTGATTAGTAGTGATGAGGACGAGACTGTGGCCATGGATAATTCATATGTTGTTGATGATATGTTCGTGGGAGCGGTGTTGCGGAGACGGTGGTATGTTGATAACAGACTTGTATATTCAAACATTACATGTTTCCAGCAGTATCATCAGTGGTAGACACTTCCTGCTGGGAGTGTCGCTGGCGCGAAGTTACGACGGAGCCATTTCATTGACTGTACGGTGCACGTGATGTAATAACTGCACGTGCTTCTGACGGAGCCTGGTGTCGTCGGAGCCCTTCGATTTCTCGTGCAGCACAGGTTTTAAATGCTGCACGTTCGTTTGTGGTGAGATGCCTCTGCTATATAAAGACAGAATTTTGTTATTATTGTCAATGTAAATAGGGGAATAAAAAGTTAAAAGGCGTATGTTCTTGTCTTTCAATTAAAATCTAAAATTGTGTGGTAGATGAATTAAAAATTGGATTAAAAGGATCTCTGCCACAGCATAAGAGCGTGTGATAAACTTAAGGATGATCTGTCCGTATTAACACTGTGTCCCTAGAAAATAACATTCAACCAGTCGTGACCTTTTCTTTAAAAGTAAACACAACAGTAATACTTTTCAGACGAATAAAAATACCGAATGAAACCCAACGTTTCTGAACAGCATATGAAAATTGAAGTTTCAATAATAACCAAACAATTGTATCATTACAACACGCTTAATTCAGTTGTGTCTCTTCTTAGGACGAAGCCAAACTGGGAATCGTCGATGGACACCAACTGCCTAATGAGGCTTTTCACAATCCTCTCCAGGACTTTCATGACCTGTTCTGTCAGCTTGAGACCACGGTAGTTGCCCCGTTCCAATGCATCGCCCTTGCTCTTGTAGAGACACTGAAACTCTGTTCCCAGTCAGAGGGTACCTTCCCATCACGGATGATTGCAGCTGCAAGGTAGCGGATCATCGAGGCACCCGCATCACCTGCAGCTCTTATCATCTCCACCACTATGCAAGAGGGACCCGGTGCTTTGCCAGTCTTCATCTGAGGGATAGCCTTCTTAACCATATCAATAGTGATTGGGATGGGTGTCCTTCCACTGGTGGTTCATCAGAGAGGTGGTCTGGGTCCCAGTCGAACACATCATTGAGTAGCCTTTGGTAGTGTTCTAACCAGGTCCTCTGCTTTGAGTCTTCACTCATTGACATCTCCCCTGCATCACTACTTACTGGTTTGTCACCTACAACATCGGCATTCTCTCTTCTCATCTGGTTAGCAAGGCGGTATACTTCTGAAGACTTAGGGTCAATGTTCTTGTAGATCTTCTTCTCAGCTTCTTGGCGAGCATGGTGCACAGCACGTCCGGCTGTGCGTTTGGTGGCAAGATATGATGCACGGGTGCCCTTACCAGTCTTCCATGCTTTAAAGGCTTGCCGCTTGGCTGCAATGACCTTATTAACATCTCATTCCACCACCATGTTTCGCGACGCCAGCGGTGGGGCCCGAGTTGTGCCACACACCTCTTCAGTTGTCTTGAGCAGACCGGTCTTGATGCTGTTCCATATATCCTTAGTGGTAGCATCTTCTACACCTGCTGAAGCACTCACATGCTGGCTGAAAACCTCCTGGAAATGATTTCTTGTCTGAGATTCTTTCAGCTTCCAAACTTTTAGTCTGGGGGTGAACTTGCGCTTGGGTTTTGGTGGCACATCAATCCTCATGTCGCATATGAGTAGCTGATGTTGCAGGGCTACTTCCTCGCCAGGGATCCCTTTCACATCTGTGACAAGTTTGCACATTGTCCTGCGGTAAAGGATGAAATTTATCTGCGTCGCTGTGCTTCCTGACTTGTTCGTGATAAGATGACTGTCACGTTTCTTGAAATGTGTTTCCAAGAAGCAGGTCAAATACCAGGGCATACTCTAGAATCTTCTCACCCTCAACATCTGGTTCAGATCTACCATACCCGATCCCACCATGCACTTCCTTGTATCCAGTGCCTGCATGGCCTACGTGGCCATTCCAATCTCCGCATGGGATCAGGAGTTCGGATCCTGGCAGTCACAGCACGCAGTTGGTCAAAGAACATGTCCTTGACTTCAGCACTTAAACCACTCTGTGGGGCATACACAGACAGAAGGGTAACCACGCACTGGCCGACTACAAGCCTCACCACGATGATTCTGTCTGAGACTCTTTGTCAGGTCAGGTTCGTTCCTGCTACTAGTAACATGTAATCTAGTACAACCTGTTGCATGCGGGCAGATGGGACTCGTTACCTCGGGAGAGCAACCCATCTAGGAGTTGCTAGATCTCTTAACAAAGCTAGTCTGGGTAGGTGGAACCCATAGCCTTGGTTGACAATCCACCTACGGGTTAGGCCCTTAAACAAAACCTAGCCTGGGTAGATGGAACCCACAGCTTTGGTTGGCAATCCATCTAGGAGATGTTAGACCTCTAAACAAAACTAGCTCGGGTAGATGGAACTCGTAGCCTTGATTGGCAACCCACCTAGGGGTTATAGGTCCTTAAACAAAACCTAGCCTGGGCAGATAGAGCCCATAGTCTTAGTTGGCAATTCCCACTTAGGAGCTGGTAGGTCTCTGAACGAAATCTGGCTTGTCACATTCATTTATCTGGAGAGCATGAGAGTTGTCAGAAACTTAAATGTGCTGAGCTTTATATCCTGGCAATCCTTCTGGGAGTTTGTAGGTCTCCAAACAAAACCTGGTTTGTCACACTCATTTATCTGAAAAGCTCGTGAGTTGTCAGATACTTGAGTGTGCTGAGCCATATATAATGACCTCCAGGGTTAGGAAAATATACGGAAAATCTTTAAAAATCTTCTTCTCTGAAACCGCAAGGCCTAGGTCTTTGATATTTGGTATGAGGCTTCATCTAGTGGACCCCTACCAAGATTGCTCAAATTAGAGTGCTGTTGCCAAATATGTCCCGCCCTGGGGCCCTTTGGTTTTACATGGGCTTACATAGGGAAAATCCTTTAAAATATTCTTCTCTGAAACCGCAAGGCCCAGGTCTTTGATATTTTGTATGAAGCTTCATCTAGTGGACCCCTGCCAAGATTGTTCAAATTATAGTGCTGGGGCCAAAAATGCCCCTAGCCCGGGACCCTTTGGTTTTACATGGGCTTGTATAGGGTAAATCTTTAAAAAATCTTCTCTGAAAGTGCAAGGCAAAGGTCTTTGATATTTGGTATGAAGTTTCATCCAGTGGACACCAACCAAGATAGTTCAAATTATAGCGCTTGTGCCAAATATGCCCCCGTCCCGGGGCCCTTTGGTTTTACATAGGCTTATATAGTGAAAATCTTGAAAAATCTTCTCTGAAACCTCAAGGGCCAGGTCTTTTGATATATGGTAAGAAGCTGCATCTTGTGGACCTCTACCAAGATTGTTCAAATCATAGCCCTGGGGCCAAAAATGCCCCCGCTCCGGGGCCATTGGTTTTACATAGGCTAGGACAATCTTCTCTGAAACTGCAAGGGCCAGGTCTTTGATATTTGGTATGAAGCTTCATCTAGTGGCCCTCTATCAAGATTGTTTAAATTATAGCCTTGGGGCCAAAAATGCCCCCGCCCCAGGGCCATTGGTTTTACATAGTCACTGATGAGGTCTAATTGGCCGAAATTAGCTAGTCTGGCCCAGAAAACACGTACTCTAATTATTTTTCAGTTCTGTGGTGTATTCCTTGGGATCAATGATTCCATTATAGAATTTTGAAAATATCTGAGGATCACTGATGATGCCTAATTGGCCGAAACTAGCTAGTCTGGCCCAGAAAACACGTATACTCCTTACTTTTCAGTTCTGCGGTGTATTCCTTGCTTCCAAAGGATAACCCTTTTATAGTACATATTTAAGTAGGGAATATCTTTGAAAAAAAATTCTTCTCAGAAACTGCAAGGCCCAGGCGTACAGGAGTAGTATAGAGAGTGGGGGTTCTAGGACTAAAAATTGTTTTCATCCCCTCACCCCCAATACATAGTCAACCAGCCCCCCCCCCCCGGTAGGCGCCACCCAGTGGGATGCAATAGAATTACTATAGCGCATTTTTGGTCGGACTACCGGCAATTTCGGCTTCTTTTTCCAGACCTGCCACAGAGATGCAGCATAAACAATTGCAACCGAATGGACTTTTTGCCGAAAATTTGCATTTTTCCACACGTTGCGACATACTTATGCGGCATGCATCTGGTATATACATTTTCAACCAGCATAGACAATTGCAACCGAGACTTTTTGCGGAAAATTTGCCTTTTTCCACACGTTGCGACATTATTTTGTGACATGCTTCCGACATATACAAATGCAACCAGCATAGACATATGCAACCGATATAGAAATTTGCATCGGGTATATACAATTGCAACCAGTATAGACAATTGCACCCGGTATATACAACTGCAACCAGCATAGACAATTGCACCCGGTACAGTGCCTGTGACAGTTTCGGAGGAAAGCCGATCAAGACCGCCACTCTGGACGGCACGGGACCGCCACGCTGGACGTCGAATCCCGTGCCGCCCACAAACGCACACGTGCTCCCACTGTGTGAAAGGCTATGCGAGCTACCAAACTCTGGAGGCACAGCAAAGCATGCCAGCCTGTCGCTGCTTCGCAGGCAGAAGAAGGTTGAGCCGCTGCTGCAACTACCGAAACCCAAGTGGCCGCACCCGGTCAAGAGACAATTGGCCATTCCGCGGAGAGCGGCGGGTGGCTGGGACAGGCCTGTAGAGAAGGAGAAGCGAGAGGAGCTGGAGAAGGAGAACACCAGACTGCGCAACATCCCACTGGGGGATGTGGGACTACAGGAAGCTTGCAAACAAAGACGGCGGCGGAGGGAAGTGGAGACCGAGAACGCAAAACTGCTAGAAGACCTTGCGTAGCTGGAGGTCGAGAATGCAAAACAGCGAGAAGACCTTGCGGGCTCAGTCCTCCTGCAGGGAAGGACGAAGCGCCGAAAGAAGGGGAAGAGGGTATAGCGCCTTTCGACCGACATAGAGGAACAAAAACGAAAATACAGGTACTATAGCACATTTTTGGTCGGGGCTAGCGGCAGTTTCGGTCCCTTTTTCCAGACCTGCGAGAGGAGAGGCCGCCCATTTTTCGTGAAGCCCAATTTCGAATTAAACAGTAGCCAAAAACATCTCTAGCAACTGTACCCTAGAGCTACTGTGGCAGTGCAAGCAACATTCCAGTCCATGGGCCTACTGTCCGAAAAAGCCGTATCCACACACCTTCTCCTAGAGAACGTGCACAAGACCAATCTTGTATCGGACATCTCCAAGGTCGACTATCTGGCAGGGAACCTAGGCCGCACCCACCTGCGTCCCCTGCCCGGCCTTCCAACATTCGTCGACGATGTCTACGTCTTCGGCTACCTGCGCCGCGAGGACTGTGTGTTCCATTTTGGACGCCTCTCTTGCACAACCGGAGAGTACAGCTCCACAAAAAACATCGTTGCGCGGATTTCCTCCGCCGTCCGCGAGAGCATGGGGACAGCCCCAACGGCAACGGCCATGTGCGCACACGTTCCAACGATACTAGCAAACACCAGCAGCGTGGGGGACCATGTCTACACGTGGGGGCACACGAACAAAGCCGGGTACACTGTCCGTATGAAGTTGTACAACAAGGTCCGTGTCGAACTTCGAGGCGGGCGAGGTCCGCCAGCCAGTAGGCGGCCATCTAGTCGACTATATCTACTGTCCGAACACACATCTGCGCCACACCTTCTTGCATCCCGATGTACAGGTCCCGGGCTGCACTCGCATCGAAGCCTCTATGTACGCCTGCAATGGGGGAGACCTCTCGACGTACATAGCCCAAGAGGTGGTGGCGGAGGCCTTGGCCCTGGCCACTCCCTTGGATCTACCGGATGAACAAGGTGTGTTTATAGTCCAACCACCAGCCAAGCAGTGGGAGAATCTTGCCGCATCCCTTGACCGGTGCCTTGTCCTGGCGGACAGCCGCAGAGGTCTATATTCGACGCCTGGTACGCACACATGACAACAGGCCCGGTCTAGGGTGTCTGGATCCGACCAACCACAGCAAAGCAGACAGAGGAGGCCTGGGAGAGGGCTGTGGAGTAGGCCGCGGCCGATTTCGGGTTCTGCGCATGCCCCATCTTCTGGGTAGACATTCTGGGGGTCAACGAGGAGGGTGTAGAGCTGGGACCTGCTTTACCAAGGACGACAATGCAAGCACAATCTTGGCGGCCAGCAAACGGCCTACACCAGCATCCAACCGGCCCCGACCCTGGAATCCTCCTACCCCACCCCCCCCCCCTCTACCTCGGTTTCGTTGGTTTGGAGAACCGTGAAGTGCCATGCGATATGCGTAGAGACCTCGGCCTTCCACCTCCACAAGGTGCCCGAAATTGCGCAGAATCGCGACATATCTACTCTCTCGACCAGGAACCGCGAAAAGCGTCTCCAGAGCACCCGCGACTCGGCAAACGCCAAAGACTGGCGGCGACGTATTTGGGTCCGACTAGAGGCAGAACAGCGGCAACACGAGGAAGAGCAGCGTTGTCGGGCCGAAGAGTTGGAACGCCTCTCACACAAGTTGTGGCCGGACACAGACGATATGTGGAAAAATCGCAGCAGACACGCAACGAGGTCGAAGACACCGTGCGAGGCCCATATGGCAAAGTGGCGGACATACACTCTTCCTTCTGAATACACAAGTAGCTCGTCCTGGGATAAGACGTTCACGCAACATCGCCGAGAGTTATGCTGCAAGCCTGCAAAGAAAGTTGCAAAGAAACTACCAACGAAGTTGGTATCGCAACCTGTTGTGTATGGGCGACACATGGGCTCGATGGGTGCTCCAACTTCTTCGAGTCGGACACAGACAAGTATGGGAGGACAACCTTCTGGCTTCCTCCCATCGGTGCTGGCAGGCTCTCGGGGCTGGAGATCGAGATACTCCCAGCCAAGGTCTTCCACTCGAGGGACGGCCGCATGGTCTCTTGGAACCGAAGGTCCCAGACCCCCGCCCCAAACCCCCGACGACTGGCCGCCCTCCAGGTTCTAGCCGAAAGAGAGCAGGAGCACCAAATTCTGCTGGAGGCAGAGCAGCAGTCTCGTTTCCTGGAGGTCCAACCCCCAAATCCCGAGCTCCAAGAAAACACTTGACCTACCATCCGGCGAATACCATCTGCTGACGCTATTCTTCGACTACCTTCCACGGCGCACCCTGCATTCTGCTCTTCCTGGTTCCAGCCAGTGAGGATGGAGTGCCCGCGATGGATGTGGAAATGTCAACCTACGGGCACTTCGAGAGGGAGGTTACAACGATCCGTGGTATCGAGGTGTTGCAAAAAGCACACACTCCCCTACTGTGCAACCTGGGCGAGGAGCGGACTACACCGCAAAAGGAGGACCGCCTTGCCACCCTTGCTATAGTTCACAAAGAGAACACCGTCTAGACCACCACTGTCCCCCCACAGATACAAAAGAAAACTCCCCCGTGATAGCCAACGGCATAGAGCTCCCCCAACTCCCACCCCAACCATTTTTTGCCATTTCTGCATCGATATGTCCCAATATGGTAGCGCTGCTCTCTCGAGCTGTCGCAGTTCGCGCAGCGAACTCTAGTTCCTCGAACGACTCTCAAACACGCTTCTCGGGCCCATTGTCGTATGCCTTTGCCGCTCCTGGAACAGCTCGAACGGAAAGAGTGGCGTGAACACCCTTCTGCGGAGTACTTCCATACCTGCTGCTTTTCTTTGCTTCCGAGTGGAACCAAATTGTTCGGCCAGCTCTTGCCAAGATACTTGGAGATACTTTGGGACTTTGAGCTCTTGCTGTGCGGATATATACACGATACACGTTATCTTCAAATGTTCCTAGGCAAAGCGAATTGGCAACACAGAGGCTCCAATAGGTGCCTCGATGCCTTGCTGTCGCCTGCAAAATAGCGCCGCCTTGCAACCCCCTGGCTCCCACCAGCGATCTTCTCCCCAGCCCCAGGCTTCGACTTTGTGGGTCTTTGGGCACCGGCCAGCTCCAGCTTTGACTTGGTAGGTTCTTGGGGGGTCTTCGGACAGTTGCGAAGCTACTAGGGGAGCTTCATCCTCTGCAGGCAGAAAAACAAGGCCTACAAAGAGGAAGGACAGGACGGTCTCCATAGCCTCCGCACTGGCCCTCTGCCATACAATCCCTCCAAGAGCTGTGCAGAATACGGGTGTTTTTTTGTCCTGCTTGGGCAGGGGTTTGTGCCTGCGGGCGGCCTATTCCATGTAGAAGAGATGCTCGACCGGCAGTTGCTTTTGCGCTAGTTGTTCCGGAACAGTGGCCGGCCGGTAGGTGTTCGACGGCTTCTTCGCGTGTGGCGGAGCCTTGGGTTAACAACGTTTCCAGATCTTTGCAACCAACGCCCAGACGACCGCCGCGGCAATGGAGATGTATACCCATCCTCCGGCCGTATCCACCATTTGCTCTATTTTCTCCAGGACCGTCTGGGTATCTTGTTCGGCCTTCTCTGTTTTTTCCTCTATCTCTTCCCCCTGCTCCAGAGCAGCCAATACCCCCACCAACAGGTCTGTGGCTCGCTCTATGCGGGACTCGAGTCAGCCCAGGCTGTTGCGCAGCAACGTGTAGAAGTCTTTGACATTCGGACCTGCGGTCGCATGCAGTTGTTCCTCCGGAACAGAAACGGTATCTTCCAAGGGAACAACGGGACCACAAGCAGTTTGCTGTTGCTTTGCAACGGCGGAGGAAAGCTCGTCTCGCCATATCTTGTAGAGCCTCATCGACCCGATTTCAAAGGGCTTCGCCTCGGCTGCCGACGGCTTGCCACGCAGCAAGCGGATTAGCTGATCTCGTCTTGGGATAGTTCCCGTTTGGAGGGCAAAGGTTTTTCCCAGACCTCCCAGTTTTCTAGATGGGTAACCCAGGAAAGTGTTTGGGTTTCAAGGAAAGTGCTTTGCATCCCAGGAAAGTGCTTCTTTTTCTTGGGTTTGTGCCAATTTTGCCAAACATTGCTGTGCATTTGCCAAGTACCAGCTGTGTACTTTGCCAAACATTGCTGTGCATTTGCCAAGTACCAGCTATACACCTATTGTGTATCTGTTTTGTATTTGTTGTATATTTGCATAAAACCTTGGCCTACGCAGGACAAAAAGGTTTCCCATCTAGAAAACTGGAAGGTCACTTCTCTGTTCTCCAAACCCTCGAAACCGAGGTGTGTGTGGGGGGGGGTGGTAGGAGGATTCCAGGGTCGGGACCGTTTGGGTGCAGCTGTGTAGGCCGTTTGCTGTACGCCAAGATTGTGCCTGCATTGACGTCCTTGGTGTAGCATCGGAGCAGTCCCAGCTCTACCCCCTCCTTGTCGACCCCCAGAATGTCTACCCGGAAGATGGGGCATGCGCGGAACCCGAAGTCGGGCATGGCCCACTCCAGAGCCCTCTCCCAAGCCTCCTCTTTGTCTGCGTTTGCTGTGGTGGGTCGAATCCAGACACCCGAGACCCGGCCTGTTGTCGTGTGTGCATACCAGGCAATGAATATAGACATCTGCGGTCGGTCGGCCAGGACAAGGCAACGGTCGAGGGATGCGGCCAGATTCTGCCACTGCTTAGCAGGTGGTTGGACTACAAACAGACCTTGTTCCTCCAAGGGAGTGGCCAGGGCCAAGGCCTCCGACACCACCTCTTGGGATGTATCCATCGAGAGGTCTCCCCCACGGCAGCCGTACAGAGAGACTTGGATGCGAGTGCAGCACGGGGCCTGTACATCGGGATGCAAGGTGTGGCGCAGATGTGTGTTCGGACAGTCGACATAGTCGGCTAGATGGCCGCCTACTGGCTGGCGGACCTCGCCCGCCTCGAAGTTGTACAACTTCATTCGTACAGTGTACCCGGCTTTGATGGTGTTCACCCACATGCAGACATGGTCCCCAAGCTGTTGGTGTATGCTAGTATCGTTGGCACGTTTGCGCGCATGGCAGAGGCCGGGTCGCCTTGCTCGCGGAAGCCTTCGGACACGCAGAGGTGGTCCACGAGGGCCTCCCGATCAAGGACCCCCAAGAAATCTTGTGTGTAGTCGATGCAGTAGAGACCGTAGCCGTGGGCCAAGAGCAAGCCTTCGAAGGCTGGCAAGGAGGCCTGTAACTGGACCATAGGGATTTCAGAGACGTCTACCTTCGCCACGAAGAGGCCGGCCGGTTCTGTTTCCGGGTAGAGCTCCTACCACTTCGCCAGCGCCTTTCTTTCGGTGTCGTACTCGATCCTGGAGACTGTCGCTCGGATGGTACCGTCTTCGGCATTCTCTCGGGCGGCGAGCGTATGGAAGTGTTTGTCTGTATGAAGCGGCGAGTTTGCCGTCGGGGGCTGTCCCCATGCTCTCGCGGACGGCGGTAGAAATCCGAGCAGCGATGTTTTTTGTGAAATATCCTTTCCGGTTGTGCAAGAGAGGCGTCCGAAATGGAACACAGTCCTCGGTATAGCATCGGAACAGTCCCAGCTCTACACCCTCCTCGTCGACCCCCAGAATGTCTACCCGGAAGATGGGGCATGCGTGGCACCCGAAGCGGCCCACTCCACAGCCCTCTCCCAGGCCTCCTCTTTGTGTTTGCTGTGGTGGGTCGGATCCAGACACCCCAAGACCCGGCCTGTTGTCGTGTGTGCGTACCAGGCGACGAATATAGACCTCTGCGGTCGGTCGGCCAGGACAAGGCACCGGTCGAGGGATGCGGCCAGATTCTCCCACTGCTTGGATGGTGGTTGGACTACAAACAGACCTTGTTCCTCCTGTAGATCCAAGTTAGTGGCCAGGGCCAAGGCCTCCGCCACCACCTCTTGGGCTGTGTCTGTCGATAGGTCTCCCCCACGGCAGGCGTGCAGAAACACTTCGATGCGAGTGCAGCCCCGGGCCTTTACATCGGGATGCAAGGTGTGGCGCAGATGTCTGTTCAGTCAGTTGACATAGTCGGCTAGATGGCCGCCTATTGGCTGGCTGACCTCCCCCTCCTCCAAGTTCGACACATCCTTGTTGTACAACTTCGTTCGGACAGTGTACCTGGCTTTGTTTGTGTGCACCCACGTGCAGACATGGTCCCCCACGCTGTTGGTGTTTGCTAGTATCATTGGCACGTTTGCGCGCATGGCAGAGGCCAGGTCGCCTTGCTTGCGGGTATCATTGGCACGTTTTCGCGCATGGCAGAGGCAAGGTCGCCTTGCTCGCGGAAGCCTTCGGACACGCAGAGGTGGTCCACGAGGGCCTCCCGATCGAGGACCCCCGAGAAATCTTGTTGTAGTCGATGCAGTAGAGACAGTAGCCGTGTGCCAAGAGCAGGCCTTTGAAGGATGGCAAGGAGGCCTGCAACTCGACCATAGGGATTTCGGAGACTTCTACCTTCGCCACGAAGAGGCCGACCGGTTCTGTTTCCAGGTTGAGCTCTCGCCACTTTGCCAGCGCCTTTCTGTTGGTGTCGTACTCGATCCTGGAGACTGCCGCTCGAATGGCACCGCCTTCGGCATTCTCTCGTGGCGCGAGCGTGTGGAGTATGTTTGTCTGTATGTAGCGGCGAGTTTGCCGTCGGGGGCTGTCCCCATGCTCGAACGGACGGCGGTAGAAATCCGCGCAACGATGTTTTTGTGGAGTTGTCCTCTCCTGTTGTGCAAGAGAGGCGTCCCAAATGGAACACAGTCCTCGCGGCGCAGGTAGCCAAAGACGTAGACATCGTCGACGAATGTTGGAAGGCCGGGCAGGGGACGCAGGTGGGTGCGGCCTAGGTTCCCTGCCAGATAGTCGACCTTGGAGATGTCCGGTACAAGATTGCTCTCGTGCGCGTTCTCTAGGAGGTGTATGGATAGGGCTTTTTCGGACCGTAGGCCCATGGCCTGGAATGTTGCTTGCACTGCCATAGTAGCTCTAGTGTACAGTTGCTAGAGATGTTTTTGGCTACTGTTTGTCAAATTTGAAATTGGGCTACACAAAAAATTGGCGGCCTCTCCTCTCGCAGGCATCTCTGTGGCAGGTCTGGAAAAAGTAGCCGAAACTGCCGGTAGCCCCGACCAAAAATGTGCTATAATACCTGTATTTTCGTTTTTGTTCCTCTATGTCGGTCGAAAGGCGCTATACCCTCTTCCCCTTCTTTCGGCGCTTCGCAGGAGGGCCGAGCGTGCAAGGTCTTCTCACAGTTTCGCGTTCTCGACCTCTAGCTCCGCAAGGTCTTCTCGCAGTTTTGCATTCTCGGCCTCCCCTTCCCACCGCCGCTGTCGTTCTTTTCAAGCTTCCTGCAGTCCCACATCCCCCAGTGCGATGTTGCGCAGTTTGGCGTTCTCCTTCTCCAGCTCCTCTTGCTGCCGTTCGGCCCCTTATCTACAGGGCTGTCCCAGCCACCCGCCGCTCTCCGCGGAACGGCCTGCAGTCTCTTGCCCGGGTGCGGCCACTTGGATTTCGGTAGTTGCAGCAGCGGCTAGAGCTTCTTCGGCCTGCGAAGCGGCGGCGGGCTGGCATGCTTTGTTGTGCCTCCAGAGCGTTTGGTAGCTCGCATAGCCTTTCCCACAGTGTGAGCACGCGTGCGTTGGTCGGCGGCACGGGATTCGCCGTCCGGCGTGGTGGTCTAGCTGTGCTTTCCTTCGAAACTGTCGCAGGCACTTCTCGCAGGTGTGCTGCAGCATCTCCATTGCAATTGTACATACCGGGTGCAATTGTCTATGCTGGTTGCGATTGTATATACCGGGTGCAATTGTCTAGGCTAGTTGCAATTGTCTACATAGGTTGCATATGTCTATGCTGGTTGCAATTGTTTTTGCTGGGTGCAATTGTCTATACTGGTTGCAATTGTATATACCGGAAGCATGTCGCAAAAGTATGTCGCAACGTGTGGAAAAATGCAAATTTTCCGCAAAAAGTCTGTTCGGTTGCAATTGTCTATGCTGGTTGCAATTGTATATACCAGATGCATGCCGCAAAAGTATGTCGCAACGTGTGGAAAAATGCAAATTTTCCGCAAAAAAAGTCAATTCGGATGCAACTGCCGGTATCCACGACCATTACTGCGCCATGGTAATTATGTTGTACCCCACTCGGTGGGGCCCACCCGGGGTTAGGTTAGTGGGCCCCATAGTATTGCGGGTGCGGGAATGAACAAATTTTTGTCCCAGAACCCCCGCTCTCTATACTACTCCAGGTCTTTGATATTTGGTGTGTAGCTTCATCTAGTAGACCTTTGCCAAGATTGTTCAAATTATAGCCTTTGTTGGTATTTGGTATGAAGCTTCACCTTTTTAGAACTCCCTCAACATTATCCCTCAACTCCCTGGGGTCAATAATGGCCCTCCCTGGGGCCCACTTGTTAGCTCACTAGAACCGAAGGCTCCGGATGAGCTTATAAGATGGAGATTGTCAGTCGTCATTTGCGTCGTCATCGTTAACACTTTCAAACGACATCTTCTCCGAAGCCACTGGACCGATTGGGCCCAAATTTTATCTGTAGCATCCTTGGGCTGGGGGATTGAAAGTTAATGTTTTTTTTTATGAAAATCGGCTCATTAGTTTGGTTGCTATGGCAACTTAGTTTCCATAGACTTATATTGGCGAAAATTGAAAAATGGCGTTTACTGCCAAGTCATTGCAGATATTTTGGCAAAACTTTGATAGAACTATTCCTTGAGTGAACTTCTTTTAGCCACATGATTTTATGCCAATCTGGGGGTCTCCCAGGTGTGCCGGGGCCATGCCCCACCACCACCAATGCATAAAACGCCATAGATCTCGGAAACCATTTGGATCCCCACCCCTTAAGTATATATTCTTTTCTTATGCCCCCACCATTCGAATCGAAGAATGGTGGAAGGGCATATAGCGTTGCCTCTGTCCCGTCCGTCCGTTCGTCCATCAGAAACTTAAACGCAGTCAATAACTTTCTTATTTCTGGATGGATTTTGAAATTACTTTGTAGAATGTTAACCATCATGGGACGATGTGTCGCATGCAAAACCCAGGTCCATACCTCCAAGGTCAGGGTCTTACTTAGAGGTCAAAGGTAAAAAAAAAGGTCCGAAACTTAAACACAGTCAATAACTTTCTTATTTCTGAATTGATTTTGAAATTACTTGGCAGAAATGTTGGCCATCATGAGACAATTTGTCTCACACAAAACCAAGATCCTTGCCTCCAAGGTTAAGGTCATAGAGGTCAGATGTGAAAAAAGATCCAAAACTTAAACCGTCAATAACTTAACTATGGGTTAATACGAACAGACATATTTTCAGGCGGGGGCATCCATGTCCTATGGACATATTTCTAGTCATACGATGAGACGCATTCGGTAACACCAACCTGGGGGTCCCCTGGGATGTGCCCGGGTCATGCCCCACCCCCTCCACTTTGTAAAAGGCCCAATATCTCAGAAACCGTTCAGATCCCCACCCCTAAACCATATATATTCTTGTTTCTTATGATAAGACTCATTCAGTGATACCAACCTAGGGGTCTCCAAAGGTGCGCTTGCCCCACACCTCCACTTCATAAAAGGCGATATATGTAAGAAACCTTTCAGATCCTCACCCCAAAACCATATATATTCTTGTTTCTTATAAGACGCATTCAGTGACAGCAATCTGGTGGTCCCCTGGGATATGCCTGGGCCATGCCCCACCCCCTCTGTTTCATAAAATGCCTAATATTTCAGAAACCGTTTAGATCCCCACCCCTAAAGCATATATATTCTTGTTCTTTTTGATAAGACGCATTCAGTGATTCCAACCTAGGGATCTCCTGGGGCGTCAGGGCCATGTCCTACCCCTCCATTTCATAAAATGCCATATATCTCAGAAACTGCTCAGATCCCCACCCCTTATGCATGTATATTTGTGTTCCTTATGATAGCTCATTCAGTCTCAGCAACCTGGGGTCTCTTTTTGCTAGGGCAATGTTTGATGCTTGAAGAAATATATGGGCTGCATGATGCTTCCACGCAGAGCTGAATCCGGCCCGCACACTAGTACTGGTAAACCGCTGAGAGGATCTAAGCCTGTCCAGGAACCGTGGTGCGAGGCAGACCTTCCATGCTTATAAACCCTATTGGTTTCATTGGGCGACAGGGCTTGAGATGTCATTTCATCTCAATGTCGGGTAAAAGTCCCACAAAATTGGAAGCAACGTCTCCAAAATGACCTTTACAGTGTTGACGGGGACGTTAAACCTCAAATTAACCAATTAGCGCTGAATGCACTTACATCGTTTTTTGCACCAAAAAACACTCAAGCGCAGAAATGGTGTATCAACCCTTAATTGCTAAATATTTCTTTTTAAATGCCATTTATTCAACATTAGACATCACACACAAAAGAAACAAATCGCCATTAAGTTAAGAAACCAGCTTATAGTATGGTTTACTATGCCATTCTTAAATGAAACAGTTTTTTTGTCTCTCCTGAAAAGTTGCCATTTTGCACTTACGTTATTGCACTAAGCAGGCGATATTTTCTTGGTCCTTAATGATAAGACATATCCAAGGACAACAAACGGCCCCCGCCCATCAGGGCTTGAAGAAATATATGGGCTGCATGATGTTTTCACGCAGAGCTGAATCCGACCCATACACGAGTACTGGTAAACCGCTTAGAGGATCTAAGCCTGCCCAGGCAAAGCGATGTGAGTGTCGGACCGTCCATGCTTATAAACCCTAGTGGTTTAATTGGGCGACAGGGCTTGAGATGTCATTTCATCTCAATGTCGGGTAAAAGTCCCACAAAATTGGAAGCAACGTCACTAAAATGACCTTTACAGTGTTAACGGGGGCGTTAAACCTCAAATCAAACAAACATTCAAGGACACCAATCTTGGATTTCCTGGGGTCTGCCAGGGCCATGCTCCAACCCATCCACAGCTTAAAAGGCCTTATATCTTAGGAACTGTACACATCCACACCCCTAAACCATATATACTCTTGTTCATTATGACAAGCCGCATTCAGTGATACCAATCTGGGCTCTGTTGGGTTCATGTCCCACCCCTCCACTTCATAAAAGGCCTAATATTTCAGATACGGGGTCCACATGGGTGCTCAAAAAGTATCAAAATATCAGACATACACCGCCTCCTTTTTAGTGGTGGGGCATGACGACCTTTTAAGACCTGCCGCCCAATGAAACTAAAATGCTTATAATGCACTGGACGGTCTGATTCGCAAAGTTTCAGTTTTAAGCAGTTTACTAGTACTCGCGTGTGATCAGTTTCTTCTCATCAATATTACTAGCCCCTCCTTCTATTCAGTGTGTTTGTATTATCTACTTAATGTTAAATTAAAGAAAGTTCATCTTTTAAATTCTGACTTAAGTAGAATGCTTGCTTCAATCAACCCTCTTTATACCGACATTTGATATACAACAGAAATAATTAGAATGACAATGGCAACTAATTCTTAGCGCAAGATGTGAGATTAATAGAATACCTACCAACTACACATGCTGGGCAGTTTAATACAACTACATTCTTGCTATGATAACATCAGAGTCCATTACAATCTGGAATGCTGACACCTCTACTCCAGCTAAGAGATAACCGACAATTGACCATCACATCACTGCATGACCATCTCATAATCCACAAGACTATCACTATGGCCATTACCATGACCATCATACGCCACATTATGATTGGCTGTGCTGCACTAGAATGAAAAAAAATATATAAAATATAAAAACATCTGTTAAGATTGATGCTTGGCATTTCATGTAAATTGTTGGACTTTTCACGGACCAAGCAACATTAGATAGGTTATTTAGAGCTAGGCATCTAAGCATTTAGTGGTCAGTTCAAAACTTACATTACATTGAACAAATTTCACTAGCTCTTACCGGTAATACAGATCACTACACGTTCATTTATCTAACAAGGCTTTCAGGTTAACTGATAGAACATTGAACATCACAACAGTTGCCGATAAACACCCTGCCCACCACTGTAAAATGTAGTTTCTAGTCCTATCACTGTGTATTACACTGCCAGAACTACCACTGGACAATCTGATATAATGACCAAGCAATCCTCAGTCTTTCACAGTCCATCCATCTATCACATCACATCTAAATATAATGACCAATGTCAAAAAAACAAACAGGCTTAATGTGGCATGATCTAGACTTTGTGATGAAAGCATATTTTTTTCTTGTTTTGTAACTGTCAAACTCACTGATCTAAGACTTCATGATGAAACTATCAACGTTCTGTGCTAAACAGATTATTTTGGAGTTATCATTTTATGCATACGTCTCTCGGTTTTAGTTCACGCAGAAATTGAAAGAATCCAGTAAGCCAACCTTTAGGCAATGTTCCTTGATTAATTCATTCTAGCAGCAAATCAGTTTAAACCAATAGATAATCAAACATCATAAAGTTAATTAAATGGTGATATAAGTGGCTTGTAACATGACTATCCCACTTTCTATTTGATTACATTATTTTCATTCATCTTTATTTATCTATTTATATATTTATTTAATAAATTGCATATTAGTTTAATTATTTACTTAGGGGTTCAATTTTTTCAACTGTTTAGTTATTTATTAATTCATAAGATTTTTGTTCTTTTCTTTTTGTTTTATTTTAATATTTATTAACCTATTCAATTTTTAAGATTTTAAAGCTGAAAGGAGATAGTCATACTACAAGTCCACAAAGTAATTTGAAGAAAATTCAAGTCTCTGATGTGCAAGACAAGCGCCAAATCATGCTTTATAGACACAAACAGAATAGTTTTCATAAAGCACTGATATTTATTTGCATGAAAGTTAGTACCAAAACACTAGATGGATGGAAAGGGCGGCTTCCAATTTCATAATATCAAGACTGAATGAAGACAAGTGTTTTTTTTTTGTTGTTTCACAGCCCACTGAAGGTTATTTCACTTACATTGAGCCAATTTGTAATCAGTTGGGAAAAAATACCTGGAATTAAATTGCCTGACCTTCTATTGCAGAACTTGACATCTCACATGTGATCCAAGCCAGGCTGTGAGAGGCCTAATGATTAAGTCAGTGCACTAATCCACTAGGCCATGAAGGTCTGTTGAAATAAGAAAGGTCTTAAAATGTCACAAAGCAGGATGGACTCTGGGGGATTTGTTTTATCTGAAAAATGATTCTAGATTTAGTTTACTGTAGTATTACCTCTTCTTGGCATATGGATGCTGTGCTTAAGTTCTAAATCCCAACAACTTGGTTTTTCAACACTGGACCACCTGAAATACTATAGGTGGTCATGGTTAGGGGTTGGGAGTTTGGGCCTCAAGAGATTTGTTTTTCTGCTATATCTGATAATTTCCTTGCCATAGGAAGGATTTTGATTGGGCTTTGGTCTAGTGTTGGACAGACTGGGATGATATGCTGAACCCGTAGCTTAGTCATGCAGGCTCTGAGTGAGGATTGCAGATGAGGGTCATACTGTTGATCCTTGGGGTTTCCTGTCAGCTCTATTTCCCTTTTGCCCATGGAGGGATTTTCATGAACTTTGCTCAAATTATGGCCTAGGTGGGATGATGAGTGGAACCTGTGGCTTGGGCATTCTCGGTTGGGCTCCGGCAGGGCGATATGGCTGTCCTTTGGATTGCTTTCTTGTCCAATTTTTGGTAACTTTGTGAACTTGTAGAATGACCGGTTTGCTGACTTCTTAACATTAAAGTAAATAAATAAATAATATAAACATTAAATAATTAATAAAAAAATAAGGAATAAATTAATAAATAAGTATAAAATAGATAAGTAAAAAATTAAGTAAATAAATAAATATAAAAATAGTTATAAAGTAAAAAAATCAATAGCTTAGATGAATAAATAAATAAATAAATAAAAAGTTATTAAATGATTAAAATAGGCAAAGATAATTCTGTGAGGAAGTGGGCAGGATAGTCATGCTACAAGTTACTTTTGAATCATTTCAACTCATTTATTTAATGATCTAAAAAATATACTGCTAGAGTGTACTCATAGAATTAGCTAATTTTTTCCATTGAAAAGTGACTAAATACCTAATGACCAGTGAAAAAAATATTTCTTTCAGATTTCGAAACAATGTGTTTGGCACAGTTATAGAATTGAACAGGGCAGGCTGAGGGACAGCTATGTCCCCCAACGCAGTTTGGCCCTGGATGTTTGAGTTGCAGGTTCGGCTTATCTTTTTGGCGCCCTCATTTGACCTAGGTTTGGTGAGAATCTTTCCAGGGGTGGAGGGCGGGGGATGTGGTGCAGACAGGAAATACATGGCTGGGGCTTGTGACCTTCATTTGTGACCTTCACCTGGAGTCTGCATGGTTGAGCTGTGAGTTCAGCATATCATCATATTCAGATAATCATTGGACCAAAGTTGAATGAGTGTCCTTCTTGGTTTACCAGTACTCGTTTTCTGCCCAGCTGTTTAACAATTGGCTCAATGTAAGTGAAATAACCTTGAAGTGTCTGTAAAACAAAAAACACCAAAAACAATCTTCATTTGCCGGAGTGTTATTATGAAATTGGAAGCTGCCCTTTCCATCCATCTAGTTTTTGATACAAACTTTCATGCAAATTAATATCACCGTGCGGCTTATGATAAATATTCTGTTTGTGTCTCTGAAGCATGATTTGGCGCTTGTCTTGCGCGTCTGAGACTTGCCGTAAGTAAATTGTTAAACTAATATGTATTTAAATAAATATATAAATAGATAAATAATAATCAAAATAAATGCAATTAAATATAAAGTGGGGTAGTATTGTTACAAGCCACTTATATCACATTTTAATTAACTTTATGATGGTCGATTATCTATTAGTATTGTTACAAGCCACTTATATCACATTTTAATTAACTTTATGATGGTCGATTATCTATTGGTATAAACTGATATGCTGTTAGTATGAATTAATCCAGGAACATTGCCTTAACTTCTATTTTGGTAAAGGTTGGCTTACTGGATTCTTTCAATTTCTGTGTGAACTAGCACCAAGAGATGTATGCATAAAACGATGACTCCGAATAAATCTGTTTGGCACAGAACATTGACAGTTCCATCATGAAGTCTTAGATTATTGAGTTTGACAGTTACAAAATTAGAAAAAAATGTACTTTCATCACAGTCTAGATCATGCCACACTTAGCCTGTTTTTTGACAATGGTCATTATATGTAAATGTAATGTGATATAAGAATGGACTGTGATAGACTGTGGATTGCTTGCTCATTTTATCAGATTGTCCAGTGGTGCAGAATGTTGGTACTCGAAAGATCGAGGCGGTTGTAAACTACAATTTATGTTCTGTGCAGAAGTGAAAACATAATGTGAACAAGTCCGTGGAATGAACACCGCCCCCCCCCCCCAAACCCCACTTTACATAGACAAAAATGGGGGTTTCGGGGGTATACATTTTCTTTTTTCTGCCCAATGAGGCGGTTCTAACGAGCACCCACAACCTATGTTTGCGGTATAAGACAAAATTCATGGATTTTCATCAGAAAAGTAGCCATCAAATGTACTATGTCGCACGGGTATGTTATCGTAATGAACCTATCAATATTTTTCAGTTATAAAATTATAAATTTATTTCAGAAGTCATATCAACATAATTTATCTATTTATTTATTTATTTATTTATTTATTTATTTATTTATTGAACAAATAAGTACTGTTTAGTTAGTTTCGTAGTTACCTATTTTGCTGTTTTGAGTATTCCTATATTATGCGCTATTCCTGACGATAATTGCACGACCCGCAGAAAAAGCAACCGACTGAAGTCGGTTGATTTCTAAGAGTGCCCTAAAATCACCGTGTCATTCTGTCATTCGGTCATCTGTCATTCTGTCAGTCTGTCAGTCTGTCCGTCCGTAACCCGTTTGTGAAAATTGGTGATAGTGACTTAACCGCTTGGAATATTTAAACAATTTTTGGCATACTGATAGATACCAATGAGATCTAACCAATGAACTTGCGAAATATTACATTACATTTAGTATAGCCTCGCCGAGGCGAAAAATGTGAAAATTTTCGAACTGCTTCTCCTCAGAAACCGTTGGGCCGATTGAAGTCAAATTTCATATGGAGCCTCTATGGGATGCAGGAAACCAAAATTTGCTCATGGGGTCCAGGTCACATGACCAAAATTGCCGCCAAGCCATATATGGTCTATCTGTCTGTCCGTCCGTAACCCGTTTGTGAAAATTGGTGATAGTGACTTAACCGCTTGGAATATTTAAACAATTTTTGGCATACTGATAGATATCAATGACATCTTACCAATAAACTTGCGAAATATTACATTCCATTTAGTATAGCCTCGCCGAGGCGAAAAAATGTGAAAATTTTCGAACTGCTTCTCCTCGGAAACCGTTGGGCCGATTTGAAGTCAAATTTCATATGGAGCCTCTACGGGATGGGGGTAACCAAAATTTGCCCATGGGGTCCAGGTCACATGACCAAAATGGCCGCCAAGCAATATATGGTATAAACCCTTCAAAAATAGTCTTCTCTAGAACAACTGGGCATATTTCCACGAAACTTGATAAATAGCATCTGGGACGTAGGCCCATCATCAATTGCTAAAATGGTGACCCTGGGTTGACCTTGAACTGGGGTTTCCAGGGTACATTTTTTCTGCTTAAAAACACAGAAAGTGCGTATTCTTTAGAACCGCTTACTGCAATCTATGTTATGAGCAGAAATTTGAAAAAAAAAAAAAATATCGGAATTTTTTTTTTTTTTTGTGTGTTTTCGGAAAATATTCAAATTACGAAAAAAGGCCTATACACATACGTTGTAAACTTAACCTCAGTTTTTAAATAAAAAATTGTGATATGTTTCTTATTTCTGCTCAGAATATAGATTGTGGGTACTCGTTAGAACCGCCTCATCGAGACGGTTCTAATATGTACCCGAATTTGGGGTAGAAATTATATTGTTCTTATTTCTGCTCAATATATAGATTGTGAGTACTCGTTAGAATCTCCTCATCGAACGAGTACCCACAATCTATATTTTGGGGCAAAAATAAGAAAAATAAGGTTTACCCCTGTAAACCCCAGTTTTGCTATATAAAAGTGGGGTCCAAGGGGGTCAAAATGTATAGGCGTGTTTTCGTGATGAGTGGCAAATTTCTCAGTATATTTCAATAGGTATAATAGATTCACCGGATCATAAGAAAACCATTCATGAAAATAAATATATTTTCAATTTACTTCAGACATTTTGAAAGAGACTTAACTTTTGTACCCTTGAAGAGTGAGTGTTTGAGTTTTACGTCCCACCAATAGCTAAGGTCATACGGAGGCAGGACCTCGATTTAAAGACTCATCCGAAAGTCGGGAGAAGCCTGGAATCGATCCTGCGACCCCTGGTTTACAAGGCGAGTAGCGTAACACCACGGAGGCTTCTATTTTTTTTTTTTTTTTTTTTACCCATGATACAATATATTGTTGGCGGTTATCCCTCATCAAGTCCATGGAATGAACTCCCCTTGATAGATTTTGTTAGGTAACCGGGCGCTAAAAGCACATAGGAACTCCCCGCTAAACGCAAAATTTCATATAGAGATTAGTGATGATTTAATACGGAGGTAATCGTTGTTTTCCTTATTTTTTGCTCATGAATATAGATTGTAGGTAATCGTTAAAGCATTCTCAATGAGGACAAAGAGGTTCCAATGAGCGACCCCAATCTATATTTGGACTAAAACAAGACAGTTATGGGACACATTTATTGAAAAAGAAAAGACATCGTTTTATTGTTTGTTTGAATTGCTGTTTAACGTCCCCGCCACACTATTTTGTGGGACTTCTACCCGACATTGAGATGAAATGGCATCTCAAGCCCTGCCGCCCTAGGAAACCAAAAGGCTTATATGCACTGGACGGTCCGACTCACACCGCTTTGCCTGGGCAGCCTTAGTCCTTCTAAAGCGATTTACCAGTGCTCGTGTATGGTCAGTTTCAGCTCTGCGTGGAAAATCTATTTCTTCAAGCCCCGATGGGCGGAGGGGGCTAGAGATCAATTCAGCCCACGGGTGTGTTATTATACATTTTTAACCAGAGAATAGTATGTATAGTCTGCGCAGTTCGCGCAATTCTATTTCCACTCACGGTGCATGTGGTCACGATCAAAAACTTATTCTTAGAAAATACAGAAATCTGATGAGTACGCGCGGATTCTCTGGTTGATCTGATTCTTCGTTGAAACCGGTCTGTGCATGCAGCCTTAGAAACCTCGCAGATACTTTCATGTATCTGACGCATTATGTGCGTATACGCAGATCAGACTGACTGTTTGAATGCGAGTATCGAATTCTCTTCAGGATTTTTAGTAAATTCTTAATTTTACTCATTTGGTCCGTATCAATAGAAGCAGAAATAAACTATATTGACACATTGTTCACCACGAAAAAAAAACGGCCCCCGCCCATCGGGGCTTGAAGAAAAAGATGGGCTGCATGATGCTTCCACGCAGAGCTGACACCAACCCACACACTAGTAACTGGTAAACCGCTTAGTGGATGTAAGCCTGCCCAGGCAAAGTGGTGTGAGTTGGACCGTCCATGCTTATAAACCCTATAGGGCTTTAGATGTCATTTCATCTCATTGTCGGGTAAAAGACCCACAAAATTGAAAGCAACGTCTCCAAAATGACCTATACAGTGGTGACGTGGATGTTAAACCTCAAATCAAACAAAACAAAACAAACAAACTCACCACCAAAACACGCCAATATAATATGGACACTCTTAAACATATTATTTTCCTTACTGCTGATTAAAAACAAATTCTGGGTACTCGTTAGTACCGCCTTGCCTAGCAGATCTAACGGGTATACTTACTCTATGTTTTGAGCAGAAATGAGGAAAATTTCAGATTTTTTTTTGTCTGAAATATTTTATCTTTTGATGGTAAAATTTGAAAGTATTTGAAAAGACCTGATAATTGCTATAAATTTTAGAATAAAGTCAGCAAAGTATTAAATTTTGCTTTTTTTTTTCATTTTCTTTAATCCATATAGCTTGAAATCGAATAATATTAACATGGTTATAGATATTTTCCAAAGTCATATATGAAACATACATATTCCATTCTATTTCAGAGGGTGTCGTGGGTTTTCTTTTTTTTTTTTTTTTTTTACGTTATTATTTTTTTTTTTTATTTTTTTATTTATTTTTTCGCATTTATGCCTAGTAGTTCCTAATACTGCTAAATGTAGCCGTTTTGCGAATGGCTTCTACATTTCACAAATTTTAATCAGGTGTAAAGATTAAATGCATATGGTATAAGCCAACAGTTTAGACCCTGATCACGCTACGCATTTAAGATCTGTTGTGTGATCTGGGTCTATACTATTTGGCAAGTACCTTTATGGGGCGCTAGGCATTCATGGGTTTTAAAATTCCATTTTTCGCGGCAGAAATCACTAACTATCCTGGTTTAATTATCATTCAATTTCAACTGGTAAGTAACAAATGACCCATTTGGAAATCACTTAAAAGATCTGTGCATATATGATATTTAGTGACATACTCACTTTAACAGCATGAATTCTTTGAAGTGACGGTGCCATAAAACACCCAAGGATATGTTACACCTGGTGTATATCACAGGGCTCAATACCCCTCGTTGTCGTTATGAATTGACCCTAATCATGTGAAAACCTGTATTGTGTCTATGCGAACAACGAACACGCCAGATAACCTTGCTCATCCGCGCAGCCTGATTAGCATTTTTGGTGTCTGGTTTGTATCTTACCAATGTCTTTATAGATGATAATAGAGTCTACCTTGTAGGAAGATGTTTGAGAAATGACAAATATTAGGTAAAAAATGTAATATCTTTCTTATATCTCCTTTCAACACAGGCTGTGGGCGCTCGTTAGAACCACCACCTAACAAGTACCCACAATCTGTGTTAATGAGGTAAAATAAGGCAGAAAAAGTATACCCCCAAAAGGCCAACTTTTCTCTGTATAAGATGGGGTTTAGGGGTCTTCTTTTCAAGGACTTGTTATCGAGATGGCAACCAGGGAAGTTTCAGATAACCCTGTGCATCCACAAAAAGGCTAGTCCTTATCTTCATAAGTGGCAGGAGTCCTCTGTTGATCCAGCAGTCTGAGCCCCTGTCAAGAAATATGGTCTACCTTAACAGATAAAATATTTGCTCCTTGCGAATAAATTCTTTTCTGGAGCAGAAATATGGAAAATGTCAATTTTTTTTTTTTTTTTTTTTTTTCGTCAGCAACTTTTTCATTTTCATTTTTGTGGTAAATTTTCAATACATTGGTATAGACGTGTTTTCGTAATGGATCTTTAAGAGTGTATATATATATTTGTTTTGTTACACAGACATGTGACAAGCCCCCGCCCATCCGTTGCAGTCAACGCCAAATGTAACAACGCCTAATGTAATAAAGTAACTTTCGTCTAGGACAAGATGAAATCTAAAATAAAAGTTAAAATCATAGAGTATCCATATACCTTGGGGTCGAAGGCTATGTGGGTACTGGGGTCGAAGGGGGTGTGTGTACTTGGAGTCTGTATGGTGGGGAGCTTGTGCTTCAACGCAACTCTATTCTAATTAATGATATTACTTAAAATCTGGGTGTATTGCATTAGGCGTTGTTACATTAGGCGTTGCAGTCAACGCCAAATGTAACAACGCCTAATGTAATAAAGTAACTTTCGTCTTGGACAAGATGAAATCTAAAAAAAAAGTTAAAATCATAGAGTATCCATATACCTTGGGGTCGAAGGTTGTGTGGGTACTGGGGTCGAAGGGGGTGTGGGTACTGGGGTCAAAGGGGGTGTGGGTACTAATTAATGATATCATTAAAGATCTAAGTGTATTACATAAGGCGTTGTTACATTAGGCGTTGCAGTCAACGCCAAATGTAACAACGCCTAATGTAATAAAGTAACTTTCGTCTAGGACAAGATGAAATCTAAAATTAAAAGAGTTTAAATCATAGAGTATCCATATACCTTGGGGTCGAAGGTTGTGTGGGTACTTGGGTCGAAGGGGGTGTGGGTACTTGGAGTCGAAGGGGGTGTGGTATGGATGGGAGCTTGCGCTTCAACGCAACTCTATTCTAATTAATGATATTACTTAATTTCTGAGTGTATTGCATTAGGCGTTTTTACATTAGGCGTTGCAATCAACGCCACATGTAACAACGCCTGATGTAATAAAGTAACTTTCTTCTAGGACAAGATGAAATCTAAAAAAAAGTTTAAATCATACTTGGAGTGTGTATGGTGGGGAGCTTGTGCTTCAACGCAACTCTATTCTAATTAATGATATTACTTAAAATCTGAGTGTATTACTTTAGGCGTTGTTACATTAGGCGTTGCAGTCAACGCCAAATGTAACAACGCCTAATGTAATAAAGTAACTTTCGTCTAGGACAAGATTAAATCCCCCCAAAAAAGTTAAAATCATAGAGTATCCATATACCTTGGGGTCGAAGGTTGTGTGGGCACCGGGGTCGAAGGGGGTGTGGGTACTGCGGTCGAAGGTGGTGTGGGTACTTGGAGTGTGTATGGTGGGGAGCTTGTGCTTCACCGCAACTCTTTTCTAATTAATAATATTACTTAATATCTGAGTGTATTACATTAGGCGTTGTTACACTAGGCGTTGCAGTCAACGCAAAATGTAACAACGCCTGATGTAATAAAGTAACTGTCGTCTCGGACAAGATGAAATCTAAAAATAAAGTTAAAATCATAGAATATCCATATACCTTGGGGTCGAAGGTTGTGTGGGTACTGGGGTCGAAGGGGTGTGGGTACTGGGGTCGAAGGTGGTGTGGGCACTTGGAGTGTGTATGGTGGGGAGCTTGTGCTTCAACGCAACTCTATTCTAATTAATGATATTACTTAAGATCTGAGTGTATTACATTAGGCCTTGTTACATTAGGCATTGCAGTCAACGCCAAATGTAACAACGCCTAATGTAATAAAGTATTTTTCGTCTAGGACAAGATGAAATCTCAAAAAAAGTTAAAATCAAAGAGTATGCATATACCTTGGGGTCGAAGGTTGTGTTGGTACTGGGGTCGATGTGGGTGTGGGTACTGGGGTCGAATGTGGTGTGGGTACTTAGAGTGTGTATGGTGGGGAGCTTGTGCTTCAACGCAACTCTATTCTAATTAATAATATTACTTAGGATCTGAGTGTATTACATTAGGCGTTGTTACATTAGGCGTTGCAGTCAACGCCAAATGTAACAACGCCTAATGTAATTAAGTAACTTTTTTCTAGGACAAGATGAAATCTTAAAAAAAGTTAAAATCATAGAGTATCCATATACCTTGGGGTCGAAGGTTGTGTGGGTACTGGGGTCGAAGGGGGTGTAGGTACTTGGGTCAAAGGTGGTGTGGGTACTTGCAGTGTGTATGGTGGGGAGCTTGTGCTTCAACGCAATTGTATTCTATTTAATAATATTACTTAAGATCTGAGTGTATTACATTTGGCGTTGTTACATTAGGCGTTGAAGTCAACGCCAAATGTAACAACGCTTAATTTTGCAGTCAACGCCAAATGTATAAAAGTCTGGTATAAAAGACTATGGTATTTCTACATGAGTATGCATACCAAATATCAACAGCCCGGACCTTCTGGTTTCAGACAAGAATATTTTCAAATGGTATCCTTGTGTAAGTCAGTGGAAATCATATGGGCCCCGGGACAGGCCCTTTTTTGGCCCCAGGGTTATAATTTGAAAAATGTCCACCAGACAAAGCTGTGTTTCCCTGGGCCTTCTGGTTTCAGATAAGAAGACCTTTAAAGGTTTTCCCTATTTACGTCAATGAACAACATGTGGAACCCAGGGCGGGGCCATATTTTGGCCCCAGGGCAGCAATTTGAACATTCTTGATAGAGGTCAACTATATGAAGCTTCATGGAAAATATTGAAGAGCACGGCCTTCGAGTTCCTGACAAGAAGAATTTTATGTTTTTTCCCCATATAAGCCTATATAAAACCAGTGGGACCCGGGGAGGGGCCATTCTTGATCCATGTTTTTGTCTGATGGCAATAAGTTGAACAATCTTGATAGAAGTCAACTAGACGAAGCTTCATATCAAATATAAAAGATCTGGGCCTTCTACTTTCAGACAAAAAGATTTTAAAGGGTTTCTCTATATCAGGCTATGTAAACTAGTGGGCCCTGGGGAGGGGCCATTTTTGGCCCCAGGACAATAATTTGAACAGCCGTGGTAGGTCCATTAGATGAAGCTTCATGCCAAATATCAAAGATCTGGGCCTTCTTGTTTCAGACATGAAGATTTTTAAATGTTTCTTCATACGAAAATATTCTCAATAAGCCTGTGCACAGTTGGCCCCAGGGCTATAATTTGAACAAACTTGACAAAGGTCCACTAGACAAAGCTGTGTCGAAGTGAATACCCGCGATCTTCTGGATTCAGACAAGAAGAGTTTTAAAGGTTTTCCCTTTATAAGTCCATACAAAACCTGTGGAGACCGGGTGGGGCCATTTTTTGCACCCGGCCAATAATTTAAAAGGTCCACTAGATGAAGCTTTGTACCGTGTATCAAAGATCTTGGCCTTCTGGGTTCAGAAAAGAATATTTATGAAGGTTTTCACTGTATAAGCCTATGTGAAATCATTGGGCCCCGGGGAGGGGCCATTTTTGGCCCCAGGGCTATAATTTTAGCAATCGTGGTAGAGGTCCTCTAGATGAAGCGTCATACCAAATTTCAAAGGCCTGGGCCTTCTGATTTCAGACAAGAAGATTTTTAAATATTTCCCTATATAAGCCTATGCAAAACCAGTAAGCGGGGAGGGGCCATTTATGACCCTAGGGGTATAATTCAAACAACCTCGGTAGATGTCTCCTAGATGCAGCTGAGTACCAAATGTCAAAGGTATGGGCCTTCTGGTTTCAGACAAGAAGAATTTTAAAGGATTTGCTTTTATATACCTATCTTAAACCAGTAGGCCTCGGAGCCGGGGCCATTTTTGGTTCCAGGTCTATCATTTGAACATTTAGATGAAGTTTCATACCAAATATTAAAGATCTGGGCCTTCTTGTTTCAGACAAAAGAATTTTTAAGCTTTTCCCTATACAAGCCTATGTAAAACGAGTAGGCCCCGGGGTCTGGCCATTTTTGCCCCCAGCCTATGTGAAAACCAATGGGGCCGGTGGCGGGACCATCAGCCCCAGGCCTATTTTTTGCATAATCTTGGCAGATGTCCACTACATGAAGTTGCTTACACAGTATCAAAGGTCTGGGCCCTCCAGTTTCAGACAAAACGATTTTTAAAGGTTTTCCCTTTATAATAAAACAAAAAAAGGTTGGCTTTGGAAATAAAGAACACGTCAAAGACGAAAATCGGAGACTCTGTTATATTGAGTCTCTTCATACACAGGAATATAGTTTGCAAGGCTGCATACGCCTCCTGGCACCAGCTTAAGCGATATTCAATGTTCATAGTAACCAGAATGGGCTCAATGATCCCAAAGGAAAAGAAAATATAATCAGCACAATGATGAAGTATGGGTAGACTTTTTACGGCCGCCACACGGCACGTAACACCAGCTGCAATGAGATAAAATAAAAAGCTGAAAGGGTGTCTCACATAAAAGAGCGAAAATCGGAGACTATACCAATGTCTGGGGCGGGCCAATTTTTTGCGGCAGGACTGTATAATTCGAACAATCTTGGTAAAACCACTGGATGCAGCTTTGTACCAAATATCAAAGACCTGGGCCTTGTGGTTTCAGACAAGGAGATTTTTAAAGGCTTTCTTAATATAAGCCTATGTAAAACCAGTGGGCTCCGGGCGGAGACATTCTTGGCCCCAGGGCTATTATTTGAACAATCTTAGTATAGAGGTCCTCTAGAAGAAGCTGCATATCAAATATCAAAGGCCTGGACCTTCTGGTTTCAGACAAGAAGATTTTTAAAGGTTGTCCCTATACAAGCCTATGAAAAACCAGTGGGCCCCGGGGCAGGGCCATTTTTGGCTACAGGGCTATTATTTGAACAATCTCGGTAGATGTCTCTTGATGGAGCTTCAAACCAAATATCAAAGACCTTGGCCTTCTGGTTTAAGACTAGAAGATTTAGAAAGGTTTTCCCTATAATAACTGGATCCTTTGGAAGCAAAGAATACACCAATAAACGCAAATAGCAGACTCGGTTTTATTGAGTCTGTTCATGACCAGTACTTAAATGTGCAACACCGACCATGCCCTCTAGCACCGGCTTAAGCAGAACTCTATTTTCAAAATGATTCTAAATGAACTCAATGATCCCAAAGGACCAGAAAATATAATCTGCACTATGATGGTGAACGAGGAGATGTTTTTCCGGCCGCCACACGGCACAACACCAGCTGCAGTGAAGTTGAATCAGTTCTGAATAGTTGGATCCTTTGGAAGCAAAGCATACACCAAGCAAGAGGGCCATGGTAGCCATTGATCATTCACCTGAGTCCAAGACGTTTCATAGCTTATGGAAATAGTGAATTCACTAGTTAAAGGACGTGTGGACCAAAGCTTTTTTTCACAGTTTTTTGAGACCGTCTTTTTCATTGGAGTGGAATCCTTTTAGCAACATTAGAGGAAACATTCTGTGAAATTATTTTAAAAGGAACCTTTGGCTTAGATGTTCTTTAAAGATTTTGGTATTTTCAGCGCTGGCAGAACAACTGAAAGGTCATATGAGGAACATTTCCGTGAAATTATTTTGCAATTGGGCCATTTGCCTAGGAGGAGAAGTCCATGAAAGGTTCTTCTATTTTTTTAGCTCTGATGGCCAGAGCAGAACGATTTTAGCAAGTGTGGTAAATGGTCACAAGAGAAACATTTCTGTGAAGTTGTTTTGAATTTAGACCATTTGCCTCAGAGGAGATGTTTGAAGTTATTTTTTTTTCTATTTTTAGCTCTGGCGGTAATTTTGTTCAGTGGAGCGAATCCATTTTAGCAATTTTGGCAGAGGGTCACCCAAGGAATATTTTGAAATCCTGCCAGTTGTCATTTAAACATTTTTCTATTTTTAGCTCTGGTGGCCATTTTGTTCATCGAAGCTGAACCATTTTAGCAATTTTGGTATAGTGTCACTCAAGAATCATTTCTGTGAAATTATTTTAAAATTGGGCCAGTAGGCTAGGAGGATATGTCGTTTTAAAATTTCGTCTGTATCAGCGGAGCGGAACCATTTTAGTAATATTTATTATTAGGGTCACCTAAGGAACACTTCTATTATATTACTTTGAAATCGGAGGAGATGTCGTTTAAAAGGTTTTTTTATTTCTAGCTCTGGCAGCCATTTTGTTCAGCGGAGAGGAACCATTTTAGTAAGTGTGGTAGAGGGTCACCCAAGGAACATTTCTATGAAATAATTTTGAACTCGGGCCAGTGGGCTAGGAGGAGATGTCATTTAAAAGTTTTTTTTTATTTTTAGCTCTGGCGGCCTGTTCAGCAGACCGGAACCGTTTAAGCAGTTTTGGTAGAGGGTCACCCAAGGAACATTTCTGTGAACATATTTTGAAATTGGGCCACTGGGCTAGGACGAGATTTCGTTGTCATGTTTTTCTTTTTCTAGCTCTGGTGGCCATTTTGTTCAGCAGAGCTGAACCATTTTAGCAATTATGGTAGAGCCTCACCCAAGGACCATTTCTGTGAATTATTTTGAAATCGAGCCAGTGGGCTTGGAGGAGATGTCGTTTAAAGTTTTTTTTCTATTTTTATCTCTGGTGGACCGGGCTTCCTCAGACTTTCGGACGAGTCTTTAAACCGAGATCCCGTCTCCGTATGACCTTAGCTGTTGGTGAGACGTAAAACTCAAATACTCACCCACTCACTCACTCACTCAGATCTGATGGCCATTTTGTTTAACGGGGCGAACCATTTTAGCAATTTTTGTAAAGAATCACTCAAGGTACATTCCTGTGAACTTATTTCAAAATCCATTCACCGGTTTAGGAGATGTCATTTGAAGAAATAGTTGACGACGCACGACACACAAAAGACGACGAACGCCGGACACAGGTCGATCACAAAAGCTCACATTGAGCACATTGTGCTCAGGTGAGCTAATAAAGGAAAATAGCAGACTCGGTTATTGAGCTTGTTCATTTATAACCAGTACTGAAATGCACAAAACCGACCACGCCCTCTAGCACCGGATTAAGCAGAACACTATTTTCAAAATGATTCTAAATGAATCCAATGATCCCAGATTAAGCCTATGTAAAACCATGGGGCCGCGGGTCGGGCCCTTTTAGGCTCCAGAGCTATTATTAGAACAATCTTCGTAGAGGTCCTCTAGATGAAGCTTCATACCCAATTTCAAAGACCTGGGATTTCTGGCTTCAGACAAGACTTTTTTTTCAGGTTTTCCCTATATAAGCCTATGTAAAACCAGTGGGCACCGGGGCGGGGCCATTTTGGCCCGGGGCTATAATTTGAACAATCTTCATACCAAGGTCCTCTAGATGAAGCTTCATACCAAATATCAGACCCGGGCTTTCTGGTTTCAGACAAGAATAGTTTTAAAAGTTCTGTTTGCTGGTTTTGCTTGGATCCCAAATTTTTGAACTACTTTCAGTAAGTACCTCCCGAGCATCATTCTGGTGAAGTTTGGTTTAAATTGGCACAGTGGTTAGGAGGAGATGTCAATGTTGACGGACGACGGACGACGGACGAAGGACGGGCGCCTGAGCCCTGGCCTGTCCATTACGAAAACATGCCTATACGAATACATTGTAACCTTTATCTCCGAAAAAATGAAAATTTTAAGATGAACAATTGTGATATTTTTCTTATTTCTGCTTTACAATATAGATTGTAGGTAGTCGTTAGAACCGCCTCGATGAGGCGGTTCTTACTAGTACCCACAATCTATATTGTAGAGCAGAAATAAGAAAAAATAGGTTTACCCCTGCAAACCCCAGTCTTACTAAATGAAAGTGGGGTTCAAGGGAGTCAAAATTATGTAGGCGTGTTTTCGGGAAGCAGAAAAACTCAGGTGAGCTACATAAAACAAACAAAGCTTACAAGCATGGACGGTCCGACTCGCACCGCTTTCCCTGGGCAGGCTTAAATCCTCTAAGCGGTTTACCAGTACTCGCGTGCGGTCGGTTTCAGCTCTGCGAGGAAGCATCATGCAACCCATCTTTATGTTCAAGCCCCGATGGGCGGGGCCGAAAGTTACTTTATTACATTAGACGTTGTTATTTTGGGGGTTGTCTCTACACACAGACTCAGAGTACCCGCACCAACTTCGACCTCAGTACCTACACCAACTTCGAC
Organism: Lucinisca nassula; assembly: GCA_963580285.1. Classification (NCBI taxonomy): domain Eukaryota; kingdom Metazoa; phylum Mollusca; class Bivalvia; order Lucinida; family Lucinidae; genus Lucinisca; species Lucinisca nassula. Next base: position 110,714,184 of record OY757010.1, read on the forward strand.
CTTTGGATATATGGACACTTTATGATTTAATTTTTTCGTTTGAGATTTCATCTTCCTCGGTAGCTCAGTCGGATCCGCGTCTGACTGGTGATCAGGAGGACGCTGGTTCGATACCTGCTGTGGTCGGCAACATTCTTTCGTTGAGTTTGATCATGAAATCTTTTCTACGGTCATTCTCTTCCTTCCGCTGATTCAAGACGGGCAATTGTCAGTTTCTGTCGAAAGAATGTACACTGTACTGGTTAACCACTTACGTATATGTTGATAGGTAAATTGACCGGCTCAAAAATGACCTAAAATAGTTACACTCCAATACAAACAAACAAACCTGTCCTAGACGAAAGTTACTTTATTAGATAAGGCGTTGATACATTTGGCGTTGTTAAATTTGGCGTTGACTGCAATGCCTTATGTAACAACGCCTAATGTAATACACTCAGAACATTTCATAGAATCTTAAGAAATATCATTAATTAGAATAGAGTTGCGTTTGTATCTTTCAAGAAGCACAAGTCCCCCAAGCACACACACTCCAAGTACCCATACCACCTTGGACCCCAGTACCAACACCAACTTCGACCCCAGTACCCACACCAACTTCGACCCCAAGATACATGGATACTTTATGATTTTAACTTTCCAATTTGAGATCTCATCTTGTCCTAGAGGAAAGTTACTTTATTACATTAGGCGTTGTTACATTTGGCGTTCACTGCAACGCCTAAAGTAACAACGCCTAATGTAATACACTCAGAACATTTCAAAGAATTTTGAGATATATCATTAATAAGAATAGAGTTGCACTTGTATCTTTCAAGAAGCACAAGCCCCACCACCACACACTCTCTAAGTACCCACACCACCTTCGACCCCAAGAACCCACATCATCTTCGACCCTAGTACCCACACCACCTTCGACACCAAGATATATGGATACTTTATGATTTTATCTTTTTTATATGAGATTTCATCTTGTCCTAGAGAAAAGTTACTTTATTACATTAGGCGTTCTTACATTTTGCGTTGACTGCAACGCCTAATGTAACAACGCCTAATGTAATACACTCAGATCTTAAGTAATATCATTAATTAGAATAGAGTTGCGTTAAAGCACAAGCTCCCCACGATACACACTCCAAGTAACCACACCACCTTCGACCCCAGTACCCACACCCCCTTTGACCCCAGTACCCACACAACCTTCGACCCCTAGGTATATGGATACTCTATGATTTTAACTTTTTTTTGAGATTTCATCTTGTCATAGCTGAAAGTTACTTTATTACATAAGGAGTTGTTACACTTGGCGTTGACGGCAACGCCTAATGTAACAACGCCTAATAGAATACACTCAGATCTTTAGTAATATCATTAATTAGAAAAGAGTTGCGTTGAAGCACAAGCTCACCACCATACACACTCCAAGTACCCTCACAACCTTCGACCCCAATACCCAGACCCCCTTCGACCCCAGTACCCACACAACCTTCGCCCCCAAGGTATACTGATACTCTATGATTTTAACTTTTTTTGAGATTACATCTTGTCCTAGACGAAAGTTACTTTATTACATTAGGCGTTGTTACATTTGGCGTTGACTGCAACGCCTAATGTAACAACGCCTAATGTAATACACTCAGATCTTAAGTAATATCATTAATTAGAATAGAGTTGCGTTAATGCACAAGCTCTCCACCATACACACTCCAAGTACCCACACCACCTTCGACCCCAGTACCCACACCCCCTTCGACCCCAGTAACCACACAACCTTCGACCCCAAGGTATATGGATACTCTATGATTTTAACTTTTTTTTTTAGATTTCATCTTGTCCTAGACGAAGATTACTTTATTACATTAGGCGTTGTTACATTTGGCGTTGACTGCAACGCCTAATGTAACAACGCCTATTGTAATACACTCAGATCTTAAGTAATATCATTAATTAGAATAGAGTTGCTTTGAAGCACAAGCTCCCCACCATACACACTCCAAGTACCCACACCACCTTCGACCCCAGTACCCACACCCCTTCAGCCCCAGTACCCACACAACCTTCGACCCCAAGGTATATGGATACTCTATGATTTTATTTTTTTTTTTGAAATTTCATCTTGTCCTAGACGAAAGTTACTTTATTACGTTAGGCGTTGTTACATTTGGCGTTGACTGCAACGCCTAATGTAACAACGCCTATTGTAATACACTCAGATCTTAAGTAATATCATTAATTAGAATAGAGTTGCGTTGAAGCACAAGCCCCCCACCATACACACTCCAAGTACCCACACCACCTTCGACCCCAGTACCCACACCCCCTTAGACCCCAGTACCCACACAACCTTCGACCCCAAGGTATATGGATACTTTATGATTTTAACATTTTGTGGGGATTACATCTTGTCCTAGACGAAAGTAACTTTATTATATAAGGCGTTGTTACATTTGGCGTTGACTGCAACGCCTAATGTAGCAACGCCTAATGTAATACACTCAGATCTTAAGTAATATCATCAATTAGAATAGAGTTGCTTTGAAGCACAAGCTCCCAACCATACACACTCCAAGTACCAACACCACCTTCGACCCCAGTTCCCACACCCCCTTCGACCCCAGTACCCACACAACCTTCGACCCCAAGGTATATTGATACTCTATTATTTTACCTTTTTTGAGATTTCATCTTGTCCTAGACGAAAGTTACTTTATTACATTAGGCGTTGTTACATTTGGCGTTGACTGCAACGCCTAATGTAACAACGCCTAATGTAATACACTCAGATCTTAAGTCATATCATTAATTAGAATAGAGTTGCGTTGAAGCACAAGCTCCCCACCATACACACTCCAAGTACCCACACCGCCTTCGACCCCCGTACCCACACCCCCTTCGACCCCAGTACCCACACAACCTTCGACCCCAAGGTATATGGATACTCTATGATTTTAACTTTTTTTTTTAGATTTCATCTTGTCCTAGACGAAGATTACTTTATTACATTAGGCGTTGTTACATTTGGCGTTGACTGCAACGCCTAATGTAACAACGCCTATTGTAATACACTCAGATCTTAAGTAATATCATTAATTAGAATGGAGTTGCTTTGAAGCACAAGCTCCCCACCATACACACTCCAAGTACCCACACCACCTTCGACCCCAGTACCCACACCCTTCAGCCCCAGTACCCACACAACCTTCGACCCCAAGGTATATGGATACTCTATGCTTTTATTTTTTTTTTTTGAAATTTCATCTTGTCCTAGACGAAAGTTACTTTATTACGTTAGGCGTTGTTACATTTGGCGTTGACTGCAACGCCTAATGTAACAACGCCTATTGTAATACACTCAGATCTTAAGTAATATCATTAATTAGAATAGAGTTGCGTTGAAGCACAAGCTCCCCACCATACACACTCCAAGTGCCCACACCACCTTCGACCCCAGTACCCACACCCCCTTAGACCCCAGTACCCACACAACCTTCGACCCCAAGGTATATGGATACTTTATGATTTTAACATTTTGTGGGGATTACATCTTGTCATAGACGAAAGTAACTTTATTACATAAGGCGTTGTTACATTTGGCGTTGACTGCAACGCCTAATGTAGCAACGCCTAATGTAATACACTCAGATCTTAAGTAATATCATCAATTAGAATAGAGTTGCTTTGAAGCACAAGCTCCCAACCATACACACTCCAAGTACCAACACCACCTTCGACCCCAGTTCCCACACCCCCTCCGACCCCAGTACCCACACAACCTTCGACCCCAAGGTATATTGATACTCTATGATTTTACCTTTTTTGAGATTTCATCTTGTCCTAGACGAAAGTTTCTTTACTACATTAGGCGTTGTTACATTTGGCGTTGACTGCAACGCCTAATGTAACAACGCCTAATGTAATACACTCAGATCTTAAGTCATATCATTAATTAGAATAGAGTTGCGTTGAAGCACAAGCTCCCCACCATACACACTCCAAGTACCCACACCGCCTTCGACCCCCGTACCCACACCCCCTTCGACCCCAGTACCCACACAACCTTCGACCCCAAGGTATATGGATACTTTATGATTTTAACTTTTTGTGGGGATTTCATCTTGTCCTAGACGAAAGTAACTTTATTACATTAGGCGTTGTTACATTTGGCGTTGACTTCAACGCCTAATGTAACAACGCCTAATGTAATACACTCAGATCTTAAGTAATATCATTAATTAGAATAGAGTTGCGTTGAAGCACAAGCTCCCCATCATACACACTCCAAGTACCCACACCGCCTTCGACCCCAGTACCCACAACCCCTCCGACCCCAGTACCCACACAACCTTCGACCCCAAGGTATATGGATACTTTATGATTTTAACTTTTTGGGGGGATTTCATCTTGTCCTAGACGAAAGTAACTTTATTACATTAGGCGTTGTTACATTTGGCGTTGACTGCAACGCCTAATGTAACAACGCCTGATGTAATAAACAGGTTTATTACATTTGGCGTTGTATTATATTAGAGGTTGCCACATATATGGGCTGCATGATGCTTCCACGCAGAGCTGAATCCGGCCCGCACACTAGTACTGGTAAACTGCTTAGAGGATCTAAGCCTGTCCAGGAACCGCGGTGCAAGACCATGCTAATAAACCCTATTGGTTTCATTGGGCGACTGGGCTTGAGAAGTCATTTCATCTCAATGTCGGGTAAAAATCCCACAAAATTGGAAGCAACGTCTCCAAAATGACCTTTACAGTGTTGACGGGGACGTTAAACCTCAAATCAAACAAAAAACAGACATGTGACCGGCCCTTGACCATCGGGGCTTGATTGGATAGATTGGGCTACATGATGCTTCCACGCATAGCTGAAACCGACGGCACATTAGTTCTGGTAAACTGCTTAGAGGTTCAAAGCCTGCCAAGGCAATGTGGTGCGAGTCGGACCGTCCATGCTGATATACTTTACGACAGGGCTTGAGGTGTCATTTTAAGTCAATGTCGGATAAATAAATGAAATTAGTGAATTAATTTTGAAAATGCCGTTTAAAAATAATAATATCAAATCGCATTCAGAACCACACATAAAAATTCTTCATCTAAAAAGTTTCATGTTTACAGTTTAACATAAAAGAATTTTATCAATTTACCCCAAAAAATGACATTAGAATCTTATACCTTATGAGTTTGGAGTGGTCCATTTTTTATTCTGTTTTCTTTGTGACAATTTTACAAATATATATGTACTTTAAGTAAGCAGTGCAGACCCAGATAAGACGCCTCGTTTTAGGGCTTCTGATCTTGGCCTACACTGCCAATTCCCCAAATACGGGGCGCTAGGTATATATGGGTTAACATTTTGTTGACGCGAAAGAAAAAAGAATGAAATAAATATGAAAAATTAGAATCAATGCCTGGAATTAACATAATAAAAGTTATAGCGACTTAGCATGAAAACAAAAGTTCGCGATCCCGTTAGATAGTGAACCTGAGATCTTATTGGATATCCGCCAGTAGGTGCTTCGATTAGGTATTGTCAATTGAAGCCCCGCCTTCTTTGTCGTGAACAGGGATGCTAATCCAGCCCCAGAGGTGTAAATCTGAAATGAACCTCACACTAACACGCCCATGAATTTTTAATGAATCTCTATACCGGTATGTGCCTGTTTGATGGTCAATGCGGCTAGTATGATTGCTTAATCCTTGTCCTGCTGAGACCGGATATGCCTTGTCTTTCAAACAATGTGGGTCCGGATCAGATGGCTTCTGAAGAAGCCATCTGATCAGGATCTACACTGGCATACAGTTTATGAATTGTAGCAATAAATTACATCAAGTAATTTGATTGGCTGATAATCAGTAGTGGGTGTGGTATATTTAAATATTCAGCAGGACAAGGGTTAATTGCAGACGACAGCGCAATATGGGGAAACCATTATTCACCCAGTTGCGCCGTAGATGCCCTTCAAAAAGCACTCAAAAAATCGAATTTTGGGCTGAGGCGTGGGGGTTTAAGGTGTCCAACACTAAAATTAAAGCCATACATTTTAGACGTAAAAAAAAAACATCGACACCTCCAAATTCGATAAACTATTTGGCAAAAAACTTGAATTTGTGGACAATGTAAACTTTCTAGGGATGATCCTTGATTAAGCACTCAGATGGGATGAGCATATAAAACAGCTCATCCTAAAATGTAAGAAGGACCTAAACATTCTTCGTTTGGTCACGGGCACGACTTTTGGTGCTGATAAACATACCCTTATCAACCTATACAAAGCCCTCATCTTAAGTAAACTAGATTATGGCGCACAAGCCTATAACTCTGCCGTACAAGCCCAACTTAAAAAGCTCGACACAGTACAAAACCAAGCCCTTCGTATTGCAACAAGGGCATTTATATCCACCCCGATTAATGCACTCGAAGTAGAATGTGGCATAAAACCACTTTATTTAAGAAGAGAGGAATTAATCCTAAAATATTGGGCACGTTCCTCGCCATTGGGTAAAAATCTGCCCGTAAATGACCTCATTGGGGAACATGGGTGCCAAACTACTAAAAAGGCACACCAATACCGAACATACCTAAGGACATCGAACCACCCCATTATAGAAACAAGTGTGACTTAAAGCACAACCCACCCTCCTGTACAATCAAGGACATCATTGGAAAAAAGGCGAAAATGACATAAAAATTATGAAACAAAGTAGTATAAACTATATAGAAAAAAATCATAGGGGTAGATTACAGATATATACGGATGGCAGCAAAGATATTGAAAAACAAACAGCAGGAGCAGCAGTTTCGGTCCCTGATGAAAACTTGAATATCGAACTCAAAACCAATCCGAGCCTGTCGATATTTACTATTGAACTGATAGCAATAGAACATGCCATTAAATGGATCATCGATAAGAACATCCCGGAGGCAGTCATACTTACAGACTCCCTCAGCTCAATACAAGCCCTCCAATCTGGCCAATCAAAAACAAGACCAGATAAAATAAACAAAATACTTCTACTATTAGACTCAGCTAAAGACAAAGGCAACAATATCTACCTGGAATGGATTCCATCCCATGTAGATATCCCAGGTAATGAAATGGCAGACTCAAGTGCCAAATCAGCAATGACAAACGGTATTAACGATCAGACCTTACCGACCAAAACCGGTAATTAACCAGGCCATTATGACAAAATGGCAAAAATTATGGGACAACCCACAAAGTAAAGGTCGCTTCTACCATAGACTGGAACCTAAGGTTAAAAATACTATCACCCATTACAGCGATAACCGAAAACATGACGCAGTTTACACACGTTTGCGTCTAAACCATAGTAAACTAGGGACCCATTGTGTATTTAATCAAAACCACATCAAATGTAACAGATGCGATAAAGATGAACAAAATGACATCAAACATATCCTTTTCCACTGTGAAGGAAATGCAGAACCCAGACAGGAATTAAAAGCTGCACTGTTTATATTGGGATACAACACTTTTGATGAACGAGACCTACTTAACCCCCCACGAAACATTAGGCCTCAGATAGTTGAGGCAATCATTACATTTTTGAAAGACACTGAGCTATTCGATAAAATATAGACAGCTGCAGTATAAAAGAGTAACCATGTAATACTAATCCAAGTTTATTTCTCTTCCAGCGCTGGAATCCTTTCATGCAGCGATCATTAATACTGCATGTTTCTTTCTCTTACAGACACAGCCTCCAATAACCACCTGGCCCTATCCAATAACACCATATATCCTTGCCCCCAGGGACTCGGGGGAGGGTGTCCGGAGACGGGATTCCCCCACTCTCTAAACTAGATCATAAAGCAATATGAATCTTTCAATCTAAATATGCTGGGCGTGGAACTAAGGTTTCTAGGTTTCAATCAGAGAGCCAACCAATGCTGCTAACGTTAGGTTACTGACTGCGGAAGGCAATCTGGTTCCCTGTGCTTTGTTCCATAACCAGTCTTTAATTCAATCATTGCAATAAGGAAGCTTCACTATCTAATTATGCTGGGCGTGGGACTAAAGTTTCTAGGTTTCAATCAGAGAACCAACCAATGCTGCTAACGTTAGGTTACTGACTGCGGAAGGCAATCTGGTTCCCTGTGCTTTGTTCCATAACCAGGGGCGGGGGCTTAACCAACCCACCGGCCTCTCGCTGGCCGCGGGCGCTCGATCGTCGTTGCTGGGTGCGTGATGTTTGGACATTGGTTTCCGCCACATGCTCCTGGCTCCGGGCGTGACAGGCGTGTCGCGGTACGCGTCGGGTACGGATACATATAAATTTCTCTCTAAAAAAATTGCTCAAATCAACAATTGCGCCTGGTCGTGATTACGTGCTTGCTGGGGCATGGGTTGGTTGCAACCTAGGTGGGGGCACTTTCCAAATCAGACCGTGACAGCTTTGTGCTTCTGGCCTGCGCCGTCGCGAACAGGTGAATTATTTTTACTAAGAATATAACAGTGCTGCTTATGCTACCCAACCCATACATATAGGCCCCACTCTCATATTTCTGCCTCTCCGTGCACCCGGAGGCTTCGGGCTGGTGCCCCTGGGGACATGATTCCCCCACCTTGGGCGGACTGGCCGTTCCCGGGGCGGTGGCCCGGGGTCCTTGGTTGCATGGGTGCGGGGGGGGGGGACACAAAACCCACACATGCTTACATAGTGGTTACATGAGCTCTGCTTCTATCCCTTACAGACCCTACCCTACATGACTTGGACTAGAGCCGGTTGAGCGGGGCGCTGTGGTTGCGGCTAATTTGCTTTGCACTTATGAGTGCTCCGCCGACGTAACACATCGGCGATAGACAAGTCTAAACTTAGGCTTATGTAACCCTAACCCTAGCCCTAACCCTAACCCTAACTCCAATATACACTAATCATAATTTCTCTTGCAGGTACACGGCGATCCTTGACGGGGCACCCCACTATAACTCGTGTAGGACACCTACCGAGAAGTCATCAGCTGGGTGCCCAGAAGGCTGCCTCGTTGAGGCCCCCTTGGGGACACCCTCCTGATGGAACCCGGAAATATGCGAAGCGAAGACGGCATGGCTTTCAGAACGGAGCATACATTCCTGGAATAGGTCAAGTACAGAACAATGTAACAGGCGGGGCAACGGTAAAGACCAAATTTGTTAGGGATTTGGACACAGGAAGACCCTTAAAAAGCCTTTTAGACCGACCGTTCAAAATAAAATAAAAGCGAAATTGCACATATTTCCAGACACTTATCCTACACCTGGGCAAGACAACAGCCCCATCAACACGTCTGGGAGTCATAAGGATAATTACCAGCCTTCGGAGAATATCATCTCCGATTCTTATCCCATCCCTGGGCAAGGACAAGAGGGTCTGATCAGTGACCACACCAACGACACCAGTCCAACTAAGGACTTAAGCCTTACATTCTTCTGCATCTTAAGCTCCCATAATGAGTAACCATGTAATACTAATCCAAGTTTATTTCTCTTCCAGCGCTGGAATCCTTTCATGCAGCGATCATTAATACTGCATGTTTCTTTCTCTTACAGACACAGCCTCCAATAACCACCTGGCCCTAACCCAATAACACCATATATCCTTTCCCCCAGGGACTTGGGGTTGTCCGGAGATAGGAGATAGGATTCCCCCACTCTCTAAACTAGATCATAAAGCAATATGAATCTCTCAATCTAATTATGCTGGGCGTGGGACTAAGGTTTTTAGGTTTCAATCAGAGAGCCAACCAATGCTGCTAACGTTAGGTTACGAACTGCGGGAGGCAATCTGGTTCCCTGTGCCTTGTTCCATAACCAGTCTTTAATTACATGTAGATGCCCAGAACTGTGTTCAGGACATCCTGAATGCATTGGGTTTGCAGATCCGTATATGCCAAAAGTGCTTGTATGTAGTTTGGCGTGTGCGGATTTGTGAACCTACATATTCCTGTTCAGGCGCACTGGTCGCTATGGCTGTGTGTGCCGGAAAATGATTTATATTCATTGGTTCTCTCGATTTTGGCAGGCAGTTTCATCTGTGTGTCTGGGTCGGGAGAAACAACTGAGGTAGCATATAAGTTTCTCTCTTAACAAATCATTCAAATCAAAAATTGCGCCTGGTCGTGATCGCGTGCTTGCTGGGGCATGGGCTGGTTGCAACCTAGGTGGGGGTTATCCCAATCAGACCGTGACCGCGTTGTGCTTCTGGCCTGCGCCGTCGCGAACAGGTGACTTATTTTTACTAAGAATTAAACAGTGCTGCTTATTCTGCCCAACCCATAGATATAGGCCCCATTCTCATATTTCTGCCTCTCCGTGCACCTGGGGGCCTCGGGCTGGTGCCCCTGGGGACATGATTCCCCCACTTTGGGCGGACTGGCCGTTCCCGGGGCGGTGGCCCGGGGTCCCCGGTTGCATGGGTGCGGGGGGAACACAAAGCCCATAGATATAGGCCCCATTCTCATATTTCTGCCTCTCCATGCACCTGGGGGACACGGGCTGGTTCCCCCTTGGGACATGATTCCCCCACTTTGGGCGGACTGGCCGTTCCCGGGGCGGTGGCCCTGGGTCCCCGGTTGCATGGGTGCGGGGGGAACACAAAACCCACACATTCTTATACAGTGGTTACATGAGCACTGCTTCTACCTCTCACAGACCCTACCCTACATGACTTGGACTAGAGCCGGTTGAGCCGAAGCGGGGCGCTGTGGTTGCGGCTCATTTGCTTTGCACTTATGAGTGCTCCGCCGACGCAACACATCGGTGATAGACAAGTCTAAACTTAGGCTTATGTAACCCTAACCCTAACCCTAACCCTAACCCTAACCCTAACCCTAGCCCTAACCCTAACCCTAACTCCAATACAATCATAATTTCTCTTGCAGGTACACGGGGATCCTTGACGGGGAATCCCACCATACCTCGTGTAGGACAGCTACCGAGAAGTCATCAGCTGGGTGCCCAGAAGGCTGCCTCGTAGAGGCCCCCTTGGGGACACCCTCCTGATGAAACCCGGAAATGTGAGAAGCGAAGACAGCATGCTGTCAGAACGGAGCATACATCTCTGGAGTAGGTCAAATACAGAACAATTTAATAGGCGGGGCAACGGTAATGACCAATTTTGATAGGGATTTGGACACAGGAAGACCCTTAAAAAAGCCTTTTAGACCGACCGTTCAAAATGAAATAAAAGCGAAATTGCACAATGGCTGGTTAGCCACATACTCGCCTTTGCCTAACCACATAACTTTTCACCACTCAAAGACACGCCTATGTGTAAACATTATAATTCTAACCACACTGATCCTGAACAAAAGAGGGTTACAACACTACCACATACAATCAGAACTAATCCATAATGTATTACAATCCATATATCCCCAATATGATATCCTCCTTCACGTAGGATGAGATAATGATATGCAAATATGGCGGTCCGGTCCCAATTGACCCACTTACGAATTCATAAGAACTCGACATCCTACGTCGATGAAAGCATCACCTTTTCAGAAACTGAAAAACTAAGAAGCAAAATTGGATTGACCTCCTTTCGCATCCTCCGCGATAGAAGTCACCAACTGCACACTGATTGGCTGAATTAACTACAAACTACGAGAAAAGCAATAACCAAAACACCAACATATGACATCCCAACGCGACGAAATTAGGGGCCAGTAGTACATGGTACTACCAAGATTATCCTTGTAGAGACCTGGGGGGTGGCGACACAGCATAGGCGTGTTCTCAAGGTGGTAGAGCACGGGTACTATGACATTTTGCAATAGCCGAAATTGGCTGGTCTAATAGTAACCCTTCCTGGCTCACTTTTGGCCGCCGTTCAAAATTCAAAATTACATGCATTATCACCCTTTAACAAGCACCGTGTCCAAAGGCGTTTTCTCTACCACGGCAGGGGTGGGGGTAGAGTCTAATGGAAGCCAAAACCGATAATGCATGAGAAGCTTTTTTCCTCGGTCAGACAAGGGCTGTGTACTGACACATTTTGCAGCCGGAATTGGCAACGTGTCACCACATTCTAGAGCCCGACCATTGGTCTGCATCTGCATTCAAAATTCGAACCCCACCAGAGGACTGCCCATTTTACAGGACAAACGCTTAACATTGGGTGCGTTCTGTGCCTACATGACATCTTGAGCGGGGGATGTGGGAGGTGGGATTGACCTACTTCTCACGTCCTCCGCGAAAGAAGTCACCTAACTCCCAATCGGCTAGCTGATAACTGTCAAGCAGTCAGCATATTGGCAGCCTAGGGAAAAGAGCAGTACCTACAACTAATCCCAGATGGCGAACTGGGGGTAGCCCCTATGTGTCCATGGCGCCCGGTTACCTTAAAAACAACCGTCAGACCAACATATGACATCCCAACGCGGCGCAATTAGGGGCCAGTAGTACACGGTACTACCAAGATTATCTTCGTAGAGACCTGGGGGTGGCGACACAGCATAGGCGTGTTTTCAGGGTGGTAGAGCACGGGTACTAGGACATTTTGCAATAGCCGAAATTGGCTGGTCTAATAGTAACCCTTCCTGGCTCACTTTTGGCCGCCGTTCAAAATTCAAAATTACATGCATTATCACCCTTTAACAAGCAACGTGTCCATAGGCGTTTTCTCTACCATGGCAGGGGTGGGGGTAGAGTCTAATGGAAGCCAAAACAGATAATGCATGAGAAGCTTTTTTCCTCGGTCAGACAAGGGCTGTGTACTGACACATTTTGCAGCCGGAATTGGCAACGTGTCACCACATTCTAGAGCCCGACCATTGGTCTGCATCTGCATTCAAAATTCGAACCCCGCCAGAGGACTGCCCATTTTACAGGACAAACGCTTAACATTGGGTGCGTTCTGTGCCTACATGACATCTTGAGCGGGGGATGTGGGAGGTGGGATTGACCTACTTCTCACGTCCTCCGCGAAAGAAGTCACCTAACTCCCAATCGGCTAGCTGATAACTGTCAAGCAGACAGGAGTCAGCATATTGGCAGCCTAGGGAAAAGAGCAGTACCTACAACTAATCCCAGATGGCGAACTGGGGGTAGCCCCTATGTGTCCATGGCGCCCGGTTACCTTAAAAACAACCGTCAGACCAACATATGACATCCCAACGCGGCGCAATTAGGGGCCAGTAGTACACGGTACTACCAAGATTATCTTCGTAGAGACCTGGGGGTGGCGACACAGCATAGGCGTGTTTTCAGGGTGGTAGAGCACGGGTACTAGGACATTTTGCAATAGCCGAAATTGGCTGGTCTAATAGTAACCCTTCCTGGCTCACTTTTGGCCGCCGTTCAAAATTCAAAATTACATGCATTATCACCCTTTAACAAGCAACGTGTCCATAGGCGTTTTCTCTACCATGGCAGGGGTGGGGGTAGAGTCTAATGGAAGCCAAAACCGATAATGCATGAGAAGCTTTTTTCCTCGGTCAGACAAGTGCTGTGTACTGACACATTTTGCAGCCGGAATCGGCAACGTGTCACCACATTCTAGAGCCCGACCATTGGTCTGCATTTATATTTCAAAATTCGAACACCGCCAGAGGACTGCTCATTTTACAGGACAAACGCTTAACATTGGGTGCGTTCTGTGCCTACATGGCATCTTGAGCGGGGTATGGGAGAGGTGGGATTGACCTACTTCTCACGTCCTCCGCGAAAGAAGTCACCTAACTCCCAATCGGCTAGCTGATAACTGTCAAGCAGACAGGAGTCAGCATATTGGCAGCCTAGGGAAAAGAGCAGTACCTACAACTAATCCCAGCTGGCGAACTGGGGGTAGCCTCTATGTGCCCTTGGCGCCCGGTTACCTTAAAAACATCCGTCAGTCGGTTAATTGGTGTGAAAGCTAAAACTATCCAACTTTTTTGTATGTGAGTGTGTTTGTTTTGTTTATTTTTTGGCTTTTTTTCCTCTGTTTATTTCTCTTCTTCTCGTGGAAACCAGGGACCATTTAGCAACAGAGTATTAAAAGCAATTAAGCTTTTAACAGTTCTGTCACACACCAGAGGTAATCAATCATGTTTCTATAATTGCCTATCCAAACTTTATACATCCCTTTGTGTTTTAAGATCTATTATTTGAAAATTTCAATAAATTTATTAATCAGCCACTTGCATAAGCAGCTTGTTTGTCAGCTATGTTTACAAATCAATTTAGGATCTTTTGTCCAACCAAACATATTAACCATCTGTCTACAGATGATATTAATAACAATTGGTATAATCAGCCTAACATCACACACTTGATGTGGAAACTGTTGATCCTTTGAAGATTTTTTCTTTTGTATTCAGACTTCAGCTGACCAAAGACAACACCTTTATACATGAGTAATGATATTGTTTGCTAGTTTGTTTGATAAGAATTTGGTCCCTGGTTCCAAAATTACATCAAACTATTTTTGCCACATGTTTGGTCTTTTGTTTATAAGTATCTATTGTATTAACAAATGTTTACCCTCAGCAATGTACACAAAAAAAAAACAAAAAAAAAAACGTCAAAGCTGGATTTGAAGAAGAAGAAGATAGCAAATTAAGAGTCTCTTCTTTCCCTTTCCATATAATCTTCTCTTCAGATCTCTCCTCTGACACTGTACATAAAACCTGTCTTGTCTTTGTATAATCTTCACCTTCCTTTTCAGCATGTAAATAGTATGTTAAGAATTAACTTAATCATGTAAAACTGTTAACTTCCATGAAAAACTATGTTCTCGTACGGTTTTCATTCTGATTATAATAATCATATTTTAAGCCTGTCTTTTCTTAGTATAATCTTCACCATCCTTTTCAGCATGTAAATAGTATGTCTTTATCATTATTATTATGATTGTCATCTTTTGCTATTATTATAATCATTATCATAACCATTATTATCTTATATCATATGTTGTCTCAGTGTTGAAAGCAAGACTTGCGACCAGTCTTCTTCCTCTGAACTTTAAGCCGTGTGTGTTCCTGCATGGAAACCTGCATAGGCATGCTCCATTTGCAGCCTTAGTCAAATGGCCAATATCAAGCGGCAAAAAGAAAGAGCACTATTGAATCACTTATCGCTCATGAGCAAAGTATAGAAATCACGATTTGCAGTCGTATTGGCACTGATTTCTACACATTTTCAGCTCATTCATCGATCAGCCTTTTAAATTCCAAAATAACAGGCAGTGCTTCATTTTTCTATGGTCGGGCACCGGCAGCTCAACGCCATTTGCTCTTGTTGGACAAACTGCCACGATTTGCAGCCCAGAAGCACTTAACATATGTCTTGTTGTGGAGCTATGGAGTTCTGTCCGCTTGACCATGGCAGACATAAAAACCTAAACGAACGAACGAACCATGCATTTTTTTATTCAAGTGGAAAATGATGATGATGTGTTTTGGAAAGTTTACTTTTAGTTATCCAAAGGCTAACCAGACTAAACTGGTCCTTCTTATTTAATTTAAGGAAAAGTTCGAAAACTCTATTTCAGCTATGTAAATTTTGCTCCCCTCACATAATATCATAGAGTTAAACTTGGGCTTACATGGACTGCTCTAAAACATAGTGGGTACTTTTTTTCGAACGAGACCCAATATCTGCTTTAAGAACAGAAATATCTTTTTTTTTTCATCGGAAAATTTTGATTTTTAGTGCAGTAAAGTTTACAAAATATTGAATAGGCGGATTTTTGTAATGGATCCCGTAAATAGGTAATAAATAAATAAAATAAAATAATAATACAAACAAACAAAACCAAATATATAAATAAATAAAAAACACTGTTCCCAGAAAAGATATTTATTTCGACTGGTTTGGTTTTTGCGGTTTTTGCCCATTACGAAAACAAAAGTCTATTCCAGTATATTGAAAATTTTACTAACCAAAAATGAAAATTTTCAGAGGAAAAGTTTTTATATTTTTCACATTTTTGCTCAAAGTAAAAAATTCGGGAAATCGAGACGGTTCTAAAGAATATCCACAATTTATGCTTTTGAGCAAAAAATAAGAAAAATAATGTTTACCCCTGTAAACGCAAGTTTTACTGAAAAAGTTGGGTTTAAGGGGATCAAACTTATAAAGGCGTAATTTCGTGATGACAGCAACTTCATGAAGTTGTCTGGAGGTTTTTGGAATAGCATTCTCAAAAGTTGTTTTAATGATACCTAACGCATTCCAGTTACTGTATGAAGATGTGTTAGTTTTAAACGTTTTCAATAGGAAGCTATTCGTAAATTATGAAATTAGTTTACCGGTGAAATATGAGCTTTAATTTGGAACAAATACATTTTTGGTAACAAATATGCATCACGACACTTGTTAACTTTGTTACAATAAAATTCTTAGTGCCTGTACATGATCGTTATACTTGTTAGTTGCTGTTCTAAAATTCCATGAAAGAATATACATTTATATTGTGGGTACTCGTTGGAACCGCCTCGATGAGGCGGTTCTAACGTGTACCCACAATCTATATTTTGAGCAAAAATAAGAAAAATATCATTTTCGGCAGAAAATGTATTTGTATAGGCGTATAAGACAATGTATTTGTATAGGCGTATTTTCCTAATGCGGGGAGAGGGGGGGGGGGGGGGGGGGGCGGGGAGGGTAATCAATTTTACGGGGCCAAAATCCTAGTCTTTGGAAGACAAACAAACAATTTGTTCAGTCTGCAGAAAGAGTTGTAACTCATCAGCGCAACGTCTCCGAGAGCATAACAATATGTCGTCTTAATGGTCTATTCTTACTATGTAAGCCCCACTACTTTCTACATATATCTTTTAATAACTAATTTTAACTAAAATATTTCCAGGTTTCTTTATTGTCATGTTGTACAGTAAAACACACATGTTTTGAAATAAAACACCTGATGCTCTGAAAACGTGTTTTTGTGTTTTAAAAGTGTAACAAGGCTGAAAACACGTGTTACGCATTTTCAAATAAAACACGTGTTTTAAGTGTTTTGGATTAAAACACCCGTGTTTTTCAAAACACAAACACGTGTTTTAAAAGTGTAACAGAAAGATGTTTTCTATCGTATTTTGATTCAAAACACCCACTTTTACAGTGAAGTGATTAGAAAAACTCCACTGCTTTTGACTAAAAAACCCGAATTTTTTTCACTCATATATGCATTACTGTGTAACTAATACATTCCTAGTAACTGTGTTAAGATGTTTTGGTTCGCACACCCAATAATGAATGTCTGTGTTACAAACTATTCGAAATCCTCCAGACACCTCATTGACATTGGTGTTCAGTAAAGCCTTGGCTCCCGCCCATCGGGGCTTGGAGAAATAGATTGGGCTGCATGATGCTTCCAAGCAGAGCTGAAACCGACCCCACATGAGTACTGGTAAACAGCTTAGGAGGTCTAAGCCTGCCCAGGCCTGCCAGGTACGAGTCGAACCGTCCATGCATATAAACCCTATTGGTTTCATTGGGTGACAGGGGTTGAGATTGTCATTTCATCTCAATGTCGGGTGAAAGTCTCACAAAATTGGAAGCAACGTCTCCAAAATGACCTAAATAGTGTTGCCGGAACGTTAAACCTCAAATCAAACAAACAGGTACAGTGAAAGCAGATAACATGTATCATGATACATATTGTAATCCTCCAGTCAACAGCAATATCAATGAGGTGTCTGGAGGATTTCGAATAGGTTGTAGCACAGACTTTCACTAATTGGCGTACTAAACAACACATCTTAGCACAGTTACTAAGAATGCACAGTTTATATATAATTTTAGAATTTCAAGTTTTCAAGTCAACAGCAGTGGAGGTTTTTAATTACTTCTTACGTGGAATTTTAGAACAAAACTTTCAAGTATAACGATCGTGTACAGACACTAAGAATTTAATTGCCCACAATTTGTTTTTGAGCAGAAATTGTATAATGTAAACCCCTGCAAACCCCTGTATAATGTAAACCCCTGCAAACCCCTGTTTCACTATATAAAAGTAGGGTTAAAGGGGGTCAAAATTATATATGACACATGTTGGGTCGACATGTCTTTAAACCACAGCGTAGCCACGGTAGATCGCGAAAAAAACGTTTCCAACAAGGAAAGTTGATAAAATATGCATAGCAATGGTTTTAGCGTTTTGGTTTTACGGCCCTTTCAAAATTATTTCATTTATATCGAACCGATCTTTAATAACCGGTGTACCCGAAGAAAACCAACATCATCTTCCGCTGAAGATCTCGGCGTCTCACCTGCGACATAGGCTAGACCACAGCGATGATAAACCGGTCGATAAAAGTAAACAAAATTTAACAATTAACAATTCAATAATCCTTTCGCCCCGTAACTGTTTTATGTTACGGTAGAGGCATATAAGTATTGGTCGAGTCTCCCCAACCACTTCCGCTTTGGGCGGTAGGGCTTGAGATGTCATTTCATCTCAATGATGGGTAGTCCCATATGAAATGACATATATATATAATGTTGACACGGACGTTTAGCCTCAAATCAAACAAAGAAACGTAACTCCTTAGATAGTATTTGATGCAAGACTTGCAACACAGTTCAGAAACGCACTGTCCATGTGCATAAAGGGAACAGGATTCTGAGCCGGCCCCTTATTTCACATTTTGGCCACATGCGTTGCATACATTTAGAAAACACACCTATTCAAATATACTGAAAACATAGTGCAGTTTATATTTTACTTTTGGTCCTTTGAGATCAGCGTGAATATTCTGAGAAATCAGAAATGAATTATTGCTTTAGACTCATATTCTAGACAGGTTTTAATTATTTGGACCCCATTTTGATTTATATCAGTCGTTGAATCGACAGTCTATTCGAAATTCGCAAAATTGCAGTATGTTTCCTCTGGCTTTCTTTGCCGGATCATTACAGGGTCACTGATGAGGCTTTATTAGCCAAAACTACGTAGTATGTTTTTTTTTTTTTTTTTTTTTTTTGTTTTTTTTTTTTTGGTTTGGGTTTTACGGCCCTTGCAAGATTATTTCACTCATATCGAGCCGATCGATAATCAGAGGTGGGCGAAAACCGGAGTACCCGGAGAAAAACCACCTGACCTTCCGTTGCAGAACTTGGCGTCTCACACGTGGCCCGAGCGAGGCTCGAACCTACGGCGGTGAGAGACCTAATGACTAAGAGTCAGCGCTCTTATCCACTAGGCCACGGAGGCCCGTCTACGTAGTATGACCAATCTTCTTTCTTATGAATTTTTTCATTGCTCTTAAAGGAACTCATTTTTTATTTTTATTTGCCTTCACTGCAGCTGGTGTTTTGCCGTGTGGCGGCCGTAAAACGTCTCCCCGTACATCAACCATAGTGCAGTTTATATTTTACTTTTGGTCCTCTGAGATCAGCGTGAATACTCTGAGAAATCAGAAATAAATTATTGCTTTAGACTCATATTCTAGACAGGTTTTTAATTATTTGGACCCCATTTTGATTTATATCAGTCCTTTAAATCGACTGCCTATTCGAAATTCGCAAAATTGCAGTATGTTTCCTCTGGCTTTCTTTGCCGGATCATTACAGGGTCACTGATGAGGCTTTATTAGCCGAA
The DNA here is from genome assembly GCA_963580285.1 of Lucinisca nassula. Taxonomy (NCBI): domain Eukaryota; kingdom Metazoa; phylum Mollusca; class Bivalvia; order Lucinida; family Lucinidae; genus Lucinisca; species Lucinisca nassula. Next base: position 110,733,729 of record OY757010.1, read on the forward strand.
ACTACGTAGTATGACCCATCTTCTTTCTTATGAATTTTTTCATTGCTCTTAAAGGAACTCATTTTTTATTTTTATTTACTGCCAAAAAATGATTTTTTTTCAGATAAAACTTCTGATATTTCTGCTTAAAATAAATTGTGGGTACTCCTTATAACCGCCTTAAAGACATCAATTAGCACAAAACATTTTCGTCATGGCTCCCAGTGAAATCTGCCGTGTAGTGCAGATTTCAGTAATAGTTATAGAATGAATCATTGATTTGGACACCAGAACATGAAAAATAGTTTTCATATTTCGTCGACAGCCGTATCATTCAGACTACGATACCGTCGACCGTCGTATCTCTGGCAATCGACGTCCGTATCCCGATATTTTTCAAAGGTCCATAAAATCTCCCAGAGTGCATGAATTATGCCAAACACACTTTGTTGCAGAAGCGTACACGATAGATAAAATATATAAGGCGTTTTATTGCTTTCGTACCTTTCATAATGTATTACAGTACCGATATTCTATGAAAACTGATTGTTTCGAAGGAATCGGTACTTTATAGTGTTTTTCAGCGTCACAACTTTCTATAAGTGAACAGACAAATAACAAGATTCTCTTTTAAATATCGACAGCGTTCGTTAACGTTAAAACTTACGTTTTCGCCTATTCAAGGGTGTCAAAAAGCACGTTGTCCCTCTGTCGACATCCGTACCGCTCGGTCGAAAACCGTATTTCTCGGTCGACAGCAGCTTAACGCAGTACCAGCTCGGTCGACAACACGGGTAAAGAAATTGGTATTACCCCCGTGCCGATGTTGTTCATAATTCGATGAATGCTAAATAAATTACCTTTATTATTTAAATTTACATTATTTCCCATCCATCATATAACGAAAAATCTTGTTTAAGGGTTACAATAAAACTAGAAAACAAGCGCATGCAGTTTTCCTACTGACAGCGGAACAGCGTCGTTGGCGCCATAATGTTTCCATCGTCCAATCATATTGAAGAGAACAATATTTTCGGCATCACTGGCATCGCAGAGTGTAAATTTCTTTTCACGAGTTTTGAAAAATCAGCAGAATGACAATGACTTATATTTACACCATTTTCTATTCATCAGTTTGATGAAACTTTATTAAGAATACTGTAAACCAAGGAAATAAAAATACACCACAACTTCATTATAACACGGTTCCTTATAACACGGTTTTGGATATAACACGGTTTCAAGATGGACCCCAAAATGTATAGATAATACAGAAAAATGACTATTTATTGTCATTTTTATGTATAATCTATACATTTTTGTATGGATATAACACGCATGATGCTTCCACGCAGAGCTGAAACGAGTACTGGTAAACCGCTTAGAGGATCTAAGCCTGCCCAGGCAAAGCGGTGCGAGTCGGTGCTTATAAACCCTGGTTTCATTGGGCGGCAGGGCTTGATATGTCATCTTAATATGTCATTTCATCTCAATGTCGGGTAATAGTTCCACAAAATTGGGACGTTAAACCTCAAATCAAACAAAACACGATTGTTTAACTAACACAGTATCTGCTTTGGAGCCCGTTAATAGTGTCATAAAGAGGTGGTGTATTTCTCCTCAGCATAAACAGCACATTGGCATGGATGTTACTGGTTACCTATTTAACTCCGATCAAATCTTGTTTTGATGCAATATCACGTCACATGACAATTCTAGTTAAGGAAGTATTAATATTCCACAAATTTACACTGTGATTGTAATGGCCCCTGCCCATCGGGGCTTGAAGAAATAGATAGACGGCATGATGCTTCCATTCAGAGCTGAAACCGACCGCACAAGAGTACTGGTAAACCGCTTAGAGGATCTAAGCTGCCCAAGCAAAGCGGTGCGAGACGGACCGTCGACACTTATAACCCCTACTGGTTTCATTGGGCGACAGGGCTTGAGATGTCATTTCATATCCATGTCTGACGTACACTGTATTGATGGGGACATTAAACCTCGAATCAAACAAACAAACAAATTGTGATTGTAAACATATTTTTTAAACAGAATCATATTATAGCCCAAGATCAGGAATACTAACTAGGGCAAGAGAACCATGAGGGTCCTATATCGCTTACCTGAGCTAAAAGATTCAGAGTTTCAGGAAGTTCCAATCTTTCCCGAAGATTTATGCTGATGACAAGGTCTTCTTTGGTTGTCCAAGGTTTGTCAATGCAAGGAACACATATTTACCTAACAATCTACATGCATACTCTGCTCGGGCCCTGTTTGGACGCGATACTTTCTCAGTTACGGAAAATGAGGCTTTGTTCTTACAAGTACAAGACTTCATCTTAAAGTCAGGAAGACTGGGGTAAACGAACTAAAAAAAAACATTGTCCTAGAAAACCGCGGCAACATCTTGTGCATGCGAACCTTAACCTTTTACAAAACATGGTGCCAGTCAAAACATTTGTTCTTTCTGCTTACTCTCTAATTTGTTTCTCTCTCTTCATTACGATTGTCCTATGTTCACTATCATCTTAAATTATTGTGAAGGTATCGCCCCTTGGAGCGTCATTCGTGTGACAAAACCATTTTTTACATAAATCGTTCGCTTGCTGTGTTTGGCCTAACAATGTATGCGAATTTGCCTGCTATGACAAACGATCCACAGATGCTTAGGATTACCTCCTTGCCTTGTAAAGGTATAGCAGAAATGAATAAAACTTCCAACTTACATGTAATGGCACCTCAAGGATGTTTAGAATACGTAATACAGCAGCAAACTTTCGGAAGCACATCTTCAACACTCACGCTAAAAGTGTTCTTCTACAATCATGTACAAGTACCCATGAATCTCTCTCTCTCTCTCTCTCTCTCTCTCTCTCTCTCTCTCGCTCTCTCTCGCTCTCTCTCTTGGTTTTGTATATTGAGTGTCACTATTTAACCATTATTTGAATACACTGTATAAAAATACTTGAACCTAGGAAATGACTTCCATATAAGCACTGTGCTTACCGTCAGATCCTATGTCATTTTGCGTGTATGTATCTATGTATGTCTTTGTAAATTATTTGCAAATACATATTGTTTAAAACAAAATAGGTATTTTCAGCATTCAAGGGGGCGGCCGTGACTGTATTAGAGATAGGCAGACATCACCAGTTTTCAAACTCATCTGAACTTTCATTCCCGATATACTTATATGCTAGTTTCAAGAAGATTCGATCAAAACTAAAGGACTTATGCTGATGACAAGGTCACAGTTTTCAGCAATGATAGGGAAATAACTCTATGAGTAATGTGCCAACAATGTTGGTTTGCAAACACATTCAAGCTTATATCCCTAACTGACTTATATGTAAGTTCCAGGAAGATCCGTTCAAAACTTAGGGTCTTATGATAATGACAAGGTCAAAAATAGGCATTTTCTGCAATCAAACGGATGTAACTCTACGATAAATAGGCCAACCCCACCAGTTTTCGAACTCATCCGAGTTTTAATCCCTGACCTACTTGTTTGTAAGTTTCAAGAATATCAGCTCAAATCTGAAAGGCCTACGGTGATGACCATGTCAAAAATAAGCATTTTCAGCAAAGTAGGGGACATAACTCCGTGATAAATCGACTGACATAGCTAGTTTTCAAAATTATCCTAGCTTTTATCCCTGATCTACTTCCAAATAAGTTTCAGGAAGATCCGATGAAAACTGAAGGAGTTACAGTGATGACAAGGTCAAAAATAGGTATTTTCTGCCATCAAAGGGATGTAACTATGATAAATAGGCTGACCTCATCAGTTTTCGAACTCATCAAAGCTTTCATCCCTGACTTACTTACATGTACGTTTATAGAAGATCCAATAAAAACTGAAGGGACTACAGTGATGACAAGGTCAAATATGCATTTTGTGAAATCAAGGGGGACATAACTTTCTGAAATATAGGCCGATCTCATCAGTGTTTTTTAATCTCAGCCGAGGTTTTATCCCTTACTTACATGTTAGTTTAAAAAAAAGATCCGATGAAAACTGAAGGGGGTACAGTGATGACAAGGTCAAGCATTTTCAGGAAGGGGACGTAACTCTTATGATAGATAAGCCAATCTCACCAGCCAAGGTCAAAAATAGGCATTTTCTGCAATCAAACGGATGTAACTCTACGATAAATAGGCCAACCCCACCAGTTTTCGAACTCATCCGAGCTTTAATCCCTGACTTACTTGTTTGTATGTTTCAACAACATCCGATCAAAACTAAAGGGGCTTCGGTGATGACAAGGTTAAACAAGAGGCCCATGGGCCACAATGCTCACCAGAGCTCAGGGGGCCACTGCCCACTGGCAGCAATGTATTTTAATTAACCATGGAAGCCCTGTGCCCAAGGATGCTACAGATAAAATTTGGATCCAATCAGCCTAGTGGCTTCAGATTCTGATGTCGCTTGAATGTGTTGTTGCCTGACAATAGATGACAATTGACAATTTCCCATCTGTGGCAACAAATAGGCCAAAAGGAACATTATTAAAGGAACATTTCTATGAAAGTGGGGCAAAATATCTTGAAAGACACTAAAGTCATTGTTTTCAATTTTCCCCATTATAAGTCAATGGAAACTCTTAACTTGGCACAGCAAACAAACAAAAGAGCTAAATTTCATAAACTAGAGCTCAGGTGGACACTGCCCAATGGCAGACATGTATTAGAACATGATATGATTTTAATATACCAATTATAAAGTCTCCCAAACAAACCCCATACCCAAATGAGCACCCGTGTGGACTGTATCTGAAATATTAGGTGTTTTATAAAGTAAAGAGGGTGGGGCATGGACCCAATGGAGCCCTGGTTGGTGTCAATAAATGCATCTTATCAAAAGAAACAGAGACATATATGGTTTAGCAGTGGGGATATGTATGGTTCCTGAGATGCAAGGCCTTTTAAGCAATGGAGGGATTCGGGCATGGCAGATCCCAGAAAAGCCCAAGATTGTTGTCACTGAATATGTCTTATCATAACAACCAAGAGTATATATGATTAAACGGTGGCGATCTGAATGGTTTCTGAGATATTAGGCCCTTTTATGAGTGGCAGGATGAGAAATGGCCCCTGCGGACCTCCCAAGACGGGGATGGCTGAATGTGTCTATTAACAATGAACAAGAATATATGTGATTATAGGATGGGGATTTGAATGGTTTCTGAGATATGTGGCCTATTATGAAGTGGAGTCTTATCATAAGGAACAAGAATATATATGGTTAAGGGGTGGGGATCTGAACAGTTTCTGAGATATATAGATTTTAATGAAGTAAAGGGGTGGGGCATGCTGGGGGACCCCCATGCTGGTGTCACTGATTGCGTCTTATCACCAGGAACAAGAATATATATGGTTTAGGGTTGGGGCTCTGAACCGTTTCTCAGATATATGGTCTTTTGTGAAGTCAAGGGGTGGAGCATGGCCCGGGTGTGCCCTGGGTGACCCCTAGGTTGGTGTCACTGAATCAGTCTTATCATAAGGAACAAGAATATATATGGTTTAGGGGTGGGGATCTGTAAGGTTTATGGAATATTTGGCCTTTTATGAAGTGGAGGGGGTTGGGCATGGTCCCGGCACATCCCGGTGGACCCCCAAGTTGGTGTCACTGAATGCAACTTATCATAAGGAATGAGAATATATATGGCTTATGGGTGGGGATCTCAATGGTTTCTGAGATAAATGGCATTTAATGAAGAGAGGGTGGGGCATGTCCCCGACACATCCCGGGAGACCCACAGGTTGGTGTCACTTAATGTGTCTTATCATTAGGAACAAGAATATATATGGTTTAGGGGTGGGGATCTGAATGGTTTCTGAGATAAATGGCCTTTTATGAAGTGGAGGGGTCGGGGCATGTCCCCGGCATATCCCGGGGGACCTCTGGTTGGTGTCACTTAATGCATCTTATCATAAGGAACACGAATATATATGGTTTAGGGGTGGGGATCTGTAAGGTTTCTGAGATATAAGGCATTTTATGGAGTGGAGGGGCTGGGCATGGCCCCGGCACAACCAAGGGGACACCCAGGTTGGCAAAAAAGCATAGGGCTAAGAGAAGTTTACTCAAGGAACATTTCTATGTAAGTTTTGTCAAAATATCTACAAGGACTTGGCAGTAAATGCCATTTTTCAGTTTTCCCCATTATATGTCAATGGAAACTCTAAGTTGCCATAGCAACAAAACTAAAAGGCCAAATTTCATAAACCAAGAGGGCCATGATGGCCCTGGATCGCTCACCTGATCCATAGAGTAACAAGTGGGCCCAAGGGAGGGCCATTATTGACCCCAGGGCTATAATGTGCATAATGTTGAGGGAGGTCTTAAAAGGTGAAGCTTCATACCAAATATCAATAGTTTGAACAATCTAGGCAAAGGTCCACTAGATGGAGCTACACACCAAATATTAAAGACGTAGGTCTTGCAGTTGCAGAGAAAAAAAAATTTTTTAAAGATATTCCCTACATAAGCCTATGTAAAACCAAATGGCCCCAGAGCGGGGGCATTTTTGGCCTCGGGGCTATAATTTAAACAATCTTGATAGAGGTCCACTAGATGAAGCTTCACACCAAATATCAAAGACCTGGGCCATGCTGTTTCAGAGAAAAAGATTTTCAAAGATTATCTCTATATAAGTCTATGTAAAACCAAAGGGCCCCGGGGCAGGGGATTTGTAGCCTCGGGACTATAATGTGAACATTCTTGGTAGAGGTCAACCAGATGAAGCTCCATACCAAATATCAAAGACATGGGCCTTGCAGTTTTGGAGAAGAAGATTTTTTAAAGATTTCCCTATATAAAGCTATGTAAAACCAAAGGGTCTCGGAGCGGGGGCATTTTTGGCCCCAGGACTATAATTTGAACAATCTTGATAGAGGTCAACTAGATGAAATTTCACACCAAATATCAAAGACCTAGGTCTTGTGGTTTCAAGGAAGAAGATTTTTAAAGAATATCCCTATATAAGCCCATGTAAAACCAAAGGGCCCCGGGGCGGGGTCATTTTTGGCCCCAGCACTATAATTTGAACAATCTTGGTCGGGGTCCACAAGACGAAGCTTCATACCAAATATCAAAGAACTGGGCCTTGCGGTTTCAGAGAAGAAGATTTTTAAAAATTTTCCCTATATAAGCCCATGTAAAACCAAAAGGCCCCAGGCTGGGACATTTTTGACCCCAGCACTATAATTTGAACAATCTTGGTAGGGGTCCACTAGATGAAGGTTCATACTAAATATCAAAGTCCTGGGCCTTGCGGTTTCAGAGATGAAGATATTTAAAGATTTTCCCTATATAAGCCTATGTAAGACCAAAGGGCCCCGGGGAGGGGGCATTTATGGCCCATGCACTATAATTTGAACAATCTTGGTAGCGGTCCACTAGATGAAGCTTCATACCAAATATCAAAGACCTGGGCCTTGTGGTTTCAGAGAAGAAGATTTTTAAAGATTTTCCCTATATAAGCCCATGTAAAACCAAAGGGCCCCGGGGCGGGGGCATTTTTGGCCCCAGCACTATAATTTGAACAATCTTGGTAGGGGTACTCTAGATGAAGCTTCATATCAAATATCAAAGTCCTGGGCCTTTCGGTTTCAGAGGAGAAGATTTTTACAGATATTCCCCATATAAGCCCATGTAAAACCAAAGGGCCCCGGGCCGGGGGCATTTATGGACCCAGCACTATACTTTGAACAATCTTGGTAGGGGTCCACTAGATGAAGCTTCATACCAAAAATCAAAGACCTGGGCCTTGTGGTTTCAGAGAAGAAGATTTTTTAAGTTTTCGGTGAAAAAATCTATTTTTGGCTCCTGTGACCTATATGTGCAATGGACCGGAACCATTTGAACAACTTTGAAAGGGTACCACCTAAGGATCATTCCTGTGAAGTTTGGTCAAAATTCAATCAGTGGTCTAGGAGGAGATGTCGTTTGAAGAAATTGTTTACGCACAGTTGACAGACAAAAAGTGATCCTAATATTAAACACAAGAGGGCCATGATGGCCCTGGATCGCTCACCTGATCCATAGAGTAACTAGAGCTGTCAGTGAAACTGACTAGGACCCCGGCAGCGCTATCAGAAATTTGTGGACGGACAGACGGACAGACAGACGGACGGACAGAGTGATTACTATAGGGCACCCACACTTTCAGTGTGGGGCCCTAACAAGTGGGCCCTGGGTAGGGCCATTATTGACCCCAAGGTTATAATGTGCATAATGTTGAGGGAGATCTAAAAAGGTGAGTCTTCATACCAAATATCAACAAAGGCGATAATTATCCCCTAGATGAAGCTCCATACCAAATATCAAAGACATGGGCCTTGCAGTTGCAGAGAAGATGATTTTTAAATATTTCCCTATATAAGTCTATGTAAAACCAAAGGGTCTTGGGGCGGGGGCATTTTTCGCCCAAGGGCTATAATTTGAACAATCTTGATAGAGGTCCACTAGATGAAATTTCACACCAAATATCAAAGACCAAGGCCTTGTGGTTTCATAGAAGAAAATTTTGAAAGATTTTCCCTATATAAGTCTATGTAAAACCAAGGGCTATAATTTGAACACTCTTGGTAGAGGTCCATAAGATGAAGCTTCATACCAAATATCAAAGACCTGGGCCTTGCAGTTTCAGAGAAGAAGATTTTTAAAGATTTTCCCTATATCAGCCTATGTAAAACCAAAGGACCCCGGGGCGGGGGCATTTTTGGCCCCAGCACTATAATTTGAACAATCTTGGTAGGGGTCTACTAGATGAAGCTTCATACCAAATAGCAAAGACCTGGGCCTTGCAGTTTCAGAGAAGAAGATTTTTTAAGATTTTCCCTATATGAGACCATGTAAAACCAAAGGGCCCCGGGGCGGGGACATTTTTGGCCCCAGCACTATAATTTGAACTATCCTGGTAGGGGTCCACTAGATGAAGCTTCATATCAAATATCAAAGACCTGGGCCTTGCGGTTTCAGAGAAGATTTTTACAGATTTTCCCTATATAAGCCCATGCAAAACCAAAGGGCCCCGGGGCGGGGCCATTTTTGGCCCCAGCAATATAATTTGAACAACCTTGGTAGGGGTCCACTAGATGAAGCTTCATACCAAAATCCAAAGACCTGGGCCTTGTGGTTTCAGAGAAGAAGATTTTTGAAGATTTTCCTATATAAGCCCATGTAAAACCAAAGGGCCCCGGGGCGGGGGCATTTTTGGCCCCAGCACTATAATTTGAACAATCTTGGTAGGGGTCCACTAGATGAAGCTTCATACCAAATATCAAAGACCTAGGCCTTGCGGTTTCAGAGAATAATTTTTTTAAGTTTTCGGTGAAAAAATATATTTTTTGCTTCTGTGACCTACATGTGAAATGGACCGGACCATTTGAACAACTTTGAAAGGGGTCCACCTAAGGATCATTCCTGTGAAGTTTGGTCAAAATCAGATCAGTGGTTTAGGAGGAGATGTCGTTTGAAGAAATTGTTTACGCACGGATGACAGAGAAAAAGTGATCCTAATATAAAACACAAGAGGGCCATGATAGCCCTGGATCGCTCACCTGATCCATAGTGTAACAAGTGGGCCCCAGAGAGGGCCATTATTGGCCCCAGGGCTTTAATGTGCATAACGTTGAGGGAGGTCTTAAAGGTGAAGCTTCATACCAAACATCAACAAAGGCTATAATTTGAACTATCTTGGCAAAGGTCCACTAGATGAAGCTACACATCAAATATCAAAGACCTGAGCCTTGCAGTTTCAGAGAAGAAGATTTTTTTAAAGATATTCCCTACGTAAGCCTATGCAAAACCAAATGGCCCCGGGGCTATATAAATCTATGTAAAACCAAAGGGCTCTGGGGTGGGGCATTTGTGGCCCCAGGGCTATAATTTGAACAATCTTGGTAGAGGTCCATTAGATGAAGTTCATACCAAATTTCAAAGTCCTGGGCCTTGTGGTTTCAGAGGAGAAGATTTTTAAAGAGTATCCCTAAATAAGCCTATGGAAAACCAAAGGGCCCCAGGGCGGGGCCACTTTTGGCCCCAGCACTATAATTTGAATCATCTTGGTAGGGGTCCTTTAGAAGAAGCTTCATACCAAATATAATAGACCTAGGACTTGTGGTTTCAGAGAAGAAGATTTTTAAAGATTTCTCCTATATAAGTCTATGTAAAACCAAAAGGCCCCGGTGCAGGGGCATTTTTGGCCCAAGGGCTATAATTTGATAATTTGAACAATCTTTATAGGGGTCCACTAGATGAAGCTTCATACCAAATATCAAAGTCCTGGGCCTTGCGGTTTCAGAGAAGAAGATTTTTAAAGATTTTCCCTATATAAGCCTATGTAAAACCAAAGGGCCCCATGGTGGGGCCACTTTTGGCCCCAGCACTATAATTTGAATCATCTTGGTAGGGGTCCTTTAGAAGAAGCTTCATACCAAATATAAAAGACCTAGGACTTGTGGTTTCAGAGAAGAAGATTTTTAAAGATTTTCCCTATATAAGTCTACGTAAAACCAAAGGACCCCGGTGCGGGGGCATTTTTGGCCCAAGGGCTATAATTCGAACAATCTTGGTAGAGGTCCATTAGATGAAGCTTCATTCTAAATATCAAAGTCCTGGGCCTTGCGGTTTCAGAGAAGAAGATTTTTAAAGATTTTGCCTATATAAGCCTATGTAAAACCAAAGGGCCCCGGGACGGGGGCATTTTTTTGCCCCAGCACTATAATTTGAACAATCTTGGTAGGGGTCCACTAGATGAAGCTTCATACCAAATATCAAAGACCTGGGCCTTGTGGTTTCAGAGAAGAAGATTTTTAAAGATTTTCTCTATATACGCCAATGTAAAACCAAATGGCCCCGTGGCGGGGGCATTTTTTGTCCCAGTACAATAATTTGAACACTCATGGGAGGGGTCCACTAGATGAAGCTTCATACCAAATATCAAAGACCTGGGACTTGTGGTTTCAGAGAAGAAGATTTTTAAAGATTTTCCCTATATAAGCCTATGTAAAACCAAAAGGCCCCGGTGCAGGGGCATTTTTGGCCCAAGGGCTATAATTTGATAATTTGAACAATCTTGATAGGTGTCCACTTGATGAAGCTTCATACCAAATATCAAAGTCCTGGGCCTTGCGGTTTCAGAGAAGAAAATTTTAAAAGATTTTCCCTATATAAGCCGATGTAAAACCAAAGGGCCCCAGGGCGGAGGCATTTTTTGCCCCAGCACTACAATTTGAACAATCTTGGAAGGGGTCAACTAGATGAAGCTTCATACCAAATATCAAAGTCCTGGGCCTTGCGGTTTCAGAGAAGAAGATTTTTAAAGATTTTCCCTATATGAGCCAACGTAAAACCAAAGGGCCCCGGGGTGGGGACATTTTGGCCTCAGCACTATAATTTGAATAATCTTGTTAGGGGTCCTTTAGATGAAGCTTCATACCAAATATACAAGACATAGGCCTTGTGGTTTCAGAGAAGAAGATTTTTAAAGAGTTTCCCTATATAAGTCTACGTAAAACCAAAGGACCCCGGTGCGGGGGCATTTTTGGCCCAAGGGCTATAATTTGAACAATCTTGGTAGTGGTCCATTAGATGAAGCTTCATTCTAAATATCAAAGTCCTGGGCCTTGCGGTTTCAGAGAAGAAGATTTTTAAAGATTTTGCCTATATAAGCCTATGTAAAACCAAAGGGCCCCGGGACGGGGGCATTTTTTTGCCCCAGCACTATAATTTGAACAATCTTGGTAGGGGTCCACTAGATGAAGCTTCATACCAAATATCAAAGACCTGGGCCTTGTGGTTTCAGAGAAGAAGATTTTTAAAGATTTTCTCTATATACGCCAATGTAAAACCAAATGGCCCCGTGGCGGGGGCATTTTTTGTCCCAGTACAATAATTTGAACACTCATGGGAGGGGTCCACTAGATGAAGCTTCATACCAAATATCAAAGACCTGGGACTTGTGGTTTCAGAGAAGAAGATTTTTAAAGATTTTCCCTATATAAGCCTATGTAAAACCAAAAGGCCCCGGTGCAGGGGCATTTTTGGCCCAAGGGCTATAATTTGATAATTTGAACAATCTTGATAGGTGTCCACTTGATGAAGCTTCATACCAAATATCAAAGTCCTGGGCCTTGCGGTTTCAGAGAAGAAAATTTTAAAAGATTTTCCCTATATAAGCCGATGTAAAACCAAAGGGCCCCAGGGCGGAGGCATTGTTTGCCCCAGCACTACAATTTGAACAATCTTGGAAGGGGTCAACTAGATGAAGCTTCATACCAAATATCAAAGTCCTGGGCCTTGCGGTTTCAGAGAAGAAGATTTTTAAAGATTTTCCCTATATGAGCCAACGTAAAACCAAAGGGCCCCGGGGTGGGGACATTTTGGCCTCAGCACTATAATTTGAATAATCTTGTTAGGGGTCCTTTAGATGAAGCTTCATACCAAATATACAAGACATAGGCCTTGTGGTTTCAGAGAAGAAGATTTTTAAAGAGTTTCCCTATATAAGTCTACGTAAAACCAAAGGACCCCGGTGCGGGGGCATTTTTGGCCCAAGGGCTATAATTTGAACAATCTTGGTAGTGGTCCATTAGATGAAGCTTCATTCTAAATATCAAAGTCCTGGGCCTTGCGGTTTCAGAGAAGAAGATTTTTAAAGATTTTGCCTATATAAGCCTATGTAAAACCAAAGGGCCCCGGGACGGGGGCATTTTTTGCCCCAGCACTATAATTTGAACAATCTTGGAAGGGGTCCACTAGATGAAGCTTCATACCAAATATCAAAGTCCTGGGCCTTGTGGTTTCAGAGAAGAAGATTTTTAAAGATTTTCCCTATATAAGCCTACGTAAAACCAAAGGGCCCCGGGGCGGGGGCATTTTTTTGTCCCAGCACTATAATTTGAACAATCTTAGTAGGGGTTCACTAGATGAAGCTTCAAACCAAATATCAAAGTCCTGGGCCTTGTGGTTTCAGAGAAAAAGATTTTTAAGATTTTCCCTATATAAGCCTATGTAAAACCAAAGGGCCCCAGGGCGGGGGGATTTTTGGCCCCAGCACTATAATTTGAACAATCTTGGTAGAGGTCCACTAGATGAAGCTTCATACCAAATATCAAAGACCTGGGACTTGTGGTTTCAGAGAAGAAGATTTTTTAAGTTTTTGGTGAAAAAAAATCTATTTTTGGCTCCTGTGACCTAGATGTGCAACGGACCGGAACCATTTGAACAACTTTGAAAGGGGACCACCTAAGGATCATTCCTGTGAAGTTTGGTCAAAATCCGATCAGTGGTTTAGGAGGAGATGTCGTTTAAAGAAATTGTTTACGCACGCACGGACGCACGCACGCACGGACGGACGCACGCACGCACGACGGACGACGGACAAAAAGTGATCCCAAAAGCTCACCTCGTCACTACGTGACGGTGAGCTAAAAACACAAAACCTGTAAAGGCAAACATGGTGAATATTTTCTTAAAATCTCTGCCTCCTAGAGCATATGGTTTCTGAGGAGATGATTTTTTAAGAATTTTTTTTTTTTCTTTTTTTTTTTTTTTTTTTTGCATTTTAGTTTCCATGGCAACCAATAAAAACGAGCAGTATGCCTAAAATCATATGGCAGATAGTAGATTGCCTAAAGAACATTTCTATGAACGTTTTGTCAAAATATCTGCAGAGGCTTGGCAGTAAATGCCATTTTTCAATTTTCCCCATTATAAGTCTATGGAAACTCTAAGTTGCCATAGCAACCAAACTAATGAGCCGATTTTCATAAAAAAACACAAACTTTCAATCCCCCAGCCCAAGAATGCTATAAATAAAATTTGGGCCCAATCGGCCCAGTGGCTTCAGAGAAGATGTCGTTTGAAAGTGTTGACGCAGACGCAGACGACGACGGACAACTGCATATCCTATAAGCTCCCCGGAGCCTTCGGCTCTAGTGAGCTAAAAATAAGCATTTTTTTTTCAGCAAAGTAGTGCACATAAATAACTCCGTGAGTAATCGACCCACATCGCTAGTTTTCGAACACAATTCGAGCTTTTATCCCTGACTTAATTTTTGTAAGTTTCAAAAAGATCGGATGAAAACTAAAGGAGTTACGGTGATGACCAAGGTCAACAAATGGGCCATGATGGCCCTGGATCGCTCACCTGATCCACACTGTTGAAATGAAATGGTAGGTAATAAAGCAAGGTGCCTTGTCAGAAGGAAAATACATGCCAAATATGAAGGCTCTATCTCAAATGGTTCAAAAGTTATGATAAAGTAGGTCAAGGTCACAGGTCAAACTTTTTGTATGGATGTGAAGCCATTGTCACAAGGCATGTACATGCCACATATGAAGGCTCTACCTCAAATGGTTCCAAAGTTATGATTAAGTAGGTCACAGATCAAAGTCACAGGTCAAATTTTTTTGCATGAGTGGGAAGACCTTGTCACAAGGAACATACATGCCAAATAAGAAGGCTCTATCTTAAATGGTTCAAAAGTAATGTCACAAACGGTCGAAGGTCAAGGTCACAAGTCAAAACTTTCGCATGAGTGGGAAGCCCTTGTCACAACGAACCTACATGCCAAATATGAAGGCTCTATCTTAAATGGTTCAAAAGATATGAGAAAGGTCAAAGGTCAAGGTCACAATTTTTGTATGGATGACAAGACCTTTTCACATGTCAAGGTCACAAGTCATTTTTATATGTACACAGCGCAATGCTAAACGCAGGAGCGACAAAAATGACATTGTTTGATACAGCTGGCATCCGGTTATTCATTTCAATTCGAAAACACGTTCGTGTACGTGCATGCTTTCATAATCTCTAAAAGGGTTAATTACTGATACACTCATTAGGTTTAGTTCGTGTAATGATTACCCCACTAACCGCACTTTAGTAAGCGAAATGTGAAGTTTACGGGGTATTCATTGTTTTCCTTAGTTTTGCTAAAATATAATCTGTGGATACTCGTTAGAACCGCCTCGATGAGGCGGTCTTACCAGCACCCACAATTTATATGTTGACTATGAGTAAGAAAAATATAAAAAGAAATCATCAGGAAATGCTATTCCCCCTCCCCCCGCCCATCGGGGCTTGAAGAAATGGTTGGGCTGCACGATGCTTCCACGCAGAGCTGAAAATGACCCGCACATGAGTACTGGTAAACCGCTTAGAGGATCTAAGCCTGTCCAGGCAAAGGGGTGCTAGTCGGACCGTCCATGCTTATAAACCCTATTGGTTTCATTGGGCGGCAGGGATGTGTGAACTCTTGCATTGTCCTGTTGGAGCAGAATCCTTTGTTTAACTCGACGTTTTTCACGGATCGCAGTTCTCAGTTGATCGAGCAAATATATCGCACCCGCCCTTTGTTAACGTTTGACGTCCAGCATAATTATACTTTGATACCGTAAAGTTCTCCTTTTGTGCATTAAACATTCCATGCATGTCTATATATGACAGTAGAATCATCCGCCTAATAAGTTTGGAGTGGTCCATTTTCAATTATAGGGGTGTCATTGAGTCTTGTTAGCTGTACATTTTGCAAAAATGCATGTTTTTCAGCAAACAGTGTAGACCCAGATCAGACTCAGACGCCGCGTTTTGCGGCGTCTGATCTGGGGCTGCACTGTTTGCCAATGTACCAAAAAGTGTCGCTAGTGAGAAGTTATAACTGTCTACTAGATGTCGTTTTTCTGGGGCACGCGAAAGATTAAGACTTGTGAATTATTTTCATGCTATTGGTTGCATGATTTTTTGTGACTTTCATAGTTCAAATAATGATCTTGTGATCAAACTCACAATCATGGTCACGCATGCCAGAATGGGTTCAGTAAAAAGAGAAAGATATTTGCGGCCGTGTAGAAGGTAGAAGATACATGTAGAAAGCGTGTTGGGGATATGACGAAGTAAGTTTGCTTTAATTTTTGTTTCAGCATCACGTGAACAAGTCCGTGAAATTCAGAATCAGAATTGTTACTGGCAAATGACATTCATACACCCCGTAAACCGGTATACTTTATTCTGTTCAAATTAAGGTGTAACTATACCAAATTTAGTGACACAGAGGCCTTTCTGATATTTAATCTTCATTAGTGTGTCTCGACCCCAAAGTTCTGAAACCGAAACGGATGATGGAAAAGACCCGGCAAACACAGCACAACCCCCTCCGAGCACACACCGACCAACGTAGCTCGTGAGACAGGTCAACTGGAGGCATCAGGCAAGAGATGCCCATCCGCGAACTTATAGGCGTCCCCCACCGAGCCAGACCGGCCCCGATAGCTCAGTTGGTAGAGTGTCCGCTCCGGGGAACGGGAGGTCACGGGTTCGATCCCGGGCCGCGACATACCAAAGTCGTTAAGAATGGTACTAACTGCTCCTCGCTTGGCACTCAGATTTACGGGGTAGAGCTAGGACTGGTCGACCCAGTGTCAGGATAATGTGAATGGGCGGGGGATCATGTAATGTGTCTGGGACATGATACTTCAGTGAGGCAGCACTATAATCAGAATCAGAATCAGAATTGTTACTGGTGACACGTCAAATGACATTCATAGACCAGGACCTGTGATGTGGGAAGTTAGTCCCTAGCTCTAACCAAAGAGGTAAATTTAGCTACACAATCATCAGCACCTTCAGCTGTCGAAATAATCGAATCGGGAAGGGCATTCCAATCTCTAATGGTTCTGGGGAAGAACGACTCTTTATAAATGTCAGTTCTTGCGCTAAGGGTCTGAAACGCCAAGGAATGGTGATTTCTACAGTGTCTAGCTGGGGAAACAAGGTCATCTGTTGGAATGCTGGCAGCACCCTTTAGACCTTTGTATAAAAGGATTAGCCTACTGTCTTTTCTCCTTTTCTTGAGAGACTCCCATTTTAATTTTCCAAGTATTCCAGTCATGCTCCCAGTTTCAAAGCAGTAATTGCCTGTTACAAATCTAGCAGCTCTATTCTGAACTTTCTCAATTTCATCGTTAAGGACCACTCCACTGGGGTCCCAGATACAACTACCATATTCCAAGATTGGGCGAATAAGACCTTTATATGCTGCCTCTTTTACATCCTGAGGGCACTGATGAAGATTTCGCCTCAGGAAACCAAGCGTTCTATTTGCCTTAGTACACATGTTGCTAATATGAGTATTCCATCTCAAGTTGTGTGAGATTGTCACTCCAAGGTATTTAATGGAGTCCAAATTCTCGAGGACCGTTCCCTCTAAGGTGTAAGAAGCCTCAACTTTATTAGATCTCTTCCTAGTTATCTGCATAATATTGCATTTAACTGGCTGAAATCTCATGCCCCATTTACGTGCCCAACATCCTAATCTATTTATGTCAGCCTGAAGTTTCAATAAAAGTGAGCATTGGGCTTCCTGTCGCAACCAGACACCGTCGTGATATGACTGAAAAATTGTTGAAAGCGACGTTAAACCCGAATTCACACACACACACACAATCCCCCACCGAGCCAACATCTGAAAAGATGGCACACACTCCACGGAAGTCCCGGGCACAGAGATTGTGGGTACACGTTAAAAGTTAAAAACGCCTCACCGAGGCGGTTCTAACGTGTTCCAAAAATCTTGTTTTAGTAGGAATATGAAAAACATATGATTTTATTTCTGAAAATTGTCATTTTATTTGTGATAAAATTGGCAGAAACAGTTCCAAATTGACCTAAATAATTTTGACAGGGACATTAAACCTATATTCAAACAATCAAACCGAAGGTGATTATAAAGGAAAATATTGTTTTTTACCAACTTCCTATTCCGTTAACACACCCGTGCACCATAACGCATGTTTCACATTCTCAAAATTTCTACTTTTCGAATGAAAATAGTCTTTTTTCTTATTTTTACTTCAAATATATATAGATTGTAGATACACGTTAGAACCGCCTCATCGAGTTTTACTTTATAAAAGTAGGGTTCATG
Source organism: Lucinisca nassula (assembly GCA_963580285.1). Classification (NCBI taxonomy): domain Eukaryota; kingdom Metazoa; phylum Mollusca; class Bivalvia; order Lucinida; family Lucinidae; genus Lucinisca; species Lucinisca nassula. The sequence continues at coordinate 110,751,648 of OY757010.1, forward strand.
GGGGTCCAAACTATATTGACGTGTTTTCAAGATGATATGGATATTATTTCATCACGTTTAAAAGTCCGTCAAATGAACACCACAGTAAACCCCACTTCAAATGCAGGACAGGTTTACATGGGCATAAGCTAGTTTACTCATTCATGCAGGAAAACAGCCTAACTAACAACACGTCTTTCACTTAAAAAATTATAAATATCAGTTCAGTCAATGATTGTTTTAATTTAACACACCTGTAAATCCCACTTCATATTTAGAAAAGATTTATTTATGTTGTTGTTTGTTACCTACTGTGTGTATCACTTGTGTCTTTTAATTTTGGATGGCCATATGGCCATTTTGTGGGAAAGTAACTGTCCTTATGGCCTTCCTTTGTTTAGGTTTCCATTATGGTCTGGTCGCTAATGTTTGTATTTCTTTCCCTTTGGTGTCTTTTATGGGTGGAGTAAATTAATTGTATCAATTCCTGATCTTTGTTTTACTTCTACTTTACATGGATATATGCTATTTTACTCATTCTTGCAAGAACAACAAGTCTTTCAATTTAGAAATTATAAAATATCAGTTTTGTTTGATTTGAACGCCCTTGTAAACACCACTGCATATTTAGAAAAGAGGTTTACATGTGTATACGCTCTTTTTCCCTGATTCTTGCTATGTGGCATTTGATTTAACACAGGCTAGTTCTAAAGAGCACACACAATCCATATTTACGACATAAATAAACAACAACAAAACAAATATGATATAGAACATAAATATACCATGAACACTTACAGATCAAATCTAACGAGCACACACAAACCACGTTTACGATGTAAATTATTATTATTTGATAAAAAAAAATGTTCATCACGAAAACACACCTGTATGAAATAGAGCATTCTTTCTTTTCTGAAAAAAAAATATATATATAAAATGGGGTAATTATTTCATTTGTTCTATAAAGACGGGTGCTGCTAGAAAAGCCTCATTGAGGACCCGCAACCTATGTCTTTGAGCAGAAATAAGAAAAATCATAATTATCATTCCGACCCGCCCATCGGGACTTGGAGAAATAGATTGGGCTACACGTTGCTTCCACGGAGAGCTGAAACTCATGAATACTGGTAGCCTGCTTAGAAGGACTACGTTTGCCCAGCCAAAGTGTTGTGAGTCAGATCGGCCAAAGAATATAAGCCGTTTGGTTTCATTGGATGGCAGGACTTGAGATGTCATTTCATATCAGTGTCGGGTAAAATTCCCACAAAATTGAGCTAAATAGTGTTGACGGGGATGTTAAACCACAATTTAAACAAACAAACAAAACAAACAAACCGTCTGACCCCCAATTTTCTCTACAGATAGTTCATAACATGGACTTGTTAACACGGTGATTAACCCTTATCTTGCTGAATATTCATTTAAGCCACACCCATTTTTGTTTATCAACCAATCAAATTACTTGATGTAATTTATTGCTACAAATTAATAAACTGAATGCCAAACAGTGTAAATCCAGATCGGATGCCATCTGATATGGATCTACACTGTTTGCAAAGATAGGGGTTGTCGTGAACAGCAAGATAAGGGTTAAAATAACACAGTAATAAATCGGTGTATGTTGTATCAACGTCCATGCATCCCAATGACGTTGCATCGACGTTGACACGACGTTCCATGCAGATAGAAATATATGCTTTAAAGGAAAAATAATGCAGATGAAGACTTTTTTATTTTAAGCTCGCCGTGATGTTTGTTTGATTTGATGTTTAACGTACAAATCAACACTCTATAAACCTTTTTGGATACGGTGCTTCCAATTTTAAGCACTACCGTCTAACGAAACCAATAGGGTTTATAATCATGGACGGTCCGACTCGCATCGCTTTTCCTGTGCGGTCGGTTTCAGCTCTGTGTTGAACCATCATGCAACACATCTATTTCTTATAATACCGATTTGTGGGGCCAAAGCTCGCCATGATTAAGTCGCACTTCTCCTGGCGTCAGCGTCGGCGTAGACGTAGCGTCCGCATTATTATTTTAAGAGCTCATATTTTCAAAACCATATGGTTGTTTGGTATGATGATATATAGGTTAGTTTTTTTTATTCAGCAATACCCACGCCCATGCCTCTGGCTTCAAGGTCAAAGGAATAAACTGTGAACTTTTATGTCAAAGTTTAAGATCTTGGTCCAGAATTTCATTCGTTTCAATTTATAGTGCTGGGGCCAAAAAATGGCACCGCCCCGAGGCCCTTTGGTTTTACATAGACTTATATAGGGGAAATCTTTAAAAAAAAATCTTCACTAAAACCGCAAGGCCCAGGTCTTCGATATTTTTTGAAGCTTCATCTAGTGGACCCCTTTCAAGATTGTTAAAATTATAGTGTTGGGGTCAAAAATGCCCCCGCCCCGACGCCCTTTGATTTTACATAGACTACTACAGGGAAAATCTTAAAAATCTTCTCCTCTGAAACCACAAGGCCTAGGTCTTTGATATTTGGAATGAAGCTTTATCTAGTGGACCTCTACCAAGATTGTTCAACTTATAGGCCTGAGACCAAAAATGCCCCCGCTCTGGGGCCCTTTGATTTTTACATAGACTTATATAGGGAAAATTTTACAAATCTTCTACTGTGAAACCACAAGGCCTAGGTCTTTGATATTTGGTGTGAAATTTCATCTAGTGTACCTCAATCAAGATTGTGCAAAGTATAGCCCTGGGACCAAACATGCCCCCGTCCCGAGACCCTTTGGTTTTACATAGACTTATATAGGGAAATCTTTAAAAAAAATCTTCTTCTCTGAAACTGCAAGTCCCAGGTCTTTGATATTTGGTATGGAGGTTCATCTAGTAGACCTCTACCAAGATTGTTCAAATTATCGCCCTTTGGTTTTACACAGACTTATAGAGAGATATCTTTGAAAGTCTTCTTCTCTGAAACACGAAAGCCCAGGTCTTTGATATTTGGTGTGTCGCTTCATCTCGTATAACCTTTGTTGATGTTTGGCATGAAGCATCACCTTTTAAGACCTCCCTCAACATTATGCACATTATAGCCCTGGGGCCAATAATGGCCCTCCCCGGGGCCCACTTGTTACTCTATTGATCAGGTGAGCGACCCAGGGCCATTATGACCCTCTTGTTTTTTTCTTCTTCTTCTTCTTCTTCTTCTTCTTATTATTATTATTATTATTATTATATTATTATTATTATTATTATTATTATTATTTTATTATTATTATTATTATTTCACTCTCTTTTCGCCCAAGCTTTGCTCGGACGAATTTTCCGTAACCACTGGACGGATTTTTCTGAACTAGAGCTGCCGCCTAACGGGCGCCAATTATACCCCGCATGCGTTGTCAGATAGTAACTCCAAGTAAGAGTCACAGAGATATAAGTTTTTTGATAGTCTGAGCCACACAATGACATAATAATAGTTTCTGATAACACAAATGATTTAACATAAATAATAGCAAGGAATGACAAACAAACAAAAATAAATAATATAAAAATATTTTGTGTATATCAATCTTAAGTACTAGTGGCAAGGTGTGTGGTGTGTGAATATTAAAGAAATCGGTCAAAGAATGAGGAAGTTATGTGCAATGTTAAAGTTTTTTTGTACCCACAAATTTTTACAAGTATTTGACCTTGAGGAAGGTCAACGTGAAGGTCAAGGTCAGGTTTGTGTATATCAATCTTAAGTACTAGTAGCAAGGTGTGTGGTGGGTGATTATTAAAGAAATCGGTCAAAGAATGAGGAAGTTATGTGCAATGTTAAAGTTTTTTTGTACCGACAAATTTTTACAAGTATTTGACCTTGAGGAAGGTCAACGTAAAAGTCAAGGTCAGGTTTGTGTATATCAATCTTAAGTACTAGTGGCAAGGTGTGTGGTGTGTGAATATTAAAGAAATCGGTCAAAGAATAAGGAAGTTATGAGCAATGTTAAAGTTTTTTGTAACGGACCGACGACGACAGACGACGACGACAGACGACAAGCTGACTCCTATATACCCCCTTCAAACTTCGTTTGCGGGGGTATAAATATTTAGGTTTGACAGATATCAATATGACGTTGTGCAAGAGGGTATTAAAACACGAAAACGCCGATCCAAAAGCCGCCTTGGGCGCATGCGAAAATCCACCAGACCTTTGTCCGAAGGTGTTCTCAGTAACCGCATTATGTTTTTCTCTTCTGAAATTCGGGATACTTGATAGATAGCAATCGGTTGTTTGGCAGTAGGGAATCGAAGCGTCCCCCGGGGTGCACCGGGGCCCTGCTACATCTGTCTACTTCCTAAAAGGCCAAATATCTAAAACACCGTTCATATCCCCACCCATATACCTTATTTATCATATAACGTGGCGTCTGAGAATGTAATTACGCCATGTAATAAATAGAAATTATCATATGGCATTTTTCATGTCATACCCCATATCAGCCCGAGACTCCCATATCAGCCTGAGGGCCGAAAGCCCGAGTGCTGATATATGTCGAGGGCTGATATGGGGTATGATATGAAAAATGCCATATCATAATCTATTTATCATACATTTCACTTTAAAAAAAAATGTTCAAACTAAATTGTATTAATTGCATTTGCCTATTAGCAAAGTTACAATGCAAATTGCAAATGGCGTCCTGAACAACAAATGCGAAATGCCGCAAAAGGAAGAACGCCGCGTGTTCCGAATAGGGTGAGTCAGAGGTATGATAAAGGCTTAGGAGTGCGATAAAGGGTTGTGATATGGATTTTTGGGGTATGATAAAGCCCATGCGATATGGCAGCACGTGCAAGCGTGATACGTGCATTGGTGTCACGTTCGTATCACATATTAAAAACTTAGTATTTTATACTAAATGTAATTCCGTAATCCACTAGCGGATTATATATGCACAATAGTTAGATACGCCCCGTAACGTTACATGTACGACGTCCTTAACGAGGTGGCATTTACTTATGGCGGAATGTTGACCTTTTTTAGTAAAATTCGTGAATAAAATGCGTTTAAATATCATATGTTAAATAGAAGCTTGCAACCGTGCTCATGTATTATTGGGTTTATTAAACTCGTTGAGGAAAAGGAATAAAATCCTCAAAGCCTAGCATTTTATCACATTCCCTTAACTCGTTTAATAAATTCAATAACACATGGACCCTCAAATAAGATCCTCTATTTCCAGATAGAGCGTGTTCCAGCGTGTTCTTTTCATATGAATCATTTTTCCTTAACCCTTATACTGCTGTTCACAACAAACCCTACCTTTGCAAACGGTATAGAAACATATCAGAAGAAGCCATCTGATCAAGTTCTACACGGTCTGACATTCGGAAGAGTTAGCTTATGAAATTTTCCAAGGGCCATTACTGCCAATATTTGGTGGAATGTAACCTCAAAACAATATGTGTTACTATTATTTAAGCAGGTTAGTCAAAGTTAGGAATGGGTGTGGCTTAATTAATTATTCCGAAGGATAAGGGTTAAGGTTTTAGTGGATTCACATCCAATACCAAGCTGATTTTCTCTGACATAGACAAAAGCCAATATAATATCATCTGCCCCCACTCTGCTTCATGTTTTAAGTGTTCATTTTATTTACAGGTTCAAAGCTGCGAAGATTAGAGAAAATGGGGAATGGTGTTCATGCAAACTGACTTCCTTTAAAAGGTAGGTTATCTTGTAGTGTTGTTTGGTCTGGTTTATGTTGAATGCGGTTTATTCTGGTCTGTGTTGTTTGTGGTTCAGACTGTGTTGAGAATTGTTTTGTGTAGTCTGTGTTGAGTGTGGTTTGTTCTTGACTGTGTTGAGTGTTTTTTTCTGATCTGTGCTGAGTGAGGTTCGGTCAGTTTTGAGAGCAGTACGGTTTAGTCTGTGTTGGGAGGTTAGTTCTTGTCTGTGACGAGTGTAGTTCGGTCTGTGTTGTGAGCGATTTGGTCTACTCTGTGTTGAGAATGATTTATTCTGGTCTGTGTCGTGTGTGGTTTGTTTGTTGTGTGTTGAATGTGGTTCGTTCGTTCGTTTGTTTTGCAAAGGTTGTGGATTTTCGTATTCAGCGCGATATTGGTACATGCAAACAGTGTATGTAGAGGAACTTACATTATTGAATTTATTAAACGAGTTGAGTAAAAGGTATAAAATGCGAGGCTTCGCCGAACATTTTATACCTTTTCCTCAACGAGTTAAATAAATTAGGATCTTACATGAGTGTTCATGTATTATTTAATTTACTAAACGAGTTGAGAAAAGGGATACAATGCGAGGCAGTGCATTTGTTGTCAAGTACGCAGTTCACCAAATATTAACAGAGATATGCTCCCTTGAAAGCTTATGTGAACTTCTGTAATTTGCTTCTGATCAAGCTGAACCTGCTTAAATAATAGTAACACATATTGTTTTGAGGTTACATTCCACCAAATATTGGCAGTAATGGCCCTTGGAAAATTTCATAAGCTAACTCTTCCGATAGTTTACAAGTTTATCAAGCTAAAACATTGTAAAAATTTAGAACATGATCTGAAGCAGTGTGTTTTGTTTAGAGGTTATTAGCAGAATAATTTCCAGCTGTTAATCCATGAAATTTCTTTTTTTTTTTTTTTGCTAAACCCACCTACTATTTGTCAGTATAGCTGTATGTGCTACAGCCGAGTGCTTACCAGGGGCGCATAATGTTTGGCTTGCGGAGTCCTTGTTTTTCTGTTTGAAAAACATAGGTTGTGGGTACCCCTTAGAATCGCCTAGACGATGCGGTTGTAACAAGTACTCATAAATGTTTTGAGTGGAAATAGGAAAACAATCAAGAATATTCCAGTTTTTGGTGATTAAATTTTCAATATGTGTGAATTGGCATGCTTGCATTATGTTTTTGTTTTCAGTGTGGATTTATACTGAAAGAGAAGTGTGGATGACTGGAGTTTCTATGCGCTGCAGTAGATGGTCCTGGTGAAACACAATGCAACTGTAAATTCGATTTGAAACATACTAGTAACAAATCCCGTGACTTAGGATAAAGATAAAGAAGCTATAATCAATGTGTATATTAGAAACTACTAACACAAAGAAACTGATACTGTATGTTGGTACTCTATTGTATTTGTTTACTGCCATATACCTCCGTGGACTAATGACTAGAGCGCTGACTCTTAATCATTAGGTCTCTCACCGCTTTGGTACGAGCTGGCTCAGGTCACATGGGAGACACTAAGTTCTGCAAAGGAAGGTCGGTTGGTTTTTCTCCGGGTACTCCAGTTTTCTCCACCTGATTAACGATTGACTCGATGTTAGTGAAATAATTTTGAAAGGGCCGTAAAAATCAGAACAAAATACTGCTATATGCATTTCAAATTGCTGGGCTATTGCTCCCATCTCCCTTGATAAATGTTGTAAAATGCATAATGATTTAAATGACAGCCTTCATGGCAGAGTTCCGTAAAATTCCTAAACACTCGCGCATCGAAAATTTTAATAAATTTGTTTCACGATGCAGCATGTAGTCCTTCAGGAGCAGTCTGATATAGGTCTGCAGGTTGCTCAAGCCAACCTGTTCCATTAATTCGGTGTGATATATCTGTTTCATGTCTTTGACTCTTAAATTGTCAGTTTTCTTAAACTGTTTTAGGTATGATTTCCTATATTGCAGCTGTACTATGTTTTACGTATTTTTCAAAACCGTTGTTTCAGAGTTTATAGACTGTTTATCATGACTGCCTGTGCTGCATCTACGTCTACTATCATCGAGAACGTAAGAAACGAGTACCACCAATTTGTGTTTAAGCAAAACTGAAGAAAAATAATGTGTGCCTTGGTATGAAGCCGTTCAATATGTTTACGCGCTACACGATATGACACGACACGCGACGGCACGCGACATGTTTCTAAGAACAATTCGAAAAATCTTTGGAAAAAAGGTAATTGTAGGACGTTATGACAGATAATATTATCTCGCGTGTCACATCCAAAGACACATTAGATGTATTGTATCACCTATACCACTGGACAAACCTAGCTTCCTATTTTTAAGCTGATATTTATTTGCTGAGTTCTGTTATAGGCTGTATGAGGTACTTGGAATACAACAGGGTGCCACCACACTGATAGTTTTAATGTTTAAAAACGTTTTCTTTTTATAATGGATTTTACAAGTTTTATTGTAGATGTTTGTGGAAGAGGGACCAAGGTTACGGAGAAGACAAGAATGCTTTTACATGTCACAGTACAAGATTTAACATTTTATACATTGATACCTGTGTATCTAGAATTTTGTTGTAGATGTCTGTTGAAAAGTGACCCATAACCCAGACAAGCCTGCATTGATTGTTTCAGTGAAAGTTTGGAAGTTTTAAACATCGGTTTCTGTTTATAATTTATGTTGAAGATGTATGTTGAAGAGGGGCCCAAGTTGTATGAAAGACAACAGGGTGTCATGAGCACCACAGTCACAATTTTACGTTTTTTATCTTGGTAAATGTTTATATATTATGTTGTAGACGTAGGTTTAAGAGGGTTTCCAGGTTATGGGAAAGACGTTTTATATCTTGGTAAATGTTTATATATTATATCCTATGTAGACGTAGGTTTGAGAGGGACCCCAGGTTATGTGAAAAACAAAAGGGTGTCATGAGCACCACAGTCACAGTAGTAACAATTTTATGTTTTATATCTTTGTAAATACATATATATTGGTTTAAGAGAAAGCCCAGGTTATGGGAAGGACAGCAGGGTGTCATGAGCACCACAGTACCAATTTCACGTTTTATATCTTGGTAAATGTTTACATGTTATGTTGTAGACGTAGGTTTAAGAGGAAACCCAGGTTATGGAAAAGACAACAGGGTGTCATGAGCACCACAGTACCAATTTAATGTTTTATATCTTGGTAAGTGTCTATACAAGTATGTTATGTTGTAGACGTAGGTTTAAGAGGAAACCCAGGTTATGGGAAAGACAGCAGGGTCTCATGAGCACCACAGTACCAATTTCATGTTTTATATCTTGGTAAATGTTTATACATGTACGTTATGTTGTAGACGTAGGTTTAAGAGGAAACCCAGGTTATGGGAAAGACAAAAGGGTGTCATGAGCACCACAGTACCAATTTCATGTTTTATATCTTGGTAAGTGTTTATATATTATGTTGTAGACGTAGGTTAAAGAAGAAACCCAGGTTATGGGAAAGACAACAGGGTGTCATGAGCACCACAGTCACAGTAGTAACAATTTAATGTTTTATATCTTTGTAAATGTTTATATATTCGTTTAAGGGGAAACCCAGGTTATGGGAAAGACACCAGGGTGCCATGAGCACTACAGTAAACAAT